>VZQC01012554.1:81215-122406 GCA_009823505.1 Rhizomys pruinosus
GTCGACTGCTCTTACAGAGAACCCAGGTTCGATCCCCAGCACCCACATGGTGGCCGAGAGCTGTCTGGGAGTCCAATTCCAGGAGAACTCCAGTTCCAGGGGAATCCGACACCCTCTTCTGAACTCCGCGGCATTGCATGACACGGGTGCACAGACTTGCACACAGATAGTACATTCACACACATACAGAAATAAATTTAAAAAATTAAAAAAATAGTCACTTTAAGATACATCCCTCTTTTGGAGACCACAGGACCACAGACTAGGTACCTGTTCACTAAGAATACAGGAAAGAGGAGCACAAAGAAACATCCCCATTTTTAATATAGGAGATCTGAAAGCGATGCACCAGAGTTTATTGAGGAAGCAGCTACCAGTTGGAGATTTGTAACATAAGGAGAGAAATCTAAAGACCAGAAAAGAAAAATTATATTCCATGGGCTGGAGAGAAGGCTCAGAGGTTATGAGCACTGGCTCCTCTTGCAGAAGACTTGAATTTGATTCTCAGCACCCACATGGTGACTAAAACTGTCTGTTGTCCCCAGTTCAAGGGGATCCAACACCTTCTTCTGACTTCCACGGGCATTGCATGACATGGGCACACTTACATACATGCTGGCAATACCTTCATACACATAAAAATTTTTTAAATTATATTCCTGGAATTTTTAACATTTCACTTGAAGAGGGAGAGACTAAAACAACATAATTAGTGGACCCAGAGACTACTACCAGTTGCTTAACACTCTAATGGGGGTAAGGTGGCCTAGTACAAGGGACAGAGGCCAAACATCCCATCTCCGACCTCTAGTTTTCACTATTCTCATCTCACTAGCTGCCCTCTCTTCCTAGGAGTCACCTCACCTGAGAGAAGTCTGTGACACCCTCAAGCTTCAGACTCCATGTGGCTCACATTTTCATGGAGCAAGCTATCCACTCTTCCTTTTATTCTCATAGGATTTCCAATTTAGAGTTTCAAATAAAGAGATAACTTCATCATTTTCTTTTGACTCCCAAGATCTCTTGATTCCTGTACGTCTGGAGGTCATCCTTGCAACTGATAGCTCCAAATTAAAAGGTCACATTAACGTGGCTATATTGTTTAGCATTATGGATAATAGTGACTGTAGATGCAGAACTGGCTTTTTTTTTTTTTTTTTTTTGTCTTTTTGAGACAGAGTCTCCCCGTAGTTCCAGCTGTCCTGGAACTCCTATGTAGATCAAGCTGGCCTTGAACTCACAGAAATCTCAGAGATCTGCCTGCCTCGGCCTCCCAAGTGCTGGGATTAAAGGCATGCACTCCCACATCTGGCAAAACTGGAACTCTTTATAACTTTAGCATTATAAATTGGCTGGGGCAACTCTTCCAGTCATCTGCCTGTACACTGCCCAAGACTATTCCTAAAGCCCCTCATGACTCTCTTTCTAGTACGGTTTCAGAAGACAGCAACATCTTACCTTATAACAGGGGGACATTGCCCCTGCTGGACACTATAGGCTAACAATACAAAAGCCCAGTGACAGGAATGTACTCCCTCTTTTGAAACTGTTGATTAAGAGTGCCATAGATCCTCAGACAACACTGGCCATTGCCCTACTCTTGGCTAGCCACCAGAACTTCACAGTAAGATCCTATTGTTGAAGATAGTCCATGTATGGGTATAGAAAAAACAAGGAGAAATCAAGCTTTTTCTGACTTCAAAGTCTTGTATCAACTGCTCACCTTTCATAGTGCTTGAAGGTGCTATGCATGCTAACTTAAGAGAAATTAATCATCAACCTGACCCATCTGTGAATCTTGTGAGCTATGACTAGTCTGGGAAAATATGTTCACCAGTGCAATAGTGGTACAAATATTATGAGAGTAACCCACTACTTTCTTTTTTTTTATTCTTTATGTGTATGAATGTACTGTCTTGCATGCAGTTCTATGCACCCAAGTCGTGCAATGCCGCAGAGGTCAGAAGAGGGCATCGGATTCCCCTGGAACAGGAGTTAAAGACGGCTCTCAGCTGCCATGTGGGTGCTAGGGATCGAACCCAGGTCCTCTGCAAGAGCAGTCGGCGCTCTTAACCACTAGGCCATCTCTCCAGCCCACCAACTACTTTCAAATTGGACTTAAGGTCTGCTTCATAGGATGGACCCACACAAAATCCCAGCATAGACATGAGGAAGTAGATGTGCAACCCCAGCACTCCCAGAGGAACTACTGACAGCTGATGGCTACTTAGAAGGAGAGACTCAGTCTCCTTCAAGGATCAGACTCTTGGCAAGTTGACCAGGATCCAGTGGGTATACCCACACTGAAGGACATTTGGGAACACATATTAGATTATATAGGCCTTTATGTAGAGAGAGCCTAACTTGTGTCTCTAAATATATATTGTGTGAAAATCTCAAAATTTCAATAGAAAGAAGAAGTTTATTCCTGGCCTTGAGTTAGTCCATGGTGTTTAGTAGAACAATGTCCACATATAAGAAAGTAACTCCTTTTAATCTTTTTATTATCCACACACACACTTAAGAAACTTTTAGAGTGATTGATTTCTATGTGGCCCCCTTCCTAAAGTCTTTAGTGTGGTTTGTATTTCCCCATAAGCCCTCCTCTCCACGCCCTTTCATTCCCTGCCCCACTTAACCCCTCCTAGTCTGTTATTCCTCCTCCCCCCTTTGTATCACTGCATTTTCTCTCCCCTCTCACAATGCTCCCCAGGGCCATTCCTGATGTGCCTCGCTTTTCCAACTGCAAATCCAAGAATTCAAAGCTATGAGAGAGAACACGTGGCCTTTGTCTTTCTGGGCCTGGATTGCCTCACCTCAGGATGACTGTTTCTGAGACATCCTTAAGGTCTCTTTTTCAGTTATCCTGGTCAAAGTATTGGGCTTCATTTAATGACAGTAATCTCTTCAGCAAAATGACTGGCTAGAATGTATCATGGAGCATATCTTTTTAGGGTCAAACTGCAAGTGTTTAAGTCTTTTCTTTTTTTTTCCGGTCTTTTGAGACAGAGTCTCCCTGTAGCCCCAGCTGGCCTGGAACTCCCTATGTGGACCAGGCTGGCCTTGAACTCACAGATATGCCTGCCTCTGCCTCCTGAGTACTGAGATTAAATGTGTGCACCACTACACTAAGCTTTAAATCTTTCTTACCTGCTTTGCTATAGATTATCACTGTCAGTCTGGCTGCAGAGGCCAGAAACATCCATGGCACAACCTGAATGAGGGACTTGTTTGAATTTCATATTCCAGGTTAATTAATTCATCATATTGAAATCCAGTCACATCCAGTGCTTCAGGGAGCAGATGAAATGTAGACAAGAGATTTGCCAGATGCAACACGCACAGCCTCTGATTCAGTTCCTAAGCTTCTGCTTTGTCATGTGTCCTGGTTTCATTTTTGATGCTGTGATAAAATATCTTGACACAAAGCAACCTAGGGATTCAAGAATTTATTTTAGCTACAGTTTTAGGTTACAGTCTACATCTGTGGGAAAGCCCAGAGAGGAACTTGCAGCATCACGTCCACTCTCATGAGCAGAGAGATAACAAATGCAAATGAATTGCTCCAATCTTTCCTCTTCACATGAATTCTTAATAAGTGTGCTGCATTCCTAAAGCATTCTTCATTAATGAGTAGATGTGTGTTTTAGACAAGGATATATGCATGCTCACATGTGGGTGGATGCTTGTGTGGGGATGCTTGCGGAGGCCAGAAAAGCTGGCTGCCTCTCTTGAGACAAGCTCTGTCATGTCATTAATATGAAGCTTATAAATTAGTTTAGACTGGCTAGTCAGAAATCCTCAGACATCTTCCTGTCTTCTCCCCAACCCTGGGATTACAAGTACATACCACTGTACTTGCCTGTAGGCAGTATGGCCTTGCAGGAGGAAACGTGTCACTGGAGGTGGGCTATGCGAGTTCTTATGTCTTGCTAAACTTCCAGTCACTCTCTGCTTCCCGTGCCTGCTTGAAGATGTGCTCAGCTTTGTGTTCCATCACCATATCTCCTCTGCCATTATAAGATTCTAATTCTCTGAACCATAAGCCAAATAAATACTTCCTTCTTTAAATTTCCTTGATCATGGTGTTTTATCACAGCAAGAGAAAGGTAGCGAATAGACCATCTCAGTCTCAATCCTAACTAAAAATAGCATTTAATATCATGTAAATAGGCTGTGGTAGTCATGATTTGATTTATTCTGGACAAAATTATTTTCTATTTATAGATCGTGAAACTGCATAAGTCATGTACTTCCAGAATAAAATTGTGGCACAATGTAGGATAAGTATATCCATTCCAAAGTGAGAAATTGTGAGGAAATTTGGATACACTTCCCAAGAATTTCCAAACTAAGAACAGCCAATTCTTTTCTGTTTTTTTATTTTATAAGTGTTCTAGTTAATATTCACACATGCAAACACTGTTTTTTGATCAAATCCACCTAATTCCTCCCCATGTCCCCACCAACTTCATGTGCTCTTTTATTTTAGAATCCATTAAGTCCACTTAGTGTTTCGTTTATGTGCATGGGTTGGGACCATCTACTGGAGCATGGGTAACCTCTCAGGGACCCTATCCCTGAAGAACACTGGCTCTCCTTCCTCCAATGGGCATCGATTTCCAATAGCTCCTCAAATAGGGATGGGACTTCAAGAGCTCCTACTCCATCCATTCTAGGATTTTATCAGATTTGATCTCGTACAAGTCTTGTGCATACAGTCCCAGTAGCTGTCAGTTCATGTGTGCAACTTTGTATGCTGACATGCCCAGAAATAACATTTGCCACACATCAGGTCTCTCTGGTCCTTACAGTCTTTCTATCATTTCTTCCACGATGATTTCAGAGCCTTGTAGGGAAGGAGTGAGATACAGCTGAGTACTTCTCAGTCTCTTGTTCTCTGCACATTGGGTCAGCTGTGGGTCTCTGTATGAATTAGCATCTACTATAAAAAGAAGCTTCTCCAGTGAAGATTGAAAGATGCACTAATCTGTGGCTATAAAGATAAGAACCTAGGGGACAGTTTATTACTATGCCCATTTAGCAGGATAACAGTATTAGGCTCTTCTCTAGGGTCTCTGACCTAGCCAGCCATAGGTTTTGCCTCAGTTAAGGATAACAGGTATGGGTTCCATCTTGTGGAGTGGGCTTTGAATCCAATCAGAAAGCGGCTGGTTACTCTGATAACATTCATGCCACAATTGGCACCAGTGGGCATATCTTGTCAGCCACTTGGTATTATAGCTTGCAGAGTTCATAGCTGAGTAAGACTGCTGAAAACTTTTCTCTCCTGGTATTGTGCATAGATCCTTCCACTACTATGAAAACTAAGCAGTAGGGATGAAGCTTCCAGGTTAGTAACAGCTTGATGCCTCTGTTCCTCAGGAATGCGGTGTCTTCAGCAATAGGGTTTTGCCATCAAGTTCTGAGTGTAACAAGAGCAAAGGCTAGCCTGTTATGTTTGTGGTGTCTATGGGACCCCACTGACCAACAACTCAAAAAGAGGTAGCCCATACCCAGCACTGGGATTTTATTTGCCAGCCTATAGTGTTTGGGAGAGGCATTATCCCCCATTACGGGGTAACTCCATGTATCTACTCTGTTTTACAGCTTCAGAAGTTTCTGTTACCTTATACACAGAGATAGTTCAGAGATAGAAATCTCTAAACCTGAAATAAGGAAGAACTTTCTGTATTTAATGGAATGGCTATATCTTCTAGAATCACAAGTGACAATGGCTCTTGAACCTCTGCATGTTTCTCTGTGGCTGTGGTGGCAGGGGCAAGTCTTCTCATGAAATAATGCCCAGATGGTTCTTCCTTTTCTCTAAGTATCAAGTATATTCTCTGCTACGTCACCCTGTATGTCCAATTTCTGTCTGTATACTCACAGAAGTGTGATAGCCTTACTTGATTTCATGAAGCTAAAGACTACTGGAGGAAAATTCCCCATGCATATATTATGGACTTAAGCTAAGAGATAAAAACAGATTTGAAAAAAAAAGACATGTTTCTATTGCAGAGATGGAATTAGAAACCAAACTCCTTACTCCAGTGATCTTCGGACTGCATATTTGTTTATGACCCCCAAAGATTTTCTTCCCCAAACAGTTCTTTAGGTACTGGATTATTCCTTCTTTCCGAAGTGACAGAGACTTTATATATAATACTTAGGGACATTTGCTTAGGAGAGGAAGTTGTGGAGTGCATTTCTATCATTTTGGAAGAAACACTGGAAAAGAGTTATGCTGGGACTTAGGGTTGACCTTAGGTGGCCCACAGGCTGACTGGCAGAATTCCAGTACTTTCTTTGTAATATTTAGTTTCTATCGAGACATCTAGAAATGTGGATTACATTACAATTTCACCTAATGCCCCAAGATTCTTTTCCTTTTATTTTGCAAGTATCCATCAGGAATCCTCCCAAACCTATGAACTTGTAGGAATCAGATCTCAGTAAACAAAACTAAGTGATGCAGAAAGTTATCTTTTTATTGGGAATCAAATGTTTGAGGAAGCTCCAGCTTTAGAAGTCCTACGGAAAAGCAAATGTGAATAGGTGGTTGTCTGTGAACCAAAGATGTAGGACGACATGGCAGTCTGCATCCTGAAGGTATCATAGACTGTGCTCTGGTAAGCGGACTCCTACAGAAAAGAAGGACAAAAGAGATGCGAAGATAGTCAGAAGCTGGGGACATAGATGGAAACACCTTTGCCTCTTTCAATTCTACCAGCATCTATGAAGTGGGGTATTAGAACCCTAAGTGGCCCTAATGGAGCCCAAGTACATCTGTTGTTTTTTATGTTTTCCATCTTTAATATTAAATGTTACTTAATGCAAACATGTTGTGAATATCACCCTTCCCTGCTGGACACCTTATGCTTACTTTTAAACTCTCCTGTATTACAAACAGGAATTTATTTTTATATCTTATTAAGTTTGTTCTCTGAGATTTTTATACACATACATAGAGCATTCTGATTAGTGTCACACACATTCTTATTTCCCTTTCAGTCCTAGTCCCCTCCCACCTCCCTGTGAGTCCCTTTCTCACATTCGTGTCTTTTTCTTTTGTTGTCACAAGTCCACTGAGTTTAACCATGACCATCTCTATGATCATGGATTTGGAAGTTTCCTTTGTAGTTGGTCTCAACAGTGGGTACCACAACTGAAGACAGCCCCTGCCTCAGACAAAGTTCTTTATAATCATGTCATGTCTTTCTTCTAATCTGATGAAGAGGATAGCTAATTTCCCATAGTTTCTGATGGAGAATGGATACTAAGGGATACTTAGGATACTAAGAGAGACTCAAGACCACTTACTGTGTGATGAAAGAGAATATTATCTGCAATAATATACACTAGACAAACAAGAAACAAATCTTTACTTAGTCAAAGTGCAAAAATGAACAAGATTACATCATGTATAGCTATGACTGCATAGGTGATACACATTTTAATGTATACTTTTATTGAATTGTTGTGCATTTAATATAATAGATCTTAATAAAATTTATAACTCCTTCCCCATCCATGCTCCCCCCCATCCCCTTCCACTGGATTTTAGGCATTTTGTCATATATGTTAAATCCTATCTGGCCAATAATTTGTATAGTTTTAAAGATACAAAGTCTGGCTATATTAAAAGAAAATAATTGCATATACCACCTTAAGGAGGGAATTTAGGACCCAGTGATAGCCCAGCTGTCTTATTTTATCTTTTTTAGACTAGATGCTTGCTTTACCAGGGAATGCTCCTCATCTTTCTGAAAGCTTGTAACACAATATTTCTGCCAATAAGTATAATGGATACCAATCCCATAGTGGCTCCAGGGGCTTCCTCATGTACCAGAAGTAAACATTAGAATAGCTATCCCTTCTATGTGGTATAACCTTACCTTGATATTGACCTTGATCTTCAGTTGGTCAATGAATATGTTGTTCCTTAAACTGATGTTGATATAGGTCTGACCCTCCCTTTACAAAATAATGGTGCATTTCGTCTTGATGAAAATTTTTTCTTTGTTGATAAGGGTCCTGTAGGTTCTGTTTATATTGTTCAAGATATCCTGCATAGGATTGTGAACGTTGTTGTCCAAACTCAGGTAAGTCTCCTCCTTTCATATATTGGCCAGACCTTTGTTGCACTTCATTATCTTCTTCATTGCTTCTACCAGCTTCGGGTAGCTCTTCATCCATGGCATACCATTTCTGCTTATTTTGCTGAGTAAAGAAGTCTTGGGCTCCATGTGAGCCTCTCTGGACACTGGACTTTAATAGGGCTTCTTGGGATCGTGATCTTAATTGGCCTTCTTGGGATCTTAGTTGGCCTTCTTGGGATCTTAGTTGGCCTTCTTGGGATCTTAGTTGGCCTTCTTGGGATTTTAGTTGGCCTTCTTGGGATCTTAGTTGGAGTTCTTGGGATCTTAGTTGGCCTTCTTGGGAGCTTAGTTGGCCTTCTTGGAATCTTAGTTGGCCTTCTCGGGATCTTAGTTGGCCTTCTTGGGATCTTAGTTGGCCTTGGGATCTTAGTTGGCCTTCTCGGGATCTTAGTTGGCCTTCTTGGGATCTTAGTTGGCCATGGGATCTTAGTTGGCCTTCTTGGGATCTTAGTTGGCCTTCTTGGGATCTTAGTTGGCCTTGGGATCTTAGTTGGACTTCTTGGGAGCTTAGTTGGCCTTGGGATCTTAGTTGGACTTCTTGAGATCTTAGTTGGCCTTCTTGGGAGCTTAGTTGGCCTTCTTGGAATCTTAGTTGGCCTTCTTGGGATCTTAGTTGGCCTTCTTGGGATTTTAGTTGGCCTTGGGATCTTAGTTGGACTTCTTGGGATCTTAGTTGGCCTTCTTGGGAGCTTAGTTGGCCTTCTTGGAATCTTAGTTGGCCTTCTTGGGATCTTAGTTGGCCTTCTTGGGATTTTAGTTGGCCTTGGGATCTTAGTTGGACTTCTTGGACTCTTAGTTGGCTTTTTTGGGATGTTAGTTGGCCTTCTTTCGATCTTAGTTGGGATTCTTCAGACTTCCGTTGGGATATTTGGTCTGTACCACAAAGTGTGGCTGTTCTTCTACCTGTGCGTTCATGTAAAATACGTGTCTGTCCCACATCATCGTCCTGCCCACTTATTTGGTATTTAGTTTGCATAAAAATCCTTTCTTCGGATGTACCTTCACTTCCTCCTTTGCTCCCATAATTGAAACCACCTTTTTGACCAAGTAGAAACTGGGAAGAGCTATGTGAAAAGTGGCCTTTTGCCTCACCACCTGGTAATGTACAATAAGAAACCATGTTACATTATTTGTACACTTCCCTTCCAAGTCTTAATCCTAGACTTTGCCTCTTTTTATTGTGCTTTTGTTTCACACACTATCTTACATGCATCAACCCATATTTTGGCTTGTTTCACATTGTTGTTGTTTCCCGAGAGATCTGGGTTGTACTAGAGAACATTCAACTCTCAAGATCAGCTGTAATGAATTCTGCTTCCTTCTACAGTATCCTAACAGCATTATTCCTGAGTGCCTTTCCCTCCAGTTGCCTTTTTCCATACTCACCATAGTATCCAATCCCAGTCACTTGCCTTTCCAGAATGAGAATCAGAGAAAGGATGAAGACAGGGGACTTCATCTTGCCAGGAAGGGCCTTCACTGAGAACTGAGCTATGTTGCTTATTTATATCTTCTTTAGGTTGGTGTGTCAGGGATGTGGCCAAAGTTACAAAAGCCACTGCCTTTTTTAAAAACTTATCTTTAAATGTCAACTTCCTCCCCATTGCTCAGTTGGGGACATTGGTAATGTTCCCGAGAACTTTGTACAGGGACACCATGTCAGAGATCTTTTCCTCTGTCCGAAGCTTCAGCAAATCTTTATCTGCACCCTGAGATTATCGTGCACTTTCTGCATTTCCGAACAAAATTTAATAGAATAGGGAAGAGACTTTTCACGTTCCGAAAGTAAGCAGGTCCCACGGAGGCTTTCAATGGCCGCAGTGTAGTGTGGTATTCTTTCCATTGGGCCATTTTTGGCAGGCTACTTCATACACATAAACCCCTGTTTCTGCTTGTTTCACAATGAGTTTTATATGATTCTCTGCCTGAAAAGGAGCAATCCAGATGTGGAAGATATAGAAGAGAATAGACCATATGGAAAGAATAAATGCAGAAGTTGAGAACATAGTCCTTTGTAAGTACTTCCCTAGCACATGTGAGGCTCTTGATTTAAATCTCATTTCTGAAACAAATGAAATAAGTGGTGCACATCAACATCAAAAATTAGCTGTGAAGTATATAACTATAAACATTGAAATGTGCCCAATGTTCTGCTATATGTTATCAATATAAAGGAGAGATGGCTCAGTGGTTAAGGGCACTTGCTGTTCTTGCAGAGGACCTGGCTTTGGTTTCCAGCACTCACACAGTAGCTAACAACTGACCATAACTACAGTTCCAGGGGATATAACACCTTCTTCTGGCCTCTTCAGGCATTACATGCATGGGTGCACTTACATACATGCAGGTAAAATGCTCACACACAAAAATAAATATTAATTAATTAGAAAGGAAATTGATGCTGGCTTATACATTTAGTTTACTCTAGAAACATTGGGAAGAGAAGATTGATAAGGTTGTGTTGGTTCGTTAGCAGGAGCATTTCAAGTAGTCCATATGTCTGTGGTAGAATGAAGGTTGAAGTTGGACCTAGTAGGTGAAGTGAATTGCAAAGGAGTTTTAAAGAATGGGAGGCCTTTACAGTAACTGAATAGTGATAAGAATCATTGTTGTAAAAACAAGAAAGAACGATGGTTTCCTTACTGAATTCTTGCCATGAAATCCAATATAGAGGAACACAGTATATTTTAATCAAAAAAATCCCTGTGGAAGTGTTAATCAGCTACACTCTCAATAGGCTAGGATGAGTATTTACTATGCTGGCAACTTCACTCGTATGTTGGGACAAGATGGGAAAATTTTCTTGTTGTATAGAAATACAGTTTTGTCAAGTTGATTTAATACTATGTCCATTTAGCAGAATGGTATCAGTAGGTTTTCCCTTAGGGCCTATGACCTGTCTAGCCACAGGTTCTAGGCCCCAATAACAATGGCAGGTGTGAATTTCATCTTGTGGAGCAAGCCTTAAATATAATCACAAGTGGTTGGTTACTCCTAAGGCATCCATTCCATTATTGCACCTGTGAGCATATCTTGTCAGGCTGGCTGTTACTGTAATTCTCAAAGTTGACAGTTGGGTAAGGGCAGTTACACATATGAACTCATAGTGATTGTGACAGTATGTGCGAGATTTGCTCAAGTTCAAGCTAGATAACATCTAACTATAGAAAAGGGAGGTGGGCATGATGTCCCACCCCTGGCTGATAAACTCTTGGCAATTGACAGCATCTGGAAGAGGAAAATTCAGTTTTCTTTAAAGTTGTGAGTCCTGTAGGTAAATCATACTTCAGTGGACATCCCAAGAGTATATGGGCAGTACAAACTGGACTTGATGGGTTTAAAAAAGAGAGAGAAGACACAAAGTTGGGTGGGTAAGTAAGGGGTGAATCTGAAAGGAGTTGGAGGAAAGAGGGTAAATATGATCAAGACACATTGTATGGAATTATCAAAGAACTAATAAAAATGAGAAAAAATAAAAGAAATATAACTGTGCATTTGTGAGAACAACTTAAAAGTCCAATATGACATTATTTCACATTGACTCAGAGAGACTCTGCTATGGACACACTTAGGCAAAGAGCAGTGTTCCATTTTGCAGTCAGAACACTGAGGAAGAGTGGAAAGATAGCAAGAAGCAGAGGTTGTGGATTAGTATAAGGAACCCATGCTATCTGGGCAACACAAGGTAGCCATACATATGAATCCACAGTTAGTCACAGCATAAACAAGCCCTGTGCCAGCCCATGCCAGAGCAATTTCCAGTATGCATGGATGTAGTAGGCAAGAAACCCCAGCCCTAGCTGAGAATTTATTGGCAGTTGAGAGAGAGAGAGAGAGAGAGAGAGAGAGAGAGAGAGAGAGAGACATTCTTTACTGCTGTGGTGCCAGTATATTGATCATACTCCAAGGTATAGATTTACAATGAAGTGAGTTGAGGAACACAGATTAGACTCCATAGGCTTTTTAGAAAGACAATAGTAAAGTTCATAATGTTGTCTTTCTTTACCGCTGCATAGAATCCCATTGTGTAGATGTACCACATTTTCTCTATCCACTCATCAGTTGAGGGGCACCTGAGCTGGTTCCAGCTTTTTGCTATTGTGAACAGAGCTGCAATAAATATAGCTGTGCATGTATCTCTGCAGTAAGATGAGTCTTGTGGGTATATACCCAGGAGTGTTATGACTGGGTCAAATGGCAAGCTCATTTTGAGTCTTCTAAGGGTTCTCCACACTGCTTTCCATAGTGGCTGTACAAGTTTACATTCCCACCAGCAATGGATGAGTGTTCCCCTTTCCCCACAACCTCTCCAGCACTTGGTATCATTTGTTTTCTTGATCCTATGCAGTCTTATTGCGAGTAAAGATGAATATCTTAAAGTGAGATTTTAATTTACATTTCTTTAATTATTAGCGATGATGAACAAATACTTGCGAAGATGTTTCTCAGCCATACTTCTAAATTCGCCTCCTCTGTGAAGTCTCTTCAGTTCTTTGCTTCATCTATTGAAAATGATTCCATTTTGTTTTCTTTCTTCTTCTGTTTTTTGAGTAGCTTGTATACTCTGAAAATTAAATGCTTTGTCAGATATATCTGCTGTGAAGGTTATTCCTCCCCATTATGATGGGGTTTCTCTTTACTGTACCTTTATATGTTCCTTTAGTTTACAGAAAGCTTTTGAGTTTAATGAGGTCCCAATTTGTCAATTGTCGACATTAATTATTTTGATGGCGAAGCCGCTGTCTGATTTAGGAAGTCCTTTTCCTACGCCCTATGTCTTGTAGTCTGGGCTGCCCAGGTTTCTGCTTCTATCACCGTCCAGAGTTGTGGAATTTCACAATTGAGGTCCTTGATCCATCTGGAATCGACTATTGTACAGGGCAAGAGGTAGGGATTAACTTTCATTCTTTACCTACAGGTGGTGGTGATCCAGTTTTGCCAAAAAAAAAAAAAAAAAAAAAGATGCTGTCTTTCCTCCAAATGTGTGTTTTTGCCCCCTTGTCAAAATATGAGGTGGCTGAAAATTGTAAATGTGCTCAGGTTTGGATCTTCAGTTTTATTCCATTGGTCACGCCATGGGTACAACATCAATGAAGCTTATTAAGGTAAATGGATGGAGGCTAGAAGACATGTCATGTTAAGCTAAAGTAACACAGTCCGCCAGAGAAACATAATGACAAAATGGTATCTGCTCCATATGTTGGATCTAGTGCCAATAACGGCCAGTTACAAATATTTCGTTGTGAAAGAGGGATGCATATTAAAAAGAACAACAGAAAGACCTGTCATGGCAGAAACTGACTGAAAATGGTGATCGGAAGGGTGGGAAGGTAATGGGGAGAGGGACACTGGTGTAATATTTGATTAATGCACATTTAATTGACATGAGTTCAACAAGTATCCAAGTTTTGCCCAGACTCTGTCTACAGGTTACACGTTTTTTTGGACTTAGTAAAAGTAAATTATGTGTATATTAAACGACATTGGTTTAAAGGCTGTGATAAAACAGTAATGCATATGAAGTTAATTGAAGATATAAATTGCTGTTATCACATTTGTTTTACATAACATCTGTACAATAACTTTGTGATTGGCACAATACATAACAGGAATGTTCGCGTCTATAAACCGAGCACAGTTTTTTACTCGCGCGCGTTGTACAGTATCACCTTTGTAGCATTCTCTTTCACCTAATAGAATGAATTTAACTTAAAAAAATTAAGTCTGCTTCCCAAGTAAACCACACACAGTCACCCAAAACAACATAGATGAATTTGATGAAAATCTGCAACCGTTGACTTCCTATCCCTATAGGTAATGTATAATACAAGCTGCTTATTTGAGAATCATGTCAAAAAACAAAAAACCTAAAATAAAAAAGGGGGATACAGACAGATACTGAAAAACCTTTTTGTCAAAAAACCTTGCAATTTTCAAAATCTTAAAACTAACTACGGAAAAGATTTGTATGTTTCCACAGGTCAAAAATGTCACCAACGGTTAATGGGCTGAGAAAGAAAAGAAGCAGCTTTGCATTGAGTAGAGTGTACCCAGAAAGTGCCAGCACAAAGGTTGGCCCATATGAACTTAGAAAGGAAGAAAAGCCTCAGATTGCCTACCAAACATCAAAACCCTCTGTGGATCCTACTTGTAACAACTAATTTTATTTTTTTTTAAATTTTTTTTTTTTAAATTTTTTTTTTTTAATTTTATATTTATTATCCGTATGTGTATGAATGTATTAGTTGCATGCATAAGTCTGTGCACCAATGACGTGCAACGCCGCGGGAGGTCAGAAGAGGGCAATCGGACTCCCCCTGGAACTGGAGGTTCTCCTGGAATATGGAGTTTCAGCAAACGGCTTCTCGGCCGCATGTGGGTGCTGAGGGATCAGAACCCGGGTCCTTCTGCAAGAGCGGTCGGTGCTACTAACCGCTAGGCCACGCCATCTCTCGCAGCCCCCATGTTAACAACTATTTATAATGAGTCCTAACGTAAACTAACCTTCTAGGTGCCGATGCCACCGCAAAGGTTCTCTTATAATGAAGAGAACTTTTCCTTACCTCTCCGCCCGCCATAGAACAAGGAGAAATAATGATGATGATGAGGTCGTTCTCCTCATCAAGCTGTAAATTGGACAACTGTTATTGAAGTAAATCTCTTAAATAAAACAAGTAAAACTGACCTTCTATATAATTAACTAATAGAACATAGTGAACTGTGAAAAAGGATTATTCTCTATTCAGAACCAATATATAATAAAAAGTACTCCTATAAGCGCTAATGCACTTCGCAAATACATATTAGACAAGGAGCATATCTGACATCAGAGAGGATTTATTCTGGTCCGAGATATAGAGCCAGGGTATCCAAGCCCACCCACAAAAGGTAAGCTCCTTGCCTCTAAACTGGGATACTGGCAAGAAGAGAGGCAATAGGCCATGCTATCGAAGACCTGACGTAAACATAGGAAAAATACATTGAGACTGCACTTGCAAATATACAGATGGTCTCTGGAATACCCAGAGAGTGTTACCAAGGCCACTAAAACAATAAAGAGCAAATAATAGGATCTCCTTGAGTCAAGCAAGGAACTCCTCCATTCAGCACCAGCTACACCTCACCGTGCCTGATAATACTGTGCAGCAGTGGTAGCCATATGGCTGTATATCCAAATCTAATTGGCTATATAGCTCTCCTCCTTGGAAGGAATAACCCAAGCTTGATGAAAAAAAGCTTAACATCCTCTAGATGGTTAGGAGATGTTATAAAGCCAACAGTAAGACCCTGTCATAGTCTACAGAAAAAAACATAATTCATTGATTTAACATATACCATCAAACATCTGTGTCTATACAAAGTAACCTACCAATATACAATTAGTACTGTTTAAATACCTATATACCTAATTGCTTGTGCTTCATTAGTAGGATCGAAAGGTTATTCCTGGACAAACTGTCAGCCCATGAAAGGAAACAGCCAGAATTGACCAGAGACCAGGACAACAGCTCCAAAGACAGTAGACTGTTTTTCTTCTCATCCACCTGTGCCCCTTTTCTAAGCCTAGGGAACAATCTGTGGAAGAGGGGGCATGGTAGAATGTAAGGGCTGTGATTGGAGTAAATGATGAAACTACAGCAATATAGTCTGGACACTCATTTGATCAACTTGATTGAACATACAAGCCCCCCTTGCTGGATGGTGGGACCCATGGGCTGTATGGGTTTGGGCACAACTGCTTGCAAATTGGTTTTACATGAAGGATGCTTGTACTCATAAATTATTACTTATTGTTAAAAATGAAAAAAAAAGACCTGAGAGAAAGATGCAGGACAGTGATGGCAGAATGCATGATCTGGGATGGGGTGGGGTGGGGTGGGGGGAAGGGAAAGGGAAATATGCCTGAACTGAATTGGAAAATGATGTATGAAATACACAAAGCATCAATAAAAAAATGAAAATTAAAAAAAAGAAATACAATAGTAATAGAGGACATGAAGTCCAGCCATGGGGGGAGGAGGGATAGGGGAGGGGGAACCAAATGTGATAAAAAAAATACATTGTATGAAAATTCTTTTTAAAGTATGTGAGCTATGTGTTTTACACTGAGCCACTCTGATCTCCGACCAAAACTATCTCTTTGTCATAGGATAGTGATTATTTCCCTCAAAGGAACCCAGCAAGTTACATTGAATTTATATTTACATAAAATTGCTTACTGGACTGGAGAGTTGGCTCAGCAATTAAGAACATCTGGGTTTGGTAAAGAAGGATGACATCATGAAATTTGCAGGTAAATGGGCAGAACTAGAAGCCCTTATGCTAAGTGAAGTAACACAGTCCCAGAAAAACAAAGTATGATGTCCCTCATTTGCAGATCCTAGCACCAAATCCTTATTTGTAAGGCAAAATGAGTATTTTTTTTCTTTTTTAGTAAATATAATACCTGATGCCACTACGAAAAAGAGTATGTTAAAACAAACATTAATTGTTATATAATTTAGAAATGTAAAGTAATATTTATTTTACTTGAATGCAATTCTATTGTTAAAAAGTGAATCACTAAACATGTTTTAGATTTAATCTATAGTTTATTTTCAGACATCGTAATTAGGGTATATGTGTGGAGTGTATACATGTATACTTTGGAGCAATATAAAATTAAAGGGAACAACAACAAAAAGACTTGTTCAAAGAACTGAAATAGTAAACTTCTGTCCTAAACAGTAAACTTCTGCGTTTAATTTTTTTTTTTAAAGACTGAGAAAAAGATGCAAGACAGGTATGGCAGAATGTACAAGCTATGTGGGGGGGAGGGGGGCATGGAAGGGGGAATGGGTCTAAATTTTATTAAGAAATGTTGCCAGGCATGGTGGTGCATGCCTTTAATCCTAGCACTTGGGAGGCAGAGGCAGGCGGAGCTCTGTACGTTCAAGGTCAGCCTGGTCTACAGACTGAGTTCCAGGACTCCCAGAGCTACAGGGAGACCCTGTCTCAAAAAGATTAAAAAAAAAAAAAAAAAAAAAAGACATGTTGTACAGGCATGGTGTCACACAGCCTTTAATCCTAGCAGTGGGAGGCAGAGGCATGCGGAATCTTTGGTGAGTTCAAGGCCAGCCTGGTCCGAAACAAGAGTGAGTTCCCAGGACAGCTGGGGCTACACAGGGAGACACCGTCTCAAAAAAGAAAAAAAAAAAAAAAATGTTTGTATGAAATGTGCCAAAAAGTTCAATAAAAAAAGAACATTTGGGTTTGAATCCCAGCATCCATAGGGCAGCTAGCAACTATCCATACCTTCATTTCCAGGTGATCTGATGCCCTCCTCTGTCCTCTGTGGGAACTATATGACACGGGTACATTCACACATATATCCATAAAAAATAATAATAAAGTTGCTTATTGTGCCTGCTTAACTCCAGCTTCCCCAAACATTTTTGGAAAAAGCCAGGAAATGCTTTATTCAGAGGTGGTATAGAAAGAGCTGATCACTTTGATCATATCTATGAACTAAGAACAAATCTGTTGATAATCTAGTGTGAAAAAGATATAAATAAAGCCCAGTAATAAGGTGTGAAAACAAACCAAAAACTTGCAGCCCACAAATAGCATAGGAATATGATTTACATACTGGAAGAGAATTCATTAAAATAAAAAACTTAAATTTAAACATTGAATATACTGGCAAAAATGAAAAAAGAAAATCAGCAATTCAAATAACAGAAAGACAAGTGATGAATCAGTCATACATATTGATTCCTGGTGGATGAAGGCAGAAGAATATAATTAACATAATCTGACCTGAAAATTGGAAAATAATATGCATGGGGGGAAAAGAAATTAAAAAGAGTTTTGCTTAATTTTATGCAATTAAATTACTTAGTAACAAAATAACAAAACTTAAAAACAAAATAAGTTATACAAAGAGTACATAGAAAACCTTAACTGTATAAATATCAAGGAAGAAAAATAGAAAGGTATTCAAAATTATTCACTGTAGCCTCACAAACTGCTAGGCCCAAGGAATTTAACATTGACCAACAACATGAGATAACTGCAATAGAAGGACTATGTAGAACTTAAAGTTCATTAGATCTGTTGGGGAGGAAGTGTTTGAGACATTACTGAGTTAAGGATCAGGAGGCACAGGAGAGTTTCACCAAAGAGACAGCTTGGATCAGCTTGGGCAGTGAGAACAGTTCTCCTCTACTGCTAGAACCTAGAACAGTGCTAATCTCCAAATTATATGCATAACAATCTTTGAGAAGCAGGGAAAAGCTCCAGGGGGCCACTGAATTCCAGGGATCCTGGGAGTCCCCATTCACAGAGACCACAGTGTTGGCACCCCTTCAGCCTGGAGGCATCACCTCCATGTTTGCTCATAATATGTGGTGTGCCTGGATATGCAGAATCAGCCAAGATGAGTGGAGAATCTCTTATTTTTATTTCTATGTATGTGTATCTCTCTCTCTCTGTGTGTGTGTGTGTGTGTGTGTGTGTGTGTGTGTACATGAGTGCAGTGCCTGCAGAGGCCAGCAGAGGGCATCACGTTCCCCTGGAGCTAGAGTTGCTGGTAGTTGTGACCCACCCAATGTGGGTGCTGGAAACTGAACTCAGGTCCTCTGTAAAAGCACAAAAGGCTCTTAACTGACAAGCCATCTCTCTAGCCCAAGAATTCCATTTTTAAATTCCATTTTACTGTGTGACATAAAAAATTACCATAATAAGAATTTTTTTTCAGTTAAGTAGTATTTACTCATAAGTACTCACATAGTAACAGGATCTGTCTCCAGATGTTTTTCATGAATACAGCCAAATATGTTTCCTTTTAACATAATAATGTCTTTAAGGGTAACAAAGACTAGAAACATCAACTTCAAATTTTGAACTTGTACCAGAAATAACATTCTACTGCTATCAATAAATGAACAAAGTACATAGGAGGGGGATTTATAAAATATGGTCAGAACCTGAACTGATCAGTTGAAATTGGCAGGGTGGGAAACTCCAGAGGACAGAGGACTTGTACTTTGACCAACACAAGTAATAAAATACCAAGAGCGGACAGAGTCAACTTTTATAGAACTCTGGAAAAAAAAAAAAAACTCAGGATAAATAAGGGAACGTGCATTGAAGGATGGACACATCAGACTAAGCTTCAAGACCATGTGTGTTTCCAATGGCCTGCTATCATCCATGGTTCAATGAGGCTTATGAAAATGGCAGTCCACTTATTTCTCTGGTACAGGAAACAAACTCAGAAGGAGCTATGGAGGCTATTCTCAGTGACTGTATTGTGAAGTATATGGTGGGTTCCTCAAAGAGCAACATAATTCTGGGCTGGTCGACTCAGACTAAGAATTTAAAGCCAACATTGTTGGGTGCAGAAGCTTGAGGCAAGGGAGAATATTCAGAAAAAATGAATAAATAGAGAAGCTAGTGGGGAAGAAATTCAGAAATGAGATAGGTAAGTATAAAAAGGTGCTTGCTGTTAGTTGGATATAAAGCCCCCTCCACAGGAGGGAACTCTTGCGTGGTACTATAAACAAAGCCAAATACACATGGCTAGAAAGGTTGTAGATCTTCCAGAAAGCCCTACATTTATCATATCCCTAGATAAATGTAATTTCTTACCATATGCTACATATCTATCCTTATATTTACAGAAAACTATACCTTCCAGGTGTGGTGGTGCACACCTTTAATCCTAGCACTTAGGAGGCAGAGGCAGGTGGATCTCTGTGAGTTCAAGGCCAGCCTGGTCTACATAGTGAGCTCCAGGCCAGCTGGGACTAAAGGGAGACCCTGTTTCAAAAAAAAAAAAAAAAAAAAAAAAAAAGAAAGAAAAGTATACCTGTCACCACTCATCAAAGAAGCTTCTTTTTGGAACAGGTGGAACATATAACAAGAGTTCCAGAACTGGTCAAACACAGAATAACTGTTTGTGAGATACACAACCCTAAGTGACACATCTATAATGGAATTTGTACACCTAAGACTCACAGAACACACCAGAGCAGGGGATAGAGAGACTACTAATGCATCCCCCACCAGCAAAGCTTCCTCATGAGACAGAGGGTGATTAACACAGGCTACAATTGGCCAAAATGTAGAGAACAAGAGACTGCAGGGTTCATGTCCCAGAGTAGGACTCCTATATTAAACCTCACCCTCCCAGGGGCCGTTGTGGAAGAGGGAGTGGAAAGATGGTAAGAGCCAGAGGTGTGAACGACCACAGTGAGAGAGTTTTCCAGGTTTCCTGGAGCTTGCTGATATTGCTGATATGAACTTGCAGCGATGGTGACAACATGTAGAAGATCCATGCAAACTGAAACCAGACAAACACCCAGCATAGAACCAGGGAAAATGGACAGGAAGCCCCGACCTTGGGCAAGGAACTATTGGCAACTGATTACTGCTGGATGAGGGAGAGCTGGGTCTTCTTTAGGAAGTAATGCTGGATTGTCTGACCAGGCTCCAGTGGATGAAGTCACTGAGGGACAGCTGGGAACAGAAACTTGACTTGATACGCCTTAACAGAATTCATGAAATCTGGTGAGGGAGCTACAGGGAGGTACAAGCAAGGGAGGGGGTCTAAATATGATTAAAATAAATGAAATTCACAAAACATCAATAAAATATATTTTGAAGGGAGGGAACTGGTGCTTGTTAGAAGTCCTGATAAATCCAACACCATAGATCTTGATAACTCCCTCCCCAAACTCAGTTATTGAAAGCTTGTTCTCCAGCCTGTCGTGTTACTATGGTGCTCGGACCTTTAGGAGGTGTGGCCAACCGGAAGTAAGGCTTATTGACCCATACTTCGGACAATGATAGGAAGCATAGAAACAATGGCTTGGTGCAGTTGGTGTTAGACAACTAGTGTTTCTCTGAATGAAGACTCCAAAGGCTCTCTGAAATTCAGTTGCATTGTGGTTTGGATATGATGTGTCCTGAGAAGAGTTTCACATGTGGAAGCCTTAGTCCTCCTTTTGAGGATCCCATCACTGAGAGGTGATTATATCTTGATAGTTCGTCTGACACTATCAGTGGACTGCTCCATTGTTAAATTCATTACTTGCAGTTGTTACTGGGTGGTGACGAGAATGAGGAAGTGGCTCCATTGGAGGATGTGATCCTTGGAGACGTACCTTTGGAAGGTGCTCCTCCAGATCTTCCTCTTTCACTGTCGCTCTGCTCACTGGCCATCCCGATGTGAGCAAACTTCTCTATCGATGCTCTTACCAACGTTCAGCTTCACTGCAAGCCCATTGGAGTGGAACGAGCAGACCAGGAAACCACAGGGCAAGATAAATCTTTTCCCCATTTAAATTGTTTATGTCATAGCAAAGGAAAGGTGACTAGCACAGTAGCTTATTAGGGCTTTTCTTCCCTTTTCAGGATCCACCTGATCATTATTGTTTATTATTATTAGAAGACCAGCCTGCTACTAAATGTAAATGACAGAGAGAGAGAGAGAGAGAGAGAGAGAGAGAGAGAGAGAGAGAATAACTGTATAGATGATGCCGACTGCCACTCTTTCTCCTTTTCTCCTCCTGTTCTTTTCCTCATTAACGTGGAGTTCAACTTCCTCCAAATCTTTTCTTCCTCTATAATCTCAAGGAAGTTTCTGCATGACCTTTCAACTGCAATGTCTCGTGTCGTTGCTCTGCATTGAATTGCATAGACCCAACACATTTTATGAGTCCAGGGTACCAGTGTTTAAATGTATCTCTGTGCTTCTTTCATGACATTTGTACAGTTCAGGGTTTTCAGCTATCGTTAAGGAAAGTAACAGTGATTCGCTATGCTTTCCAAGGAGGGAACAAAAGCTCTTTTAAATTTCCCTTTGTGCTTTGAGTATATTATTTTTCCAGACTCGTGGTGATTTTGGCTTTCAGTATTTCTCAGGTTGACTTTATTCACTGTTCCAGGATAACCTTTTCCTTTCAGCATGAAAAGACCTGCTTGTTTTTCCAAGTCACTGGTTTCTTTTTTGAGACAGGGTCTCCCTGTAGCCCCAGTTGTCTTGGAACTCTGTATGCAGACCAGGCTGGCCTTGAACTCACAGAGATCCACCTGCCTCTGTCTCCCAAGTGCTGGGATTAAAGGTGTGAGCCACCACACCTGGCCAGTGTTAGTTTTCTATGTTGAGATGCTTTTTGCAAATTTCATTCACTTCTGATATGATAATCTCTTGCTCCTTGGATTTCCTTTTCCTGTTTATTTTTTGTTTTGCTTTATTTTTACAATTCTTAAGCCCATTTGTTATCTTTGTCTTTGCTATAGAGGACAGAACAGGATTTTGCTCTTTGGCCCATAAAGAAGATCAATGTTATGGGATCATTTTTATTAATAAGCTCTGAAAGAAACAATTCTTGGCATTTTCACAAAGGACTTGTAGGAAGTACTGAGGTTATCAGGTACTGGACACAGTTTTAGTTGAACATATGCTCAGCCTAATCTCCCAATTCTGCTTGAGGCAAATGGAAACGGATTAGACAGACTCCTGTGGGCACCGCATGGCTCTCCTATCTTATATTGGGTGATTTGGTATTCTTATCTGTGCTCTTTCATGTTTCATCACTAGGGAAAACAAGTTTCACTGTGCCATTTTCATACATGTACGTCATATACTCAACTTGTACTCACCCCCATTACCTTGTCTGTTCACCATTCCTCTTCTCAGTGGTTACCTTTCCTCACCCAAATACCCCCCAACACACACACACACACACACACACACACACACACACACACACACATTAATGGATATTCCTTATATGAGAGAAAATATATGGTATCTGTCTTTAAGATTTGGGCTTGGCCTGTCTTCAATTCTTACAGGCAAGTGCATCTACCCTGAGGCTGCCACCACTTTTGCCACTCCTCAAAGACATGAGACACAGCTTTTTAACCTTCCAATATGGACTGAAGACTCATGTCTCTCCAAGAATCCTCCAAACCTTCAATGCCAGATGGGGACTACTGAGATACCCAGCTTGTGGACTAAACAGCTAAGGTGATGTCAGCCTCATCAGAATATAGACTTCCATTGTTGGACTACCTGGGCTGTATCATGGAAGCCAGTACAGGGGTATCAAGATAGGACGTGTGCTTATTGGACTTCATTTGGGGGACCATGGGAGGGAAAGACCCCCAATGTGGAGCAAAAAAATTGATGGTTGTTTAGGATTGCCAAGGAGGAATCTTCGAGCACCTCCTTAAGGAAAACATGATATCTATTAGGCAAAAAAAGTCCTCCAATTCAGGTGATATGTATATGTATGTACATATTTATGTATATATAACTATGTATATATGTATTACATACTGTAGCAATACAAGTTGGAGAGAACAACAACAAAAGAAATGAAAGAAAAAAATTCTGGAAAGACTCAGAAAAAGATGCAGGACATGTAGGGTAGAGTGCAGGGACTTGGGTGGGGTGGGAGACATGGAAGGGGAAGGGACTCTGGATTCAATTGAGAAATGATGTATGACTTGTGGAAAAAGTTTAATAACAATAAAAAATTAAAAAAATATTTGATCTTATGATGTCTAGTTTCATCAATTTTTGTACAAATATTATTTTATTCTTTATGATTGAATAAAACTACATTGTATGGGGCTGGAGAGATGGCCTAGCAGTTAAGAGCGCCGACCACTCTTGCAGAGGACCCGGGTTCGATCCCCAGCACCCACATGGCGGCCGAGAACCGTCTGAACTCCAATTCCAGGAGACCTCCAGTTCCAGGGGAATCCGAGACCCTCTTCTGACCTCCGCGGCATTGCACGACATGGGTGCACAAACTTGCATGCAGACAGTACATTCATACACATACGGAAATAAATAAAATTAATTTTAAAAAATTAAAAAAAAACTACATTGTATATCTATACTACATTTTTTTTGCCTAATTGTCTTTTGATAGACATCTAGGCTTACTCCACATTTTAGGTATTATCAATATTGTTACCACAGCATCACAGTGGAAAACTTATATTCTTTTGGTCGTACAGTCGGGAGTGGTATGTCTTGATCCTATGGTCATTCCATTGTTACTTGTGAAGGAAACTCACAATGGTTTCCATTGTGGCTATACTCGTTTACATTTCCACCAGCAGGGCATATGGTTATTTTCTCCAGACTTTCTTACTTCCTTGTTCATCTTGGATGATTTAAGTTTGGGGATTTAATTTTTGAGTTCTAAACATTTTCTGGCTTTGATTAATTTTAATTTTATGTGAATGAGCATTTTGCCTTCATGTATGCAAATGCACCACATGTATGCAATGCCTGCAAAGGAGAGAGGAGGGCATTAGATCCTCCTCCACTGCCCCCCTTACTATTCCCACCCCACTTCTTATATATATCCGTGTCCCCAAATGCCCTTCAGTGTGGGTTTATCCACTGCAGTCTGGAGCCCGGTCAACTTACCAAGATTCTCACCCTTAAAGAAGGCTGACTTTCCCCTTCCCAGCAACCATCAGTTGCCAGTGGTTCCTCAGACAGAGTTGGGGTTTATTACCAACTTTCCTGTGTCTATCCCAGGATTTTATCTGGTTGAAAGTACATGGGACTTGTGTATGCTCTCACCGTTGCTCTGAGTTCATGTGAAGAACTACATAGCTGTCTAGAATACTATTTCCTGGTGGTCTTCTGCCACCCCTGGCCCTTACAGTCCTTCTGCCCCCTCTTCCGCAATGGTTCCTGAGCCTTGCGAGGCAGAAGCTTGATATAGGGGTATTATTCATGCATAAAGACTCTGTAGCCTCTTGTTCTCTGCACATTGGCCAGTTGTGGGTCTCTGTGTTAATCATCATCACCAACTGCTCTTGCAGAGGACTTGGGTTTGATTCCCAGCACCCACGTGGCAGCTAAGAACCATTTTAACTCCAGTTCCAGGGGAATCCAACGCCCTCTTCTGACCTCCTTGGCATTGCACGACACAGGTGCACCAACCTACATGCAGACAGTACACTCATACACATAAAAAATAACAAATAAATAAATAAACAAGAAAATGTTACCACACACACAAAAAGAAGCTTCTCTGCTGAGAGTTGAGAGATGTAGTCATCTATAGGTATAAAAATAAGTCATTAGAAGTGAGTTCAATATTATGCCTACTAAGCAGAATAATAGTGTTAGACTCTCTTCTATGGCCTGTGACTGGTCTGCTTTAGGTTCTTAGGCCTGATATCAATGTCAGATATGGACTCCATCTTATAAATCCAACAGTAAGTGGTTGCCTATTCCCAGAATATTTGTGCCACTCTTGCACAGGTGGGCATATCTTGCCAGGCCACTTGTTGCTGTAGCTCACAGGATTCGCAGCTGGGCAAGATTAAAGATTAATTTTCTCTTCCAGTAGCATGCGCAGCACCTTCCAGCACCATGAAAACTAGCCAGTAGAGATGAGGCTTTGGAGTGAGCACCAGCTTGGTTTCTCCTTGATGGTTCTACAGCTTACGCAGGGTCTTCAGCAATAGGGTCTTATTGTCAAGTTCTGGTGGGTATCTGAGAGCAAGGGTGATGGCTAGTATTATCTGAGGACCTATGGGACCCCTGGGTAGTTTTTATACATTGTTTCTAATGAAAGTCCATGGTATGCAATAGGTGCATTATTAACATTGTATTATAATTTTCAATGTATATTTTTATTGAATTTTGTGCATTTCATACAAAACATCTTATCTTTATACCACCTTTCCCATCTGCACCTTCCCATAGTCCTCCTCTAGAGTTCATGGATTCTTTTGTATATGTTAAGGCCTACTGAGTCATGTTTGTGTACCCAGGTGTCCCTCAGTGCAAGTTCATCCATCTCTCCCTTAAAGAAGATCTACTCTTCCCTCACCTACCAGTGATCAGCAGCCAATAGTTCTTTGGTTAAGGTTGGGGCCTACTGCCCATTTTCCCATTTCTGTGGTCTAATTGAGATTGCATGGGGCTTGTGCACACTGTCACCATTGCTGTAAGTTCATCTGAATAATTCCCAGAGCCTGAAGAATCTGTTTCCTCATTATCATGCACCAACCCTGGCTCTTACAATCTTTCTGCCCCCTCTTCTGCAATGGCCCCTGAGCCTTGTGTTGGTGAGGTTTAATATAGGAGTCCCGTCCAGGGACAGGCACTCTGTAGTCTCTTATTCTCTATGCTTTGTCCAGTTGTGGTGGTCTCCATATTATCTTGTGGGTATTGACATAACTGGATTGACTCAATATTGCTGGCTTTGAAATCCTTTAGTGAAGTGTCAGAAAACTTAGAAAACTGTCATTTATTGTCTCACAGCTGTGTGACTAGAAGTCCACAGTCAATGTTGATGCAATTGGTTTCTTTGGGAGGCTTTGAGAGAAAACCTTCTGCCTCTACTTTAGCTCCTGATAGACTCAATTGTCTTTTGATTTTGATGTACATCATGCTGCTGTGGCGTTGCAGCAGGAAACAGCCCAGAATTGTCACCAGCAGCCTGTGGAGGTCCCATAATAGTTTAGGGACCTCCACCCAGGTAAAGCTGAATTCTTGGCTTCACCTCAGGAAAGAATTTTGGGACAGGCCAGTAGGAAGCAGATTTAGAGATTAAGAAAAGATATTTTTAACAGATGTAAGAACATGGGTTAGGACTGGAGAGATTGGTCAGTAAGAGCACTGGCTTCTCTTGCAAAGGACCCAGGATTGATTCTAAGCACACACATAATAGCTAACAACCATCTGTAACTCCAGTTCCAGGGGAATCTGACATCCTCTTCTGACCTCCATGGGCACTGCATGACATGGTGCACTTACAGACATGCAGGCAGTACACTTATACACACAAAAATAAAATAAAATAAAATAAAATAGAACACGAGTTAATAAAAAGGCCCCCAGGTACAGAGTGAGCCACACCAAAGTGTGGACATGTGCTTCCCAAGTGAGAGTCACACTTACATGGCCCAGTAGGATCTGTGTGGGGATTTTGGAAACTTTGGGGTTTCATTGTTCTATGGGTTTTTTTTTTTAATTTTTATTTTAGTGGTATGAATATTGCTTTTGTGTGTGTGTGTGTGTGTGTGTGTATAAGTGCACCCATGTTTTACAATGCCTGTGAAAGTCCCCTGGAACTGGAGTTATGGTTGGTTGCTAGCTGCCATGTGAGTGCTGAGAATCAAATCCAGGACCTCTCCAAGAACAGCTCTTAACCACTGAGTCATCTCTCCAGCCCTCCAATCCCAGCTTTAAAGCCTAATAACCACAACAGCAACCAGCCCAACAAACTAGCACTGCTCTAGTGGCACTTTTATCTTGGGGTAATCAACAGCTATCTGCTTGGACTTAAATCCTTCTTAATGGGAGGGGATTTAGGGGTGGCATTGTAAATAAAGGCAAATACACATGGCTGGAGTTATCATAGATCCTAGAGAAAACCCTACTATGTCATACCCCTAGACAAGTGTAATTTTTTACTGTACACTAAATATGAATTCTTATATTTACAAACAAGTACACCAGTCACTACTCATCAAAGAAGCTTCTTTTTGCACCAGATGGAGACTACTACAGAGTTCCACAACTGATCATAAACAGAGAATACATATCTGTAAGATGCCCAGGCCCAAGTGACACATCTACAATGGAACATCTGTCTACACCTAAGGCTCATGGAACATAGAGGAAGATGAGGTAGAGAGGAGAGTACTGATGCATTTCTCAACTGTCATCAGCGAAGCTTCCTTTTGCAACAGAATACTATGTACACAGAAAGCCACTCAGTCAGACAAAAACCCAGCAGAGAACTATGGAAATGGGCAACAGGCCACAACCTTAGCTGAAGAAATACTGGCAGCTGATTATTGCTGGGCAATGGAGAGTTGATCTCTAAGGAAGTGAGTAGACAAGCTGACTAGACTCTAGCAGATGAACTTGCACTGAAGGACATATGGGTACACACACTTGACTTGATAGGCCTTAACATATAAGACAGAGGGAAGGAAATCCAGTGGTGGATTTGGGGGATGGGGATGGGGTAGAAAGATGATTAAGATGTTTGGTATGAAATGCACAAAAATTCAATAAAAATATACAATAAAACAAAAATGTAAGAGGATGAGGTTTAACATCGTTGGCTGTCAGGGCACTATGAGAGCCCCTCTGCACATGAGTCTGGAGGTTTATAAAAAGAACTATTAAGTATATACAGATTAAAACTGCTTAAGATTCGTTTCTGATGAGAGTTGATAGATCCAATAATCTGTGAGTATAATGGTAAATCATTAGGAATTGGCTTAATAATATGTCTATTTAGCAAAATAATGGTAGTACATTCCTCTTATGGCCTATAACCTCTTTGACCATAGGTTCATGGCCCCAATAACAGTACTAGATATGGATTCTAGCTTATGAAGCCAGCTTTAAACCAATAAAAAGTGGTTGGTTACTCACATAACATTCATGCCACTGGTGTAACAGTGGATATGTCCTGCCAGGCCGTTGTTATTGTAGTTTGCAGCACTCACCGCAGGATAAGGTTGACGACTACTTTTATCTTCCAGTAATGCATAGCACCTGACAGCACTATGAGAGCCCCTCTGAACATCAGTCTGGAGGTTTAGAAAAAGAACTATAAGTAGATTTCCATATGACCCACCGTACCACTCCTTGGCATATAACCGAAGGACTTCATCTCTTCCTAGAGAGATACAGCTCCACGTTCATGCTCTGTTCACAATAGCCAGGGAATATAATTCCTTCTTTGCCACTACTTTCTCTCTGATCCTTTCCTTTAATTTCAGTTAACCAGTCAGAGTCACATCAGCCTTATACTCAGACACCCAGACGTCATGACTAAGATTCAGTCTTTAAATAGTAATGCCGACTTGATCAATGTTTTCCTAATGTAATTTCTATCATCTAAACTCACACCTGGCCATATATCTCCTAATGCTTGGAGCCTACCATTATTTTCCTAACATTCTGGCGAGGAGAGAAATATGAACTTAGTGCACAATAGTTTCGTAGCACAATAAGAACCCATGGGAGATAAGACTTTGGGCCAAGTTTCTAAGGGTTTGGGCCACCAATTTAGTTTGGTCCTGTTTATCATGGTAACCTGTGTCTGGATATGGAAAAGTCATTTCTTCCTCATTCAGTTTTTTTATCATTCTGTTATTTCCAGGTATCATCTGCCCTGATCTTCTAGATACTGGGAAAACACAATACTGAGCCATCTTCCAGACAAACATTCTCCTGACTCACATAGATAATTCTCCTTTCTCTAAATTTCTATAACCCCTTTGTAAAAGAGAAGGTAATGGCACATACAGTTCTCTAGGCCTTCTAATGGAAAAATTTTATCACTTTTCTAGAGCATTATGTGGGTAACTTCAGAGAAGTCAGAAGCAGGTAGAGAACTATGCATTTGGGTCTGTTTGGCACAGTTCAGGTAATCTAACCTTATTTGAGTTACTGCCAATGGTTTGATGGGAGCAGCCTGTATCAAGCATCTGATAACTGCAAAATAAATATTTGTGTCTTCATGTTTTGGTTTCATACCTGGGTTTACCCAAAGCAATATGCATCAGGACCTTCATTTACTATCTGAGGCTAGGAGCATCCTATTCATCTCTGACTCCACAGTCATCCAGGCAGGAAAAGGGTATAGTAATTACTAGCCAGCCTAGACAGTACATGGACCATGTCAGCTGCCCTATTCAGCTAACTCACTCCCAGTCATTTGCATCAGCTCTCTTGGAGAAAAAAAAATCCTCTAGACCTAGGAGGTAAAATCAGGTACTAGGAGGTAAAATCAGCTCCTGACAGTTGCCCTGGCAACATAGCATTCCATCTGATGTAGAACAAGAAGTACACATTGAGACTATCAAAAACCATATCAGCACATTAAGAATAAATTAATAGAGTCCAGAGAAGTGAATGGGCTAGATCTACTATAGCTGGTCTATCTGTTTGTTAAAGATGGTGAATATAATTGATAAGCAAGACTAACAAAGTAACAATGCATGGTAAAAGATCAAAGGAAATGTACATGAAATTGAAGAATATGCTTCAGATACATCCAATCTGCAGCTCATGAGATGCATGTGTCTACATGGAATTGAGGATAACTAAAGATGTCGACCAACACAATATCACAAACTTACTTAAAATATTATAAGACTTTTGTTGAGTTGGGGGGGTGGTAACTTGATTGCATGGTTCTTAAGCATGAACTTTGTAGATGACATTGTGTTACAATGTTGAGTACACCCAGTAGATGGAAGCCAAGTAAACAAAGTGATTTGCAGATGTGATTGTAGGACATCCACAGAACCTTCTCATTCTACAGTTTAATCGCCTCAACTCTGTGTGCTGTACTTTAATCTCACAACCATGAGAAAAATGACTTTCACAAAATCTTTCATCTTCATTCTTTGTGAAAAACAGTAGCATTTTACCCCTCGATGCTCCTCAGTTCACCATTTGATGTCATATATGTAAGGAATATTTTTCTTATGAGTTATTGAATATTGTTTTCCTTTGCTTGTAACAATATTTTTTACATTGGAAAATCTTTTGTATAGGACCATCCATTTGTTGACTCAATTGCTCATTTATAGCAGTGTGTATTTGTGGAAGTTCATTATTATATGCTTTGTATTATAATTTATCTTATGTTTAGGAAGGTTAGAAGGATTTACTGAATGCCAAAAGCCCTAATTATTGGAAGAAATATGACTTGTAAGTCAGTACCACATGTCATAGCAGATATCTCTCTAGAAGAGAAAATACATGAAGTTCAAGAAGACATAGGCAGAACACACATGGGGTAAGAGATTTAAAAATGATGTACTGGGGCTGGAGAGATGGCTCATCAGTTAAGAGCACTGGCTGTTCTTACAGAGGACCCAGGTTGAGTTTCCAGCACACACATGATGGCTAACAACTGTTGGTGACTCCCATTCCAGGAGAATAGAGCTCCCTCTTCTGACCTCTGTAGGCATTACATGACATGGATGTACTTACAGAAACACTGACAATACACTCATACACATAAAATAAAAATAATAACTAATATGTTTACATTTAAAAAATTAAAATGATGAATCAGTACATGTAGATGTAAGATAAACAGGCACTTGGAAGACTGTAAGACATTCCATAGCCTTAAACATGTATGTGAATATAAATCAAATGTAAAAACAAATGAACCAAATATGCAATGGACACAGCTAGAAAATATCATGGAGTAAGGAATAAAGATAAAAACATAAACTTACAAGTTACAGAATAGGCAAGCCACAGATCTCGTGCACAAATCAAAATCCAATTTACAAAAATATTTAAAATACACACAACAGTAACTATCGGGGGAAAGGAACATAAGAAGAAAACAAGAAGCTATATGCAAAGAAGACGATGGGGGAATCAGTACCAAAATTTCAGAGGGAAAGGAAACCCTTTGTTAACTTCGTGGACTAGCTTCCTTTTCCACCTCCTGGCTGCTGGGCTGACCTGGGTCCTTGAGATGAGGAGCCTGAACAAGAAACAAAGGAATCCACCGGCATCACCTGTCTGGGTTGTTTGGCTCGAGGCTAAGACAACCAAATGCTCTGTTGCTTCTGGAGAATTATTGTTTTCAAGATACAGCTGACGTGGAAAGCTTGGTATAGTTCTGGCTCTGTGTGCACTCTGAGTTTAGGGAGTGGGACAATGTTTGAAGGATCCTTCGGCAATTTCTTCCACTCTCCTTGTTCTAAGCTCTGAGAAGGGCACATGGTGTTCTAACTACCCACGTAGTTCTGTCCCCAGGAGCCCTTGATGACAAAGGTCATACACAGGCCACCAGTTTTTCCTTAACAGGGTCACACTCTCCCCTGAATTGGAACATCTCTACTGTGATAGAATTTAATCTTCCTTATTTTGCAGACAAGAAAACTGGAATCCAGGGAAGGGAGCCCTCCAAGTTCACTCTGGGAGTCCAGGGCAGACCTGAGCCCAGCAACTCCTTGTCCATGAAATTATTCTTTTTCTCCTTCCATAGCTAGAAACCTAAGTGACTACAGGAATTCCTGGACATCACAGTGACTCAAGCCAACATGTATAATGAAAGAAAAATGGAGATTATGGAGAATGGGAGGATGAAATTTGCTCAAGTGTACGGTGATCCTCCACAGAACTCTAAGTCCTGTCTCCATATACCAGGTGCCCAACTGACAGAGCTCAACATGGTACGTCTCCTATACCAGGAGCCCAGTATTCAGCTCTGCTTTGGCCCCCAGGTCTTTCACACAGCTTGAAGGTTTATAAACCAATCTACTGCTTATCCAATAAGAGACAAAGGGGGAGGCAATTTTTTTCCTGGTGTCTTCCCCCACCCCCGTGGTTTTCTTTTCTTTTTGTTTTGTTTTGTTTTTTAATAATGGTTTTTAGCTGATGTTGATGAAGAGAGTAATACTTAGTACTGTGCCACTAATGAAAGGAAGTCCTATCTAAGAGTGCATTTCTTTACAGAGCTGTGCCATACCATCCTTTGGGCCCTCTGCTACGAAAGTAGAATCAAGTCACAAATAATGCCTTTTAAAGTGTATCCTTCAGTATTATAGTCATAGGACAGTACTGTATCATACCTCAGTGAATGTAAAATATCTTGTACCTGCTTTATGATGTGTAGTAGTGACCATGTTTTATCAGAGCTATTCCTAATGCTGTTACTCAGAATGTTTTCTTTCCAGATGATGATTGAGAAGTTAATAAAAAAGAAAATGGTGCCAGGTACCACAGCAGTAACAGAACTGTGCTGTTTTCTGGGATTTTGTTTTTTACTTTATTTTTTAATGGACTGTGCCGATGACTCTACAATTTTGTTCAAATGACTGCAGAACCTAGAAAAGCTGTTGCTGCTATTGATGCAGAACATACTGCTATTATTGGCCTTTTCATATAAATATAAATATATATAATTTGAATTTTTGGAAAACTTTAGCTGTGCTGTCAACTTTGGAAAAAAAATGCATCCAGTTTACCATGAAGAGTTGGCATTGTACAGAAATTAACAGCCATATTGGTCTAGAAATGTTAATTTTTTTCCATTTGTAGAGGGGTAATGTATTAAATATGTAAGGTCTTATCTACGTGGGTTTGATTACAGAAACTAATATTCTCTAAATAATGGGGAAAAAGAGACTAAGGGGCTATTGGAAAGATAAAGCAGTGCCAGCAGAATGTTCCCACGTGTTCCCATGTGTTCCCATGTGTTCCCATACCCTGGGAACAAGTTGTGTATGTATGATGTCTTCGATTTAAGATCTGGTGACGTCTTATTCTTATAAATGCATTAATACTTTCATTACTCTTCTCTGAAACATATATCCCATGTTCAGTTCCATTTAAAGTATCTGGGTCCATTTTTCTGCAAGAGCTTTTTCTTGACCTTGAAAAAATATTACATTGATTCCAAAGACCATTTCAGACAATGTATTTTAACAATACTAAGTTTTATATTTCATGAATGCAAGACTATATCAATTTACTTAGGTCTAATTTTGGGGGTAATGTTTGCCTTCTTCAATGTACAGGGTTTGGTTTTTTTTTTGTTTTTGTTTTGTTTTTTTTTTTTTTTTTTTGCCTTTTTNATATATATTCATAATTGTGAAATCTTCTTGGTGAATTGTTCCTTTGATAAAAATGTAATGGCCTTCTTTGTCTCTTCTGATTTCTTTTACTTTGAAGTCTATTTTGTCTGATATTAAAATAGCAACACCTGCTTTCTTTTTGGTACCATTTGCTTGGAATATTTTTTTCCATCCTTTCACTTTAAGGTGGTGCCTGTCCTTGAAGGTAAGATGTGTTTCTTGTAGACAGCATATCGATGGATTCTGTTTCCTAATCCAATCTCCCAGTCTATGTCTTTTGATTGGGGAATTTAGTCCATTAATATTTAAGGTTATGGGGCTGGAGAGATGGTCTAGCAGTTAAGAGCGCCGACCACTCTTACAGAGGACCCGGGTTCAATCCCCAGCACCCACATGGCGGCCGAGAACCGTCTGAAACTCCAGTTCCAGGAGAACTCCAGTTCCAGGGGAATCCGACACCCTCTTCTGACCTCCACGGCATTGCATGACACGGGTGCACAAACTTGCATGCAGACAGTACATTCATACACATACAGAAATAAATAAAAATTAATAAAAAATATTTAAGGTTATGACTGATAGATATGTGTTGCTTCCTTTTGCCTTATTATCCATTTGCGGTTTGGGTTTAGGTTTCTACTTCTGCAGTTACGCTTTTATTGATTTCTCTTTCTAAGTGCCTGGGGTTGGTTTCTCCCTTCTTCTGTCCTTTGAATTGCTTCAAGTATTCTCTGAGGGTTTGGTTTTCTGGACATGTATTCTTTCAACTTGTTTATGTCATGGAAGGTTTTTCTCTCTCCTTCAACTATAATTGACATTTTTGCTGGGTATAATAACCTGGGTTGGCATCTATTGTCCTTTAACACTGGGATTGCTTTGCTCCAGGTTCTTCTTGCTTTCATATTTTGCATTAAGAAGTCAGTTGTAATTCTGATCGGATTCCCCTTATAGGTCACTTATTATTTTTCTCTTGTGTCTTTAAGGATTTTGTCTTTGTTTTGGGTGTCTAGCATTTCAACTATGATGTGGCATGGAGAATTTCTTTTCTGATCTTGTCTGTTTGGAGTTCTATGTGCTTCTTGTATTTGTATTGGTTTGTCTTTTTTTAGTTTGGGGAAGTTTTCATCTATTATTCTGTTGAAGATCTAACCAATACCATTCTCTTGGGATTCTTCTCCTTCCTCCATTCCTATGATGTGGAGGTTTGATCTTTTCACAGTGTCCCACAATTCCTGGTTGTTCCATTTTTGTGTATTTTTAAATTTTTCATGATCTTTACTTGAGGTTTTTAGTTGTTCTGTGTGTTCTGTGTTATCTTCCAGGTCTGATATTCTTTGTTCTGCTTCCTCCATTCTGCTTCTGAGGCTTTTTCTATTCCTTTCCTCTTGACTGGATGAGTGTTTGATTTGCTTTTTCATTTCTTCTTCTGATTTCTTTACTATTCCTACTTCTTTTTGGAGCTTCTCAATCTCTTCCTGTAGCTCTTTGCTTCAATGGTTGGTTTCCTTATCTTTTTCAGCATGGGCTCTTTTCAGTGTTTCCAGTTCCTTCCAGAGTTTGTCATTCTCTCTCTCTAGGTCCTTCTTGAGGTCTTCATTCTCTTTTCTTAGTTCTTTGATTTGCTCTTTATAATCTTGTAGTTCTTTAAATATGTTCCCAATTGTGTTTCTGATATCTGTGTCTCGGGATATCCCCAGAGGGATCTCACTGTAGTAATCTTCCATAGGGTTGGTAGAGCTTGGTGTGGGATTATCCTGCCCCTTTCCTGTGTTGTCTCTTCTTCATGTTCCTGGCATATGGGCTTCTCCTTGCCTGTATTCCAATGTGAGTCCTAAATGCCTCTTCACTGTGTTGAAGGCTTGCTTTGCTTGCCTCCTTCAGATGCCTTCATAATCCCAGTTGGGGGGGTACCTGCGCTTCAGCTGTTCTCAGGCGATCTCTCTACCAGCTGGGAGGATAACTCCGCCCCCACAGCCACAAAAGCCAATTAAGCCAAAGACAACTGGATTAACGAATTAACTAGGTTCAGTCAATCAACAATCAGCCTTGCTGAAACACCCAGTTCCTACCTACCTTCCTGCGCTTCCACATTTTTATTTTTAAACTAGTTGACTGAACCTTACAAATTTAACCTTATTTATACAGTGTCCTTTTTTTTAAACTGTCACAACAAACCTACTCAGACTTTTATTGCTTGCATAAACTTTTTAATCATCTTCACATAAATCCTTATTAAAAATATCTTTTTAACATTTTTCACTTTTTATATCCCTTTTTGATACCATGAGACATAACATTCATAAAGAGATTAATCTTTAATTGTGTGGATTTAATAAGTAATTAACATTTATTTCCAGTGTAATGAGATGGGACAGTTATCTCAAATACACTAGTATAAACTGTGAGATGTTCATGCCAACTTGGGAGCAGGTTTTGAATGACCAATTTTCTTTGAGTGCTTAAAGGTACTTTACCTAGGCCTGGCAAATGTCCCCACATGTGTAATGTGTGGAAATAAATTGCACCCTAGAACAGAAGTGATTATTCCTTAAAATGAACTTAAAATATAAGGACCAAGGACCATAGTGTAATTTAACAGTTTTAGCTCACATGACAGTTTACTTGTAAACATCTCCATCAACACCTTGATGAAATCTCTAAATTAGAGATGAAAACTTAAATCAGAGTAAAATATGACCCTTAAGTTTATAACAGTTAACATAACAACACTTTAATCTTCACAATTTATACAGTACTGAGGTTGTCTAGCTGTGGGGCCGGCAGAGAAGCTGAGGACATGGAAATATTTAAAGCGGATACAGAACTATTTCCAAAATGCAGACAATTAAATGTGCTGTTGTGGGCAATGGTGCTGTTGGTAAAACATGTCTCCTGATATCCTACACAACAAACAAATTCCCATCCGAATATGTACCAACTGTTTTTGACAACTATGCAGTCACAGTTATGATTGGTTGAGAACCATATACTCTTGGACTTTTTGATACTGCAGGGCAAGAGGATTATGACCGACTACAACCACTGAGTTATCCACAAACAGATGTATTTCTAGTATGTTTTTCAGTGGTCTCTCCATCCTCATTTGAAAATGTGAAAGAAAAGTGGGTGCCCGAGATAACTCACCACTGTCCAAAGACTCCTTTCTTGCTTGTTGGAACCCAAATTGATCTCAGAGATGATCCTTCTACTATTGAGAAACTTGCCAAGAACAAACCGAAGCCTATCACTCCAGAGACTGCTGAAAAGCTGGCCCAAGTTCTGAAGGTTGTCAAGTATGTGGAGTGCTCTGCCCTCACACAGAAAGGCCTAAAGAATGTGTTTGATGAAGCACTACTGGCTGCCTCGGAGCCTCCAGAACCGAAGAAGAGCCGCAGGTATGTGCTGCTATGAACACCTCTCCAGAGCCTTTTCTGCAAGCTGGTGTCGTAATCATACTAAAAGCAATGTTTAAATCAAACTAAGATTAAAAATTAAAATTTATTTCTGCAATAATGACAAACGCCCTGCACCTACCCACCCCCACATGCTCTCCTGTGAGACAAGGCCAGTTGGTATGGCCTCTGCCCTCCCAGTACTTAGTTAATTTTGAATAATTGTGTATTGTCTGAAAAGTGAAAAAAATAAAATAAAATAAAATAAATTTTCCTATTTTTAATTTAGGATTAAATTGGGTCAGTTATTTGTTTCTGACTCAGAAATTCTACAGTAATGGTCTCTATACCTAAAGACCTTGGCTGTGCTAGGATTAAAGGCATGCTAGGATTAAAGTTGTGGCCCACCACACCTGGCTGCAGAACTTCCAGGAGTGGCCAGATCAGCAGGACACCAGTTCAAACTCCGGGAGGTATGTTTGCTTCCTATGAGGAGGAAGGGGATGGGGCGAACAGATAGGAAACACAATAAAGCCCATTAGCTATCCCAGGCTGCCTTCTCCCACCCCTGGAAGCCATGTAGCTCCCCAACTGATCCAGATGCCAGACCTCAAAATGAGTCTCAGGCAGAGACCAAAAGGTTGCCATGTGGGCACTCCAGAGAGCTCAGGAATTCCCCAAGCTCTAAAGACTTCCTCCCAAGCCAAACCAAGATTCCTGACTAACTGCTGATGAAAATTTTACTAGCTAGTAAGAGGCAGATTATCTTTGGTCCTTTGAGATAGCAGCTGGGTGGAGGAAACTCACCAAAGCAGACCAGATGGGCTGACCTTGAGCTCACAAAGAACTGCCAGCCTCAGCCTCCCAAGGACTGGGATTAAAGGTGTGTGCCACCACACCCAATTCAAGAATTCATTCCCAGTCCAGAAGGCTAGTTAATATGTTAAATACATCTACCCAGATGATCTGGCCTACAGAGGTCTCAAAAAATTAGATAATTCCAAAACAAGCAAGTCTCTCACATAATCCCTTTTGTGGTTTTTTTTTTTTTTCTTTTTTTTATTTCTTTTTTTTAAGGGATTCTACAATACAATGACACAGTTGTTTGCAGATAGCATTGATGTCACTCATTATGTCATACAATCAGGTAATTGGTGCATTTTGCAAGTATCTATGTCCAAATTTTGAACAACCCAAGGTTCCCATAGACCAGTTGGAGAAGCTTGTATGCACAGACATGTTGATCAATCAGGAGTCCAGACTATATTCCTGTAGTCTCATGATTCACCCCTATCTCTCCACAGCCCTTACAATCTACCACGCCTCCTCTTCCGCAGTTTGTTCCCTGGGCTTTGGGAAAGGGGCACAAGTGAGTGAGAAGAAAACAGTCTAATTTCTTTGGAGTTGTCATTTTGGACTCCAGTCTATTCAGGTTGTTTCCCTTCATGGATTGACAGCTTTCCCAGTGATACCCTTTTTAGTCATATTAACAAAGCACAAGCTATTGGATGTACAGGCATTTAAGCAGTACCACTTATTATGTCAAGCTAAGCTGTGAGCATAGACACGGATGTTTGGATGGCATGCTAATCCGCAAACTGTGGTTTCTCTATAAAGGGTGACAAGTTCTTACTGTGGCTCACAACATCGCCCAACCACCAGAGGACACAAGCTTGTGGCATCCTCTGTGAGTTATTCCTCCAAGGAGAGAGCTAATAGCCAAATAGATTTGGGATATATATAGACACTTGACTGCCACTGTTGCACAGTATCTCCAGGCTGTTGAGGTGTAGCTGATATTGACGGAGGTTGACTGTTTATAATGGACCCTAATGAAGTTTACCTTCCAGGTGCTGAGAAACCTTCCTACCTCTCACATAATCCCTTTTGAAAGAAGACAAATACCAAATTTTTGGCCTTTAAATGCATTTTTAAATATTAATTTTTAAAGGTTGCACATGTATATCTAGTCTGGCATGACAAAATGAATGATTCTGTGCACTTTAAAGGATTGAAACTTGAAGTGGCCTCTTTGACAGAACCAACATGAAACAATTATAATTATTGATATACAAACACACATAAAAACTTAGACGCACACTTAGACACACGGAAGAACAGTAACTATAAACACAAGACATAGTCTGATGAAGAGAGGAAACTCTGCGCGCACGGAGCCAACACCCTGTCAGTCCTGGAACCAAAATTCTAGACCCCCTTGCCCGGATTCCAAATCACTGGGGTGAACCCAATGTTTGCACTTTACTAGTGGAGAGTTAGGGCATCCCCTATCTCTGCACTCAAGGAGCAATACTGCATCCAGTTTCTCCTAACTGAGCACCCCACACCAGAAACGAGTTTAAACAAAACCAAAATGAAAGTAAAAAAAAAAAAAAAAGAAAGGATATCTTTCTTACCCAAAAGACACAGCCAGCTGAATGAGATGTCTCTAGTCCCTCCAGTGGGAGAGAGCTTCCTGGGGCCCCCTCCAAGGGTATATTGTTGGGGGACAAATGAGCATCCCTAGCAGGGGCAGCTGAAGGGAGTTTGGGGGGTGTTGGGATGGGGGAACCTTCCTCATCCAAGGGAAAGTCAGGGACACAGGGCAGGGCAAATTTCTCGGTGTTCTTGTGGCAGGTCGAGCTTTGCTCACACAGAACATCCTCCGCTGAGGAGTCCTTAAGCCTTGCAATTATGACGAGGAAAGGCAATGCAAACGGCCTCCTCCCAAATAAATCCAAGTCCCAGGATTTCGTTTTAAGGCCACGGGTCTGGAGGAGTGGGGCAGCCGTGCATGGCTCCCGAATGTGGGGGGGAATGTTATCTCTGAGGGCAGGAAATGGTAAGGGAGGAGAGGGTTCTGGGGGGAGGGCACAGGCCTCACTCTAGCCCACGGCCAAAAGAGCAAAGAACACAGAAGGGGACCCACTCACTGATCAAGGAAGGAGGTGCCTAGCCAGCACCAGGGGTGTTGAAAAACCACGTTGGGTGCCAGATGTAGCCAATCCCCCAGGCGTGCTGGGGAATTTCCGGGGTCTGACCATGAAGGAATGGGGGAGAGAGGTGCAGAGTCAAGACACAGACCCTGGGAGTTGGGTGAATGCAGACAGAGGGTGAGCTGTCACAGACTCATTTATTGGGGGCAGGATTAGGATTTATGTGCTGTTCTTGTTCCCACTCTCCTCTTAGTAGAGAGCCAATTCACCTTGTGATTGGCCCAGGTCTGCAACTCAGTTGTATGTATGGTCTTGCCTGCTTAGGGCAGGTTAGGTTGATGAGGGACAAGCTCTGTGCACGTGTAATTCTCAGCATATTGGCTACTACATTCTGAAAATCAATGCTTTGTCAAATGTTTCTGCGGTGAAGGTTTCCTCCCACTCTGTGGGATTTCTCTTCACTTCCTTGTTTGTTTCTTTTGATGTACAGAAGCTTTTGAGTTTAATGGGGTCCCATCTGTCAATTGTCAACCTTAATTCTTGCGCAGCTGCTGTCTGATTTAGGAAGTCTTTTCCAACACCTATGTCTTGTAGTCTGCTGCCAACTTTTTCTTCTATCGCCTTCAGAGTTTGGGGTTTCACGTTGAGGTCTTTGATACATCTGGAGTTGACTTTTGTACAGGGTGAGAGGTAGGGGTTTAATTTCATTCTTCTATAAATGGTGATCCAGTTTTGCCAACACCATTTGCTGAAGATGCTGTCTTTCCTCCCTTGTGTCTTCTTGGCCCCCTTGTCAAATATGAGGTGGCTGAAATTGTATGTGCTCAAGTTTGGATCTTCAGTTTTGTTCCATTGGTCAACATGTCTGTTTTTATGCAAGTATCAAGCTGTTGTTGTGGCTATAGCCCTGTAGTATAGTTTGATGTCTGGTAGAGCGATCCCCCCTGTATTGCTCTTTTTGCCCAGAGTTGCTTTGGCTATTCGGGGTCTTTTGTTTTTCCAAATGAAATTAAGGACATTTTTTCCAAGCCTGTGAAGAAATTCTTGGGGATTCTAATTGGGATTGCATCAAATCTATACAAGAGTTTGG
>VZQC01012554.1:123173-214750 GCA_009823505.1 Rhizomys pruinosus
GCCTGGAGCTCACTGTGTAGACCAGGCTGGCCTTGAACTCACAGAGATCCACCTGCCTCTTCCTCCAAGTGCTAGGATTAAAGGTGGGCGTCACCACGCCTGGCCTCCATGTGTTCTTGTAGGTTGTAGGGTTTATCCTGGTGCTGATATTGAGCTTTCTTGCACTGTGGTCTGATATAATGCATGAAATTATTTCAATCTTTTTGTATTTGTTGAGTTTTTTCTGTGTCCTAGTATGTGGTCTATTTTTGAGAATGTTCCGGGGGGCGCTGTGTATTCTCTGATGTTTGGGTGGAATATTCAGTCGATGTCTGTGCTGTATAGCTTTAGTGTCAACTGGACACAATTGGGTTGAGGGAGCCTCAATTGGGGAATTGGCTCCATTGGATTGGCCTGTGGCCACATCTGTGGAGTATTGTCTTGATTGTTGAGCAGTGTGGGAGGGCCCAGCCCACAAGAGTGGTGCCACCCTGGGCAGGTTGTTGTGTACCGTATAAGAAGGCAGACTGGGCATGAGCCAGGGGAGCAAGTCAGTAAACAGCATTCCTCCATGGCCTGTGCTTCAGCTCCTGCCTCCAGGTTCCTGCCCTGAGTTCCTGCCTTGGGCTCCCTAAGTGATGAACTGTGACCCAGGAGAGGTAAGCTGAATAAACCCTTTCCTCCCCAAGTTGGTGTCAGTCAGAGTGTTTTGTCACAGCAATGGAAGACAAACTAGAACAATGTCTTTGAGGTCCATTTGATGTATTGTATCATTCAGTTCACATGTCTCTATTTATTCTTTGTCCTGTTGATCGATCCACAGGACTTAGTGGGGTATTGAAGTCCCCTACTATTAGTGTGCTGGGGTTAATTTGTGCCTTAAGGTCCTGAAGAATTGTCTTTATAAAGTTTAGTGCACCAGAGTTTGGTGCATATATATTCATGACTGAATTCTTCATGGTCAATTGTTCCTTTGATAAAGATGCAACAGCCCTCTTTGTCTCTTTCAATTTCTTTTACTTTCAAGTCTATTTTGTCTGATATTAAAATAGCAACACCTGTTTTCTTTTTGGTACCATTTGCTTGGAATACTTTGTTCCATCCCTTCACCTTAAGTTGGTGTCTATCCTTGAGATTGGGATGGGTTTCTTGTAGACAACATACAGATGGGTTTTGTTTCCTAATCCATTCTCCCAATCTATGTCTTTTGATTGGGGAGTTTAGTCCATTAATATTTAAGGTTGTAATTGAAGATGCATGTTGCTTCCTTTCACCTTATTATCCTTTTGCATTTTTAGTATTGGTTTCTACTTCTGCAGTTATGTTTTTATTAGTTTCTCTTTCTAGGTACTTGGGGATGGCTGCTCCTCTCTTCTGTTCTTTGAATTGCTTCAAGTATTTTCTGAAGGGTTGGTTTTCCAGACATGTATTCTATCATCTTGTTTATGTCATGGAAGATTTTCTCTCCTTCAACTGACATTTTTGCTGGGCATAGTAACCTGGGTTGGCATCCATAGTCCTTTAACACTGGGAATGCTTTGCTCAATGTTCTTGTTTTCATGGTTTGTGCTGAGAATTCAGTCATAATTCTGATGGGTTTCCCCTTATTTGTGACTTGTTTTTTTCTCTTGTGGCTTTCAGAATTTTGTCTTTATTTTGGGCATCTAGAATTTTACCTATGATATGGTGTGAGGAGTTTCTTTTCTGATCTTGTCTGTTTGGAGTTCTATGTGCTTCTTTTATTTATATAGGTTTATCTTTTTTTAGTTTGGGGAAATTTTCATCTATTATTCTGTTGAAGATCTGATCAATACTATTCTCTTGGGATTCTTCTCCTTCCTTTATTCCTATGATGCAGAGGTTTGATCTTTTCATAGTGTCCCATATTTCCTGGTTGTTCCACTTTTGTGTATTTTTAAATTTTTCAAAATCTTTATTTGAGCTTTTTAGTTGCTCTGTGTTGTCTTCCAGGTCTGATATTCTTTGTTCTGCTTTCTCCATTCTATTTCTGAGGCTTTTTCCATTCCTTTCCTCTTGATTGAATGAGTGTTCTATTTCCTTTTTCATTTCATCCTGTGATTTCTTTAGTATTTCCACTTCTTTTTGGAGCTTCTCAGTCTCTTCTTGGTGCTCCTTACTTCACTGGTTGGTTTCCTTTTTCAGTGTTTGCACTTCCTTCCAGAGTTTGTCATTTTTCTCCCTCTAGTTCTTTCTGGGGTTTGTCATTCTCTCCCTTTAATTCTTTCCAAAGTTTGTCATTGTCTCCCTCTAGGTCCTTCTTGAGTTTTTCATTCTCTCTCCTTAGTTTTCTGACTTGTTCTTCATATTCTTTAATTTCTCTGAATAGGTCTTCAATTGTTCCTCTGAGATCTGTTTCTTGGGTCACCCCCAGGGGGATCCCACTGTAGCTAGCAGTCTCCTACAAGGTTGGTAGAGCTTGGTGTGGAATTATCCTACACCTTTCCCATGTTGTCCCTTTGTTGTGTCTCTGGCATGTGGGTGTTCCTTTTTTTGCCTGTGCTTCAGGTGGTCTTGGCAAGTCCCTGATCTAAGCACTGTGCACTCCTTGACCATTTTCTTTCTTACCTGCCAAGTCCTTTCTCACCTGCATCCTATGATCAGCCCTCAGCCTCCATGGGCTCTGTCACTTGGGTCATGATGGCTAAACGACCATAGGTGTGTGGCTCAGTGGCCACCTGCAAGCCCAGCCCCAAGAGAGATGTGTGGTACAGTGTTTGCAACTGCTTCCTGCGTGTGCCCTGACCTAGGTGCCCATGGGCTTTATTTATTTATTCATTTATTTATTTATTTAGCATTTCATACATGAGCATCATCTTTGCATTATCCCCGCCCCTCCCATTTCCCCTCCTGCTCCACCTGTGCCTCCTACCACACCCTCACAGTTTCTTCCTCTCTCTCTCTCTCTCTCTCTCTCTCTCTCTCTCTCTCTCTCTGGTCTTTTTGAGACAGGGTCTCCCGGTTGCCCCAGCTCTCTTGGAACTCACTATGTAGACCAGGCTGGCCTTGAACTCACAGAGATCCACCTGCCTCTGCCTCTTGAGTGTTGGGATTAAAGGCTTGAGCCACCACCCCCATTTTTTTCTCCTATTACCTTCACATCTGTACACATACATTTAAAACATATATATGTGTATCTTGTACTGAGTTTATTTAGTAGTGCGAGTTTGTTTAAGGATACCATCTGGGATTACCTCTCAGGAAGCTAGTATCCCAGAGAAAACTTGATTCTCCCTTAAGGCAGGAAGGAAAAATCTGTTTCCTGCAAGCTGCTGACAGCCTCAGATATTTTTTGGCTTTCTCTACATCTCACTGTTGTCTTTCCTCCTCTGTGGATTCTCCATGTATGTGCCTGGCTCTTTTCAGAGAAGTGGTGGTGTACATCTGTAATCTCAGCTACCTAAAAAGCAGACAGGCAGATGTCAGTTCCAAGCTACCTTCAGTAATGTGATGAGGGAGAAAGAGAATGAATAATGAATTGGGACCCCAAACTACTGCTGTTAGAATCTCATCTTATGTGACTGTACTTACGGAACACTTTTCCTAAATAACCTTGAATTTGGGGATATTGAGAAACAAGATAAAGATATCTATTTTGTTTTATTTTGATTCATTTGTTTTTATTTTATGTTTATGAGTGTTTTGCCTGGTTGTATGTAAGTGCACCCATGTCATGCAATGTGCATGGAGGCCAGAAAAGGAAGTCAGATCCCCTGGAACTAGAGGTAGCCATCATGTGAGTGCTGAGAACTGAACCTGGATCCTCTGCAAGAGCAGCCAGTGCTCCTAACTGCTGAGCCATCTCTCCAATCCCAAGACATCTGTTTGTTTGTTTGTTTTGCATTTTTTGAGACAGGGTCTCCCTTTAGTCCCAGCTGGCCTGGAGTTCGCTCTGCAGACCAGACTATTGTCTAGATACATTCAGATAGCAACCAACTCTGAACTCAGAGATCTGCTGGCCTCTGCCTCCCGAGTGCTGGAATTAAATGTGTGCATCACCACACCAGCTTTTTTTTTATATCTGTTTTTTAGATAACTTAATTCCTCACATTCTGATTCTCCTTGAAGTTCTTATATGCTCTCTTGCCTAAACTAAAATATGTTTAATCTATTCCCAGATTAGCAAAAATCACTCCCAAACCATCCTTACATTAAAATTGAAGATATCAGGGCTGGAGAGATGGTTCAGATGTTAAGAGCACTGGCTGCCCTTGCAGGGAAACTGGGTCAGGTTCCCAGCACCCACATGGCAGCTAATGATTGTAATTCCAGTTCTAGGGGCTCTGACTCCCTTTTCTTCTGTGGGCACTGAACAAGTGTACACTTACATGCAGACAATGCACTCATACACATAAAATAAAAATAAAATGTTTTTTAAGCGAAGGTATCAACTACTTTTAATGATATTTCTTCCTAATATGTTCATTTCTGAGCAAAATTCTCCTCAATTTGTCGATGGTGAGACTAGAGCAATAATGTATTTCCAGAATGCAGCTATGGGACAAATGAAGGTTAGGTGCACCATTCCAGTGGGATAGATTTCCTGAAAATGCTTATGCCCCAAACATACCCTAAACTCAAATCTGTTCTAACACCGCAGAAGAATATTTTCCATGCTATATTGTCTAGATACATTCAGATAGCAACCAACACCTCTCACATAAGTGCAAATAATAATAATGTGTCTGTGTAACTAGAGATGGGTATACTCTCTAGAACCAAAGGACAGTGCCTCCAGTCCCTAGGCATGAACTCCTAGAGATGACTCTCAGAATTCTCTTCCCTGTCCACAAGGATAGAACATATCCTTCACTAGGTACCTCTGTTGGTACAGTGCCTTCCTTTCTGTAGAATCACAGGAGCATATTAGCCTTACCCCATTCAACCCATTATCTATGAAATGAGATTAATATATTAACATTATATCCAGGTAGACATTGGAGGTTTAATTTGGGGGAAAAAATAAAAACAGATTTGATGGAAGATAGGTGTGTTCCTGTGAAAACATGCAACTAGAAATCAAACTCATTCTTAAGCCAGTGGGTTTTTTTTTTTAACTTTTCCATATTGGTTTCTTTTCCTGGAGGATTTGCCTATTTAAATATGGGAAAGAAGTGTGTGTAAGCACCAAGGTTTTCATGTTGATGAAACCTTTCCAACCATTATAGCCAGTCCTCTGTTGTGCCTCTCCGCAGATGATATTGTTTACCATATACTCTCTGCATAAGGGATATTTGAAGCTAAAAGAAAGCTGTTCGATGAGAAATATCATTGAACCCAGTTCAGGAATATGTTACTGTGGACTGGAGGACCTGGAGATACTGATAGATCAGGGATTGCCCATGGCCTGTTGGTACACATCTTCCCCAACATTTTGTTGCTAGTTTCTGAAGCTCCAATAGAAAGATAGTAAATAGAGGATTTAGGATCAGTCTCAGGTGGTATACACAGTGACTGACAGAGCTGCAGAACCTCTACTGAATGTTCAGTTTCTATCCAGAATTCTATTTATTTATTTATTTATTTATTTATTTATTTTTGGTCTTTTCAAGACAGGGTCTCCCTGTAGCCCTAGCTGTCCTGGAACTCACTCTGTAGACCAGGCTGGCCTTGAACTCATAAATATCCACCTGCCTCTACCTTCTGAGTGCTAGGATTACAGGCATGCACCACCACACCCGGCTATCCAGAATTTTTTAATGTGTCCTTTGCATTACCATTGCTATATGGACACAAGAATATTGCTTCCTTTTGTCTTGAAACTTTTAATTACAGGAATACCACCTAGCTTCTAAATAAGATAGAACAAAGAGACCTCAGGAGCCAAAAGGAAATGATGCAGAATATTATCATTTTATTGGAAAGAAAGTAATCTAAATACATGTTAGGCTCAGAAATCTCAAGAAACACAAGCATGAGAAGGAAGAATCATCCATGGACTGTCTCTGGGACCACATGGGAGTCTGCATCTTGAAAACATCACAGGCTTCATTCAGGGTAAGTGACTCCTAGGGAGAAAAAGGACAATCTGTGAAGGAGAGAAAATGGGAAGGTGTATGTGAAAATGTGGGTGGGATCCATGTCTCTGTGGTTCTTCTCCACTACTTGTTCCTACTCCTTTTCATCTCTCTTTCCTGTGTCATAAATAGGGACTTCTCTTACCCTCATCCCTTTCCTTTATTGAGAGAGAAGAGGAAGCTAATTCTTGGTGTTACGGACTTCAAGAGAAGATAAGTGTACCCTTAGAAGGATGTACAGATATTCAAGGAGAATACTAATTGCTTCAATGCTTCCTACCATGATGAGCACAAGATTAGCCTTTGGTAAGACAAATTCTTAAAAATTAGCAAGATTATATTATAAACTTATGAATATGCTTACACAGGTGGTACATATTTTTTTTTACTTTTTGACATTAGCAAAGGAAAATTATTGACAGTATGCTGTGACCATAGGAAATCAGTCACATCCCAGGTATATTTAATTTTCTCTTCTTTTCTGGGGGCTTTACTTACCTTGCCCAGGTCATATCACCATAGTCCCATGGGTATGGACGATGGATATTAGTCCTATAATGGGCCCAAAGTGTACCCATGTGCAGCTTTTAAACACTGCAGTAGGGATCTCCCTTATTTGATAAAACTTTACCGTAATACTGGTCCAGGTCTTCAGCTGGTCCATGAAAATATCATTTACTAAGATCTTGTGAAAACCGGCTTGAACGTGACCTCTTTTTGTATGCACTCTCTCCTTCTTCCTCATGAAAGCTCTTTGGCTTGAAATCATCAAGCCCACGATCTTTACTTTTATGGTGTGCCTCTTCATAGAATTCCTCACTATACGAGCTTTTGGGGCTGTCTTGTGAATGGTGGAGACTTCGTGACTTCTCACTGATGCTGAACTCTTCTTCAGCAGAATTTAGTCCCAGGCCTTTGTCCCCTACACCTGACTCAAATGCTTTATGAGAAGAAATTTCTTCAGACTGTTGGAATTTTTCTGTTGAGAGAAAAGTATGTTTCATTGGCTAACTCTATATTTCTGCGCATTCTAGGTCAGTTGTAAATCAGGACACTGGCAACATCCTGTGGTTCAGCTCTGCTTAATAACCTGTCTTCGTGTGCAACTTGTTGCTTGTTCTCTTTTCTAGAATGTCATTGACCCTTTGTCTAGTTACAAGTCAGAATGATCCACTAGGCAACTGCCCTTGCTCCTCTCCTGAAACTCTACGGCAAGAATGTGTGTTTCATGGGCTCCGCCATTCCCCAGCCACCCTCGTCACTGACCTTTGGCTCATCAAGTCACTGATGTTCTCATAAGTGCTGTACTTAGAGGTAGAATAGGCCTGTTCTCCCTAGGGATGGAAGGCCTGGGAAAACACATTCTGCAGACCCCCGGAGTACTGTGTAGAGAACACCGTGTCTCAGTAACTCCCCCCCCCCCGACTCACTCTCCCCACTCACCGCGGGATTTCCTCCCAGATGTTTGTGTCACCAGAACAAAGAGCAGAGAAAGGAGGAAGAAGCTGGTGGACTTCATCTTGCCAGGAGAGACCGTGACTGAGAGCTGAACTGAGTCTCTATTTTATGTGTTTCCTGACTGGGTGTGCCTGGAGTTACAAAAGGCACTGCCTTATCTCTCTTACATGCATGCCAGCTTCTTTGCCCTGCCATGCAGGGGGTATTGTCCTTATCCCTCTGGAATTCTACTTAAGTAGATAATGTCAGAGCTTTTTTCATATCCCTACAACCCCCAGCAAGTCTTTATCAACACTTAAAGATAATCACACAGAGATCTCTGCATTTCCAGAACAAATTCAGTCCACAACTGAAAACTGATTCTCGCCGGGTTCCAAAGTAACCATGTCCTGTTCAGTCTTCCCTACTAAAGTGTGGGACATGCTCCATGCACTTGTTTTATAAATACTTCTTATATATGTTGTATAAGTTTATATTTATAATTCCTTCAAAATCAACTCTAAATAGATTAGACCAGATGAGCTACAGTAGAAAGACAGAGAAGAATGAACTTAAGAAAGCCAAAGAGAGATTCAGGGCTAAACAGAAGGGCTGAGATTGTAAATCAGTAGGCTCTGGGTCCAATACTCAGCACCACAAAATAAATTAGTAAAAAAAAAAAACAAAAAAAAACCAATTAATTGGACACATCAATGTTTATTAAGACATGAGGTCTTAACTGTAAATGTTGACATGTGCCTAAAGCTCTTTAATCTTTTATACTTATGTATACATGATACTGCTGCTTTGTTTTGTTTAGTTGATTATGGTAAATTGATGGAAGAAAATAATACATTTGTGTCAGATTATCCATTGGATAATGGAAAAGCAGCGGCCACAGTTTGAAGTCTGCCAAGTGCTAGAAGAGATTCACAACTATCTACAGGGTCAGGGGGACTAAAGAGTTGTTTTAACATATTTGCATGTTAGAAAATGATGAAAATTCATTGATGTTTTCTGTACATGTGTGTGGTGTATGCATGCATACCTGTTCATGTGTGTACATGCATATGTAGGCCAGAGATCAATACTGGTATCTTCCTGTACTACTTTCTACCTCATTATTGAACCTGGAATGTCAAGGTCTCCTGTCTCCATCCCCCAAACACTAAGGTGACAGGTGTGCACCTTCTCATGCTGATTTTCCATGTGTGCTGGTGTCCCAACTCAGGAACTCATGTTTTTGCAGTGAGCACTTTGCCAGCTGAGCCTTGTCCCCAACCCCTGGCTTCCTTATTTCATTCTTGCCCTGAAATCTCCCTGAAGGACATGGTATATTTTCATGGGACAAATTCCCTTAGAAATCAGTGGAACTCCCTAGGGGACTTGGGGGAATATTTAACATAATTTACAATTGTATGAAATATATTGTAATGTAAAAGGAGTAGAAAATATGTAGAAAATGGCTAAAAAGTAGTAGGATGTAAAACATGTTAGCTAGATGTTTTTTCAATGACTTTCTACCAAACTTATAGCTTTGTCTTTAAGATGATGATTGTGCTAGGCATGGTGGCCCATGCCTTTAAACCCAGCAGGAGGCAGAGGCAGGCAGATCTCTGTGAGAGTGAGGCCAGCTTGGTCTACATAGTGGCTTCCAGGAAAGCTTGGACTGAAGAGAAAAAAAAAGATGTTGCTTGTTCTCATTTCAATATCATTGACCCTTTTTCTAGTTACTATGGTTCTGCTGTATAATTTGAAATGGAATTGCTATTGCTCACATATCACTCTTTCTACCCAGGATTGCTTTAGATACTCAGGATCTATTTTTGTATATTTTTATTGAATATTCATGTATTTCATACAAAACATGTTAATCATCATTATACCCCTTCCCCATCCATACCCTCCCACTGTCCCTCTACTGGATTTCATACATTCTGTCATTTATGTTAAGTCAAGTCAAGTTAGTGTATCCAGATGTCCCTCAGTACAAGTTCATCTACTGGAGTCTAGTGAGCCCATTTAGAGTCTCTCCCTTAAAGAAGATCAGCTCTCCCTCACCCAGCAGCAATCAGCTGCCAATAGTTTTTCGGCTAAGATCAGGGTCTGATGCCCATTTCCCCAGTTCTATGCTAGGTTTTTGTCTGATTGAGTTTGCATGGGTCTTGTGCATGCTGACACCATTGCTATAGATTCCTATGAGCAAGGTTCCAGGAGCCTGTGAGACTCTATTTCCATATGGTCATGTACCTGCTCCTTTGACTCTTACAATCTTCCCCCCTTTTTTGCAATGGTCCCTGAGTCCTGGGTAGGTGGAGTTTAACATAGGAGTCCTGCCGAGATACACATTCTGAAGACTCTTACTCTCTATGCTTTGACTATTTGTATGCTTTTGTGTTCACTGCCCTCTGTTACATGAGGGGACTTCATTGATGAGAGCTGAGAGATGCATTAGTGTTCTCTCTACCCGTTGTTCCACTATGTTTCATGAGCCTTAAGTGTAGAGGTTCCATTGTAGATGTGTCAATTAGGCTTAGGCATCTCACAGACGCTTAATCTCTGTATGTGCTAAATGACTTTAGATGCCAACCCAGACTACTGTATCCAGCAAAAATGTCAATTATAGTTGAAGGAGAAAGAAAAATCTTTCACGACATAAACAAGATGAAAGAATACAGGTCTAGGGGCTGGAGAGATGGCTTAGCGGTTGGGAGCGCCGACCGCTCTTACAGAGGACCTGGGTTCAATCCCCAGCACCCACATGGCGGCCAAGAACCATCTGAAACTCCAATTCCAGGAGAACTCCAGCTCCAGGGGAATCGGAGACCCTCTTCTGACCTCCGCGGCATTGCACGACATGGGTGCACAGACCTGCATGCAGACAGTACATTGATACACATACAGAAATAAATAAATAAATAAATAAATTTTAAAAAATAAAAATTTTAAAAAAAATTTAAAAAAAAGAAAGAATACATGTCTAAGAAACCAACACTTCAGAAAATCCTCGAAGCAATCAAAAGAACAGAGGAAAGAAGCAACTATCCCTAAGCAATTAAAGAGAGAAAGCAACAAAATCATAACAGAGTAAATATAAACCTAGATCACAAATGCAAACAAAAAATAAGGTAAAGGAAGCAACACATCTCTCAATAATAACCTTAAATACTAATGGTCTAAATTCCCCAATCAAAAGGCATAGACTGGGAGAACGGATTAGGAAACTGAACCCTTCCATATGATCTCTACAAGAAACCCATCTCACCCTCAAGGACAGACACCACCTTAGAGTGAAAGGATGGAAAACATATTCTAAGCAAATGGTACCAAGAAACAAGCTGGCGTGGCTATTCTAATATCAGACAAAATAGATCTCAAAGTAAAACTAATCAGCAGAGACAAAAAGGGCCATTACATCCTTGTCAAAGGAACAATGACCCATGAAGACTTCACAATCCTAAATGTCTATGCACTAAACTATGGGGCATCTAACTTTATAAACACAAGTCTGCAGGACCTCAAGACACAGATTAATCCTAACACACTAATAGTGGGAGACTTCAACACCCCACTNAAAAAAAAAAAAAAAAAAAAAAAAAGCAGTCCTAACAGGGAAATTTATAGCTCTAAATGCCTATGTTAAAAAAAACAAAGCACAAATAAATGACTTTAAGTTTATAGCTCAAAACACTTGAAAAATAGCAAGTGAATCCTAAACCCAACAGACAAGAAGAACAAAACTCAGAGCAGAGATTAATGAAATAGAAACAGAAAACAACACAAAGAATCAATGAGTCTAAGAACTGGTGCTTTTAAAGGAAAAACAAGATAGACAAATCCTTAGCCCAGCTAACAAAAAGAAAGAGCAACTCCAAATCAACAAAATTAGAGATGAAAGGGGAAACATCACAGCAGATAATAAAAATATCCAAAACATTATATGGGAATACTTTAAAAATCTATACTCTATTAAATTTGGCAACCTAAAAGAAATGGATGAAGCCGGGTGTGGTGGTGCACGCCTTTAATCCTAGCACTCGGGAGGCAGAGGCAGGCAGATCTTTGTGAATTCAAGGCCAGCCTGGTCTACAGAGTGAGTTCCAGGACAGCTAGGACTATAGGGAGACCCTGTCTCAAAAAGACCAAAAAAAAAAGAAAGAAATGGATGAATACCTGACATGGGACTCACCAAAGCTTAATCAAGTAGAGATCAACAGTTTAAACAGACCCATAACATATGAAGAAATTGAAACAGTAATACAAAAACTCCCAACTAAAAAAAAGCCCAGGCCTAGATGGATTTACAGCAGAATTCTATAAGACATTTAAAGAGGACCTGCAACCAATATTACTTAAGTTAGAGGAGAGAGAAATCCCCAAATTCCTTTTGTGAAGCCAGCATCACTTTGATACAAAAACCAGGCAAAGATACAACCAAAAAAGAAAACTCTAGACCTATATCCTTAATTAATAATGCAAAAATTCTCAACAAAGTACTTGAAAACCACATACAGGTACATATCAAAAAGGTTATCCACCATGATCAAGTTGGTTTTATTCCAGAGATGCAGGGATGGTTCAATACACACAAATCAACAAATATCATAAAGTATATCAATGTGCTCAAAGAAAAAAACCACATGGTCACTTCAATTGATGCAGAAAAAGCCTTTGACAAAATAAAGCATGCCTTTATGTTTAAAGTTCTAGAGGGAACTGGACTGGAGAATTAAAGCTATACACAACAAACCCACAGCCAACATCATTCTAAATGGAGAATAATTAGAAGCATTCCCCTTAAAGTCAGGAACTTGACAAGGCTACCCACTATCTCCCCCTCCTTTTCAATATAGTGATTAAAACTCTTGCTAGAGCAATAAGACAAGGGAAGGAAATTAAAGGAGTACTAACTGGAAAAGAAGAGGTCAAACTATTTCTTTTTGCAGATGTCATGATATTAGGCCTAAGGATGCCAAAAATTCCTAGAAATGATTAACAGTTTCAGTAAAGTGGCAGGTTGCAAAATTAATCTACTAAAATCCTTCCTATATGCCAATAACAAGCAATTGGAGGAGTGCATTGAAACCCTTCAATTTACAATAGCCTTAAAAAATTAAAATATCTTGGAATAAACCTGACCAAAGACATTAAAGTCCTCTACAATGAAAAGTTTAAATCTTTGAAAAAAGAGATTGAGGAAGACACCAGAAGGTGGAAGGACCTCCCATGCTCATGGATTAGAAGAATTAATATAGCAAAAATGACCATCCTATCCAAAGTAATATATAGATTCAATGCAATGCCAATCAAAATCCACATGACTTTTTTCACAGAATTAGAAAAAAAAAAACTAAAATTCATATGGGAAAAAAGACCCCAGATAGCCAAAGCAACCCTGAGCAAAAAGAGTAATGCAGGGGAAATTGCTATACCAGATTTTAATCTCTACCACAGATCTATAGATATAAAAACAGCATGGTACTGGCATAAAAATAGACCAGTAGATCAATGGAATAAAATCAAAGACTCAAACTTGAGTACACACAATTACAGCCACCTCATATTTGATAAGGGAGCCAAAAACACTCAATGGAGGAAAGGTAGCATCTTCAGCAAATGGTACTGGCAAAACTGGATCACCTCCTGTAAAAGAATGAAATTAAATCCCTATCTTTCACCTTATACAAAAGCCAATTCTAAATGAATTAAAGACCTCAATGTGGAACCTGGAACTTTGAAAATGTCAGAATGAAACATTGGCAGTAACATACAAGATACAGGTATAGGAAATGACTATAAATCAGACAGCAGTTACACAGGAATTAAGGTCAACAATCAACAAGTGGGACCTCATTAAAATAAAAAGCTTCTATACAGCAAAAGAAACATCAAAGAAGTGAATAGAAAACCCACAGAGTGGGAGGAAATCTTCACCAGTGACACATCTGACAGAGGTTTAACATCCAGCCTATATAAATTACTCAAAAAATAAAGGACCAAGAAAACAAATGACCCAATCAAAAGATGGGCTAAAGATCTGAACAGAGACTTCTCAAAAGAAGAAGTAAAGATGGCTAAGAAATATCTTTAAAAATGTTCCACATAGCTAAGAATTTAAGGAAATGCAAATTAAAACCATTTTAGATTTCATCTTACACCAGTAATATTGGCTAATGATCAAGAAAACAAATGACACCAAGTGCTGGAGAGAGTGTGGAGAAAGGGGGAACACTCATTCACTGCTGGTGAGATTGTGAACTCGTGCAACTCCTATGGAAAGCAGTGCGGAGCTCTCTTAAAAGACTAAAAATGAACTTACCATTTGACCCAATTATACCACTCCTAAGAATATATCCAAAGGATTCATCCTATAAGAGATACGTGCAGAACCATGTTTATTGCTGCTCCTTTTGCAAGAGCAAAGAGCTAGAAGCAGCCCAGGTATCCCTCAACTGATGAATGGATAATGAAGATGTGGTACATTTATACAATGGAATTTTATGCAGTAGTGAAGGATGACGTCATGAAATTTGTAGGCAAACAGATGGAACTGGGAGCTATTATGTTAAGTGAGGTAACACCATCTCAGAAAAACAAACGATGCATGTTACCCGTAATTTGTGGTTCCTAATACCAAATCCTTCTATGTAAGTCAAAGTGGGTAATTGGTCAGTAAAGATACTATCACACGGACTATTATCGCTATAGATATAGCTTTAAGTATATATCTCTATTTTCTTCAGTTCTAAGATTTATGAGAAAGGACAAATCTCTTTTTTAGTACATTAAAATATACATCAATTCCCTATGTAATTTAGGAATGTAAAGTTATTTTTTTACCTGTATACAAGCTTGTGGTTAAACTGTGAATTCCTAAATATGTTTTGCAATTAATCTGTAGTTTAATTTCAGACTTTGTAAATTTGCTATATGTAAGAAATGCCAAAAAAAAAAAAAAAAAGCTAAGACTAGAATCATGAACATCAAAGGCTGGGATAGATGCCCCCAAAGCACAAAGTTGAAGTGTTGCTTAGAATACTGGGGTGCAAGAAGGCTGTGACATGCTTCAAGTAGAAAACACATTGCTTTATAAGCTTTGATCAAAGCATAAAGTACAAGCTCTTAACAGTGAATTTGATACTAATGAAGTAATAATGTATTGAATAAGGATACAGTGTCTTTATAACAAAGCATACATAAAGCAAGGCTGTAATGGGGATGGCTTTATACAGTAGAAGCAAGAAATGAGAAATTATTGATGAAAGATACAAAATTTTAGTTATACAAAATGAGTAAACTCTGAGAATCTAATGTACAACATGGTAGCCATAATGAAAAAATTTGTAGTTGATTCTTTCTTAAAGGGTTGATTTTAAATGTTTTCACCAAAAAGAAAGAAAATAACAAAGTTACATAGTGATTGACTGATTGATTGAATGAAAAAGATTTTGTGACTGTAGACCTCAGAACTGACCTCTGTAATTCTTTTTTGGTCTTTTTATTTGAGACAGGGTCTCCCTGTAGCTCCAGCTGTCCTGGAACTCTCTGTGTAGACCAAGCTGGCCTTGAACTCACAGAGATCTGCCTGCCTCTGCCTCTCAAGTACAAGGATTAAAGGTGTGCGCCACTCCACCTGGCATCCTCTGTAATTCTTTAAGGAACAATAATCCAACATTTGATAACATAATGTTTAAGCAAACTTTAAAAGTCATAATTAGCATAAATGACTACTAGTGAATATAGTTTTAATGTTATTTGATTTAAAAGCATATTCAATAAACTTGTTAAAAATGTAAATATACTACTCGTGTCTGAAATTCTCAAAAATGTAAATTAAAAAGTAAATAAAATATACAAAATAAAATCCAAAAAGGTAGAATTCCGAGACAAAATGTGACAACTCAAAGTCATAGAATATCCTGGAGGGAATCCTGAAATAAAAAGAAATTAGGTAAGAGCCAACTCATAAGTAAAGTAATGGCTTTAGTTAATATCGGTGTACCAATATTAGCTAATTAGCTATGTCAACTGTCCCACTGGACTGTAAGACCTTATTCCTGGGAAGGTCTTTGTCCTTACACATCAAAACCACAGCACATGCCCTGGCCTACCAGGACTCTTCTGTGACTTTTGTGCATCATGTTCACGTCTACACTTTCTTCTCTTTGCACACATATTTTTCAGCCTTACTTTATTCTTTAAAGGGTTAGAAACTTGAACATGAGAAGTGTCTCCATTCAAAGTGTATTGATATTTTCAAACATGGGATCTAAGGCTTTTGTTGATCTCAGATTTCTGAATCTATTGAAGGAATGGAGTTGGTGTGATTTATTTTTCTTGGTGTTGTGCTGAAAAGTTTTGAGAAACTATATTGAGACATTATCAGTCACAAGGACCCCTACAATTCTGTTTGTTAAATTTTATGAGAATTATTTCTCTAAGAAAACAAAGCATTGACTTCATAAGAATTAAAAGACAATTATACAGTCAAGTGTTATATAAGCAAAGGGAAATCACATACCACCTTCTTGAAAAAAAATTAAATCCATGAGTACATGTGATGTTTTCTTTTCCTTCTGCTTATATGGACAGATTCTGGGATAGTCTTACTCTGCAGTCTTGCTATGTAGCTCAGCCTGACCTTGGCCTCATGATCTTCTGTCAGAACATCAAGTACTGTGATTATAGGGGTGGGCCATGGCACAGCTATGAATTTTTTTAGGTAGCACATGCTCATATAAATCAATAAAAGCAACCAGAGAACAGGTTGAAAACCCTCAGTGTTTCTACTTCTACGTTCCACTGAATTTATGAACGACTTTAGGAAAACTCTCATATTGAGCCTCAGTTCTACTAACTGAAGTACAAAGATCTTGGAGAGACTGACCCAAAGACTCCTTCATCCCCTTTGACAATGATAGAGGATAAAAAGATACTATAGAGACCATTACAATTTTCAGGTGGGAATAGAACACAACATTGTGATAATTAAATCATGAGAAAGAAGTGGTGCTAAAGCACAGGTTCTTTCCAGACTGGTAGAAGATCAAACAAGCTACATGGTCTGCAGAATCTTCAATTTACTTAACCTTTGCTTTGATGTTTTACTTTGTTCTTTCACTCTGGAATGCTTTCCTCTGTGCTGTGAACCATATTTCATAGCCCAGATAAACTGAGTTTATCAAACATGATCTTTGAAAGAAGTTAGCTGTACATCTTAGTTCTAAGTTCCTTACCACACAGAGCACGCTCTGAGTTGGAACCTCCCACCATCCCCTAGGACCCCGTTATCTCATTGTCCATGTTGAAGAGGTGGTTTCTGATAGTATCAAGACATATTTTCTGTCTTTCATTAAATGCAGGGCTGTGTGGTCAGGGGAAATGTCAAGAGATGATGAACACTAGGTGCCTGTCTTTATCTCTCAGCTCAGGGGCCTGATTATCCCCAGGATCTGACCCACAGTACTGTGTGGGAGACAGTCTCCCTGTTTGTTCCTGCACATGGAACATGATGTGACTCCAGTGTTCTCTAGGCTGACCAGTAATTGTTCTGTTCTGTTTTTTTTCCTAAGAGATGACTATGGAGCCTCAGACAGGATATCAGGGTCCTAGCACAATTTTCCTGGTGAATCCAGATGTGAAAGAAAAAATAAGAGAAGGTGGGTGTAGGGAGGTATGGGAGCCTCTGCTAAAAGTCTATTATATACAATTGTATGAAAATGACATTATGTAATCCAGTACTATGTACAATGAATGCTTGCCAGTGGGAAAATTAAAAAGGAAGGTATGGATGTGGGGAACAGGTTTCCTACTATTGCTGAGTTCTTGATATCTGATGTACACACCAAGCCCTGGTGAACAGCAAATGGATTTTTAAGTGACCTTAATCATGCTGGTCAGATCCCCAATACATAATTATCTCTGTACTTCTGACCTCCCTCTCAAGTTATGCACATACTCACAGGCACCCTTATAAAGCATTTGGAAATTCAATTAGAGGCCTGGACATATACACATACCCTTGTCTTCTCTTTTGTAGATAGCATTACTAAAGTTTAGAGAGAGAAGTTTACATCACTAAAGCATACATTGTAACGTGCTGAAGAAAGAAACCAAGCTAGCCTACAGTCATGGATGAGTAAAGATAGTACCTTGGAAATGGCCATATTATCAAAAAGCAATGTAGAAAGTTAATTCAATGAGCAACGGCAATAACAAGTATTGTTGGAAGGACTATGGGACCTCCCTGCTCAACAGCTCCAAAAGAGGGAGTCCATTCATTGCATTGAGCTTTTTATTGGCTAGCTTACAGAGTCTGGTAGGGGCATTGCCCCCCCCATTATAGCTATCTTGACTTAAATCATTTTCTTAAGTATATGTATGTATCTTAAGAAGATCTACAGTAGTATGTTTCCGTATGACTTTTCCAAAAGGCCTTTAGTGTTATGTAGCCCCTCCAACACCCCCATCTCTACCATTCCCTCCCAACACCCCATTTAACCCTTCCTACTCTATTATGTCACTGCGTTCTTTCTCTCTCCCACGAAACCTTCCTCAATTGGACCCTTAGTAGTTTCCTGACCGTTATGGATTTTTTTCAATAGAAACAAATGTGTCTAAATATTCAAAGCTAGCATCCACATATGAGAGAGAACATGAGATATTTGTCTTTCTGCCTCTGGATTACATCAGTGATGATGATTGCATCCAGTTCCATCCATTTACCTCTAGACTCCATAATTTTGTTTTTCTTAACAGCTGTATGTTACATTTCATTGTGCAAAAGTAGCACATTTTCATTATCCATTCATCAACTGATAACATTCTTGTTTCATTCCTTATTTTAGCGGAAATGTTTTGACTTTTTCTTTTTCATTTTTTTTTTTTTTTTTTTTTTTTTTTTTTTTTTTTTTTTTTTTTTTTTTTTTTTTTTTTTTTTTTTTTTTTTTTTTTTTTTTTTTTTGTCTTTTTGAAGCAGGGTCTCCCTTTAGTCCCAGCTGGCCTGGAACTCACTCTGTAGACCAGGCTGGCCTTGAACTCACAGAGATCCGCCTGCCTCTGCCTCTCAAATGCTAGGATTAAAGGTGTGAGCCACTACGCCCAGCCCTAGATGGGAGATTTTTAAATTACTGCTTCTTTATTGTTACTATTATAAGTCTATTTAAATTGCTTGCATCACCTTTGTTTAATTTTGGTAAATCATACATGTCTGGAAGTTTATCCATTTCTTATAGCTTTTCCAGTTTAATCAATGTATGAGTCTCTGAATTCCCTCAGTATTTATATTAGTGTTTCCCTTTACAAAAAAGTATTTTTAAATTTTTGATTTTATTTTTTCAAAGCCAATTTTTTATTGAAGCTTTGTGCATTTCATACAATATTTCCCAATCAAATCTACACCCATTCCCCCTTCCTTGCCCCCCACCCCACCAGAGCTCGTGCATTCATGTTTTTCCATCTTTTTCTCAGTCTCTTGAAATTTTCAATGCAGAAGTTTACTGTTTTGGCCAGAAGTTCACTGTTTCGGGAAGAAGTTCACCATTTCAGGCAGTTCTTTGACCCAGTCTTTTCGTTGTTGTTGTTGTTGTTGTTGTTGTTCCCTCCAATTTGCATCAGTCCAAAATATGCATATATGCATGCCACACATATATCAAGATTATGACATCATAGGTTTTAGCATCTTCAGCTTATGATTTCTTTTATTATTTTTTTTCTTTATTAAGCTGAAAGATGTCATGTTTTCCTTAAGGAATTGTCTGAATGCTCCTCCTTGGCAAGCCCAAACAGCCATCAGTTCTGCCCTTGTGCTCCACACTAGGATTTTCCCTTCCCATGGTCACCAAATGAGGTCCAGTAAGCACCACATCCTGTTTTGATCTTCCTGTACTGGTCTCCATGATACAGCTTGGGTAGTCCGACAATGGCAGTCTATACTCTGAAGAGGCTGAAAGCCCAGTAGTTGTTCAGTCCACAAGCTGGATATCTCAGCAGTCCCCATCTGACACTAAAATTTGAAGGATTCTTGGAGAGACATGAGTCTTCAGTCCATATTAGAAGGTTGAAAAGCTGTGTCTCATGTCTTTTATTTATGTGTATAAGTGTACTGTCTGCATGTAGGTTGGTGCACCCACGTTGTGCAATGCCGCAGATGTCAGAAGAGGGTGTCGGATTCCCCTGGAACTGGAGTTAAAGACAGTTATTAGCTGCCATGTGGGTGCTGGGAATCAAACCCAGGTCCTCTGCAATAGCAGTCAGCACTCTTAACTGCTAAACCATCTCTCCAGCCCCATCTTTGAAGGATGGCAAAAGCAGTGGCAGCCACAGGGTAGCTGCACTTGCCAGTAAGAATTGAAGACAGGCAAAAAATCTTTGATTTTATTAATTTGCATCCTCTCTCTTCTTTCTTCTAGTTAATTTGGCTACATGTTTGTCAGTCTTGTTAATCTTTCCAAAGAACCAACTCTGTTTCATTGGGGTTTTTTTGTATTGTTCTTGTTTGTTTCAGGCATGATTTTAATTGTCTCTTCCTGCCTACTATTTTTTAATACTTATGCTGATGATTTGTGTATTTCATACATTATCTTTTAATCCCATTTAGACACATTCCCCTCTCCCTGCCCCTCACCCCAACCCAGTTCATGCTTTCTGACATACATGTCTTGCATCTTTCTCTCAGTCTTTCCAAAGTTTTTCACTGCAGAGGCTTTGTTGTTTGGGGCAGAATTTAACTGTATCAGTCAGTTCTTTGACCCAGTTTTTATGTTGTTGTTCCCTTCCCTTTGTATTCCTCCAACATATGCCTATGTAACCATCACATATGTATCAAAATTATGACCCCTGAGAATAAACTGTATGTTCATTCTAAAATATGTTTAGGCATTCACATTTTAATTTTATATTACTTTAATTTATATTACTTTAATTTTATATTACTCTAAGATATGAATACATACCTTCCACCCATATACAGTAATTACAGAGTCTGAAAATAAGTAATAGGTCAATTCTAGAGCCTGTTAAGAGATTCACATTATAACAGTACAGTTGCTTTCAGGTAATACATATACATATTATATATCTTCTCTATATCTATATATATATATATAATGTTGTTCAGCTTGCCTTTCAACTGGGGATTTGGTGTTAGCATCCACAAATGAGGAGAACCATTTTTGGAATTCACATTTTCCCCTTTAATTTTACATTACTCTAAAATATGCATACATACCCTCCCCCCATATACCACAATTACAAAGTCTGAAAACAAGTGGTAGGTTAATTCTAGATCCCACTACGATATTCACATTTTAATGGTACAGCTGCTTTCAGGTAAAAAAATATAGATAGATAGATAGATAGATAGATAGATAGATAGATAGATAGATCAATTTGCCTTACTACTAGGTATTTGATGCTAGCATCCGTAGATGAAGGATACCATTTGTCGTTTGTTTTTCTGGGACTGTGTTACTTCACTTAGCATAATGTCTTCTGGTTCCATCCATTTACCTGTAAAGTTCATGATGTCATCTTTCTTTACTGCTGCATAGAACTCCATTGTGTAGATGTACCACATTTTCTCTGCCTACTCTTTTTTAGTGTTTCTGGTTCTTGTTCTTCCAAGGCCTTCTGGTGCATCATTACATTATTAACATAAAATCTCTCCAGGTTTTTTTTTTAATATGGAACACTTCATGAATTTGCATGTCATCCTTGTGCAGGGGCCATGCTAATCTTCTCTGTATTGTTTCAATTTTAGTATATGTGCTGCTGAAGCGAGCACCAGTTTTTTTGATATAGGCACTTAGTGCTATAAACTTTCCTCATAGGATTGCTTTTATTATGTCCCACCCATTTTAGAATGTTATGTTATTGTTTTCATTCAATTTTAGAAGTTTTAAAAATTTCCCTCTTGATTTCTCCCTTGATCCGTTTTCATTCAGTAATCTGTTGTTTAATTCCCATAGTTTGTCTGGGCTGGCATCTCTGCTCTCTCATGACTTGGTCCAAGCCCTTGTGGATTTCATAGTCTCCACTTAAAAGTCAGCTGTTATTCTGATTAGGCTGCCTTTGTATGTGACTTGACTTTTCTCTATTTCAGCTTTCAACAGTTTTTCCTTCTATACAGTTAGTGTTTTGACTACTATATATCATGGGGAGTTTCTTTTCAAAAAGGTCTATCTATTTGGTGTTCTCTATGCCTGTTAGGTATCTCTTTCCTTTGATTTGGGAATTTTTCTCCTACGACTTTGTTATAAAATATTTAGTGCCTTTGACCAGGGTTTCTTTTTCTTTCCTTGTGATGCATAGAACTGGTCTTTTTAGATTCCAGAGTTCCTGCATATTCAGTTCCTGGGTTGTTTTACATTTAATTTTTTTCTTTAATGGAGTGACCTTGACCTTGCCTTCAGAATCTGATAGTCTCTCTTCCATTTGATCCAAGTTATTGGTGAGGATTTCCTTTGAGGTTTATGTCTGACTTCCTGAGTTTTTCATTTTAAGTTTTGTTTCAGGTTTTTCTTCAGAGATTCTATGTTCATTATATTCTGATTTTATGTCTTGAATTATTTTAATTTTTTATTTATTTATTTTTATCTATGTGTATGATTGTACTGTCTGCTTGCAGGTCTGTGCACCCATGTCGTGCAATGCCCTGGTCAGAAGAGGGTGTTGGATTCCCCTGGAACTGGAGTTCTCCTGGAATTGGAGTTTCAGGTGGTTCTCAGCCACCAGGTGGGTGCTGGGTATCAAACCCGGGTCCTCTGCAAGAGCAGTCGGCGCTCTTAACCGCTAGGCAATCTCTCCAGCCCCATGTCTTGAATTATTTTAGTTATTTCATTCAACTCTTTGTGTTTTCATGGTCTTCATTCAGTCTTTTTTTTCAAATCATCTTTGAACATATTTATAATTGCTAGTCGGAAATCATTGCCTTGTACATCAGCTGGGTTGTCTTTCTCAGGAAACATTATGACAGAGATGCTAATTTCTGTAGGGGATATATTGTTATAGTTACTCATCTTGCTTATATTTTGGACATGGGACCTAGACATCTGGAGTTTTATCATTGGGGTTTCTTGGTGTAGACAGTTGATCTCGTCTTTGTTCGCTCTTACTCCCACTTCTTAGGTTGTGGCCCAGTTGAGTGGTGCTTTGCCTTCTGTCTTGGAGTCACTCTGTGTTAATGTGATAATGGTGTATAAGAAGTGTTCTCTGTGCAGTGAGGGAGAGGTGTAACTTCTGAGCCTGCAGTACCTGGAACATCAGGAGGTGCTAGGTGGCTGGTAAGTGAGCAGACTAGCAGACAAGTCAGTGCTGATTTTTTATTGGTGAGATGCATGTGATTCCAATTTAGTGGTAACCAGAAAAAGCATACAAATACAACTTTACTTTTTATTTATTGTTTATGTGTATGAATGTACTGTCTGCATGTAGGTTGGTGCACCTGTGTCGTTCAATGCCGCGGAGGTCAGAAGAGGGTGTCAGATTCCCCTGGAACTGGAGTCAAAGACGGTCCTCAGCCACCATGTAAGTGCTAGGGATCGAACCTGGGTCCTCTGAAAGAGCAGTCGGTGCTCTTAACCACTAGGCCATCTCTCCAGCCCTGCAAATACAACTTTACACTGGGTCTGTCTGGGGTGGTATACAGGCTACAGAACATTAGATCCTGGGAGTGGGGGAATGGTCCCAAGAAGAGATGATGTTTTATAGAATTGACAAAGCTGTATCAGTGCAAAGGTTGTAAGACCCAAGGTAAGCCCCAAGATGAGAGAAGTCAGAAGGAAGCTGGGAAACGCAGGGGTCTGACTGGTACACTGAGCAGGGAGTTGGGGGACATCCTAGCTAGGCCTGGGAGCTAGGATGTTGGGCAGAGAATACCAGGTTAAGAAACTCACAGTTTTGGTAAAATTCACAGGTCTGGGTGGAGTACCAATCTGCGTGACCAGAGCAGGCCTGAGAACTGGGATGGCAATTTATTTTTGATCCATTAACAAGATCAACATTACTAGATGCACTGTTCTACAAGTAATCTTGAAATATAAGTTCCTGCACTCATCCATTGCTGGTGGGAATGTAAACTTGTACAGCCACTATGGAAAGCAGTGTGGAGAGCCCTTAGAAGACTCAAAATGAGCCTGCCATTTGACCCAGTCATACCACTTCTGGGTATATACCCACAAGACACATCTTACTACAGAGATACATGCACAGCTATGTTTATTGCAGCTCTGTTCACAATAGCAAAAAGCTGGAACCAGCCCAGGTGCCCCTCAACTGATGAGTGGATAGAGAAAATGTGGTACATGTATACAATGGAGTTCTTTTTTTTTTTTTAATATTTTTATTATTATTATTTATCTTTGTATGTGTATGAATGTACTGTCTGCATGCAGGTCTGTGCACCCGTGTCGTGCAATGCCNTCAAGTTGATCAAAAGATGGTCCAGGCTATATTGCTTTAGTTTCAGTCACCATTCACCCAATCCCAGCCCTTACATCACAACGCCCCCTCTTCGGCAGATTTTTTCCTAGGCTTAGAAAAGGGGGCACAGTGGATGAGCAGCAAAACCGTCCTCTTTCTCTGGAGCTTTGTCTTGGGCTCTCTGGTCATTTCTGGCTGTTTTTTTTCATGGGCTGACAATTGTCTCCAGGAATAACCGTTTGATCCTACTAATGGAAGCACAGGAAGCATTTAGAGATATAGGTATTTAAACAGTACAAGTTGTTATGGTAGGTGACTACTACTTTGGTATAGCACAGATGTTTGGATGGTATGTTAAGCCATGACTTACCATTGTTTTTTTCTGTTGAATTGACAGAGGTCTTACTGGGGCTTATTCAGCTGCCCCGACCCATTATAGGTGTAAGCTTCAGCATCGACCATGGGTTATTTCCTCCAAGGATAGAGCCAATAGCAATTAGATTTGGGATAGACAGGCACATGGCTGCCACTGCCGCACAATATTTCCAGGCAGGTGGAGGTGATATCTGTGCTGATTGAGTAGTCCTGCTTGACTCAAGGAGCCCCATATGTTGCTTTATTGTTAGTGCCTTTGTAACACGTCTGGTATGCCAGAAGACCGTCCTGTACACTTGCCTGTGTGGTCTCAATACGATTCCCCATGTTAATGTCAGGTCTTTGGCAGCAGGGCCTTATCCCCTCTCTCTTCTTGCAGTATCCCAGTTTAGAGGCAAGTTGCCTTTACCTTTTGTGGGGTATTTACCTTTTGTTGGATCCCCTGGCCAACATCCTCCTTGGGAAATAAGCCATTGTTGATGTCAGAGCTCCCTCGTGAATATAATTTGCTTAAGTGCAATAGCTTAAGGAGGCTTTAGCATTGTATTTGGTTTCTGAATAGAGAATAATCCTAAAAAAATATTAAAAAAAAGAGAAGAATCCTTTCACAGGGCATATGTCTATTAGTCCAATTCAAGAATGCAGTTTTAATGGTTTTATAAGACCTCTATAATAGTTGTCTCCAATTTTACAGTTGGAGAACAACATCATCATCATATTTCGCCGTGTTCTATGGGGGGGGAAGGTTAAAGAAAGTCTCTCTATTAAAACCTTTGCAAAGCCAGAAGGTAGGTTTCATTAGGATTCATTATAAATGTTTGTTAAAAGTAGGATCCACATAGGGGTTTGATGTTTACTGTAGCAATCTGAGGCTTTACTTCCCTTCCGTGTTTCAGTGGGCCAAGCTTTATGTTGGCGCTTTCTGGTTCATCCTACTCGATGCAAAGCGGTATCTTTTCTTCTCAGCCATTAAAGTTGGTGACATATTTGACCTTTGGAACATACAAATCTTGTCCCATAGTTATTTTTAAGGATTTGAAATTGCAAAGGTTATTTAGAAAAAAAGGTTTCATAAGCTATCTGTAATCCCCCCCCATTTTTTTTTTTTTAGTTTTGATTTTTTGACCCCATGAGGCTCCAGAAGGCAGTTGTATTTATTATACATACCTATAGGGTGGAATCAAGGCCCAGATTTCATCAAATTCACCCATGCTGTTTTGGGTGACTGTATGTGATTAACTTGGGAAGCAAACTAAATTTTTCTTTAAATCATCTTATAGGTGAAAGAGAATGCTACGAGGTGATACTGTACACCAGAAAAATTAATAGAGAACATTTGTATGTGCCAATCCCAAAATTATTGTAACAGATTTTATGTAAACAAATGTGGAAAACACAAATTATATCTCACATTAACTCAATGCATACCATTTTTATCAGGGCCGGTAACTAATGTTGTTTATACACACAATATTTACTTTTATTGAGTCCTAAAACACCATGTAACTGTATACAGTGTCCGGGAAAAACTGGATACTTGTTGAACTCATGTCAATTAAATATGCATTAACCGAATATACACCCGTGTCCCTCTCCCGCCCCTCCCGCCCTTCCAATTCACCATTTCAGCAGTTTTCTGATGCAGTCTTTCTGTTGTTGTTCTTTTACTAGTGCATCCCTCTCCATGAGAAATATTTATATTTGGGCTATTGGCACTAGCATCCACATATGAGGGACACCATTTGTGTTTGTTTTCTGGGACTGTGTTACTTCACTTAACATAATGTTTTCTAGCTCCATCCATTTTAGTTGCAAAGTTCATGATGTTGTCCCTCTTTACCGCAGCATAGAACTCCATTGTAGGGACTGGAGAGATAGCCTAGCGGTTAAGAGCACCGACGCTCTTGCAGAGGACCCGGTTTCGATCCCCAGCACCCACATCGGCTGAGAACCATCTGTAACTCCAATTCCAGAGAAACTCCAGTTCCAGGGGAATCCGAGACCCTCTTCTGACCTCCGATCAAGTTGATCAAAAGATGGTCCAGGCTATATTGCTTTAGTTTCAGTCACCATTCACCCAATCCCAGCCCTTACATCACAACGCCCCCTCTTCGGCAGATTTTTTCCTAGGCTTAGAAAAGGGGGCACAGTGGATGAGCAGCAAAACCGTCCTCTTTCTCTGGAGCTTTGTCTTGGGCTCTCTGGTCATTTCTGGCTGTTTTTTTTCATGGGCTGACAATTGTCTCCAGGAATAACCGTTTGATCCTACTAATGGAAGCACAGGAAGCATTTAGAGATATAGGTATTTAAACAGTACAAGTTGTTATGGTAGGTGACTACTACTTTGGTATAGCACAGATGTTTGGATGGTATGTTAAGCCATGACTTACCATTGTTTTTTTCTGTTGAATTGACAGAGGTCTTACTGGGGCTTATTCAGCTGCCCCGACCCATTATAGGTGTAAGCTTCAGCATCGACCATGGGTTATTTCCTCCAAGGATAGAGCCAATAGCAATTAGATTTGGGATAGACAGGCACATGGCTGCCACTGCCGCACAATATTTCCAGGCAGGTGGAGGTGATATCTGTGCTGATTGAGTAGTCCTGCTTGACTCAAGGAGCCCCATATGTTGCTTTATTGTTAGTGCCTTTGTAACACGTCTGGTATGCCAGAAGACCGTCCTGTACACTTGCCTGTGTGGTCTCAATACGATTCCCCATGTTAATGTCAGGTCTTTGGCAGCAGGGCCTTATCCCCTCTCTCTTCTTGCAGTATCCCAGTTTAGAGGCAAGTTGCCTTTACCTTTTGTGGGGTATTTACCTTTTGTTGGATCCCCTGGCCAACATCCTCCTTGGGAAATAAGCCATTGTTGATGTCAGAGCTCCCTCGTGAATATAATTTGCTTAAGTGCAATAGCTTAAGGAGGCTTTAGCATTGTATTTGGTTTCTGAATAGAGAATAATCCTAAAAAAATATTAAAAAAAAGAGAAGAATCCTTTCACAGGGCATATGTCTATTAGTCCAATTCAAGAATGCAGTTTTAATGGTTTTATAAGACCTCTATAATAGTTGTCTCCAATTTTACAGTTGGAGAACAACATCATCATCATATTTCGCCGTGTTCTATGGGGGGGGAAGGTTAAAGAAAGTCTCTCTATTAAAACCTTTGCAAAGCCAGAAGGTAGGTTTCATTAGGATTCATTATAAATGTTTGTTAAAAGTAGGATCCACATAGGGGTTTGATGTTTACTGTAGCAATCTGAGGCTTTACTTCCCTTCCGTGTTTCAGTGGGCCAAGCTTTATGTTGGCGCTTTCTGGTTCATCCTACTCGATGCAAAGCGGTATCTTTTCTTCTCAGCCATTAAAGTTGGTGACATATTTGACCTTTGGAACATACAAATCTTGTCCCATAGTTATTTTTAAGGATTTGAAATTGCAAAGGTTATTTAGAAAAAAAGGTTTCATAAGCTATCTGTAATCCCCCCCCATTTTTTTTTTTTTAGTTTTGATTTTTTGACCCCATGAGGCTCCAGAAGGCAGTTGTATTTATTATACATACCTATAGGGTGGAATCAAGGCCCAGATTTCATCAAATTCACCCATGCTGTTTTGGGTGACTGTATGTGATTAACTTGGGAAGCAAACTAAATTTTTCTTAAATCATCTTATAGGTGAAAGAGAAGCTACGAGGTGATACTGTACACCAGAAAAATTAATAGAGAACATTTGTATGTGCCAATCCCAAAATTATTGTAACAGATTTTATGTAAACAAATGTGGAAAACACAAATTATATCTCAATTAACTCAATGCATACCATTTTTATCAGGGCCTGTAACTAATGTTGTTTATACACACAATATTTACTTTTATTGAGTCCTAAAACACCATGTAACTGTATACAGTGTCCGGGAAAAACTGGATACTTGTTGAACTCATGTCAATAAATATGCATTAACCGAATATACACCGTGTCCCTCTCCCGCCCCTCCCGCCCTTCCAATTCACCATTTCAGCAGTTTTCTGATGCAGTCTTTCTGTTGTTGTTCTTTTACTATGGCATCCCTCTCCATGAGAAATATTTATATTTGGGCTATTGGCACTAGCATCCACATATGAGGGACACCATTTGTCGTTTGTTTTTCTGGGACTGTGTTACTTCACTTAACATAATGTTTTCTAGCTCCATCCATTTAGTTGCAAAGTTCATGATGTTGTCCCTCTTTACCGCAGCATAGAACTCCATTGTAGGGACTGGAGAGATAGCCTAGCGGTTAAGAGCACCGACGCTCTTGCAGAGGACCCGGTTTCGATCCCCAGCACCCACATCGGCTGAGAACCATCTGTAACTCCAATTCCAGAGAAACTCCAGTTCCAGGGGAATCGAGACCCTCTTCTGACCTCCGAAAAAAAAAAAAAAAAAAGAAGAAATATAAGTTCCTGGTAATTGCTCAAGGGAAATGTGTACAGTAAGTAAGCAAGAATAGTAATTTTAGTTCACAACAATTTCAAACTATTTAACTAGTATCTCTATTTAGGAGCAAATTGGCACATCAGGTTTGAACAAAGAACTAACCTCATTAGGAACTCAGGGTGGCTAGATTCAAACAATAAATCTTTTGCTTGTTCTTTTTGATGATTTAGTAATTTTTATCTCTGTTCTTTCCACACAAAAAAATGGTTGGACTTTATTCATTCACATATCACTTTTTTGTAACTTAGCATTTTGGAATAGACTGCCTTAAAAATCTTTTCACTGTCCTTCCCTCAGGTCCACATGCCGTGGGGATCTAAGTATGTGCAGGGTCTCTGCAGGGAATGCTCTCCTCTTCTGTGGTCTTCCCAGACCACTGTCTACCTGAGGGTAACTAAAGGACTCCATATGGACCATTCAGGGTGTTCTCACAATTGCAGGAAACTACATTTGTCGTGAAGTGGACATGATCCCTTTGTAGCCTGCCTCAATCTATTAATAAAATTTCTATGCTAATAAATCCACTGGGGGTGGTGAATATTCCCAGTGACCCATTGGGAGTTACTCATCACATCCAAAGGATGTTTTTTATTAAATAAGTACTATGGGGGTTTTTTTGTACGTGTTTTTCAGACAGACAGGGTCTCCCTGTAGCCCCAGCTGGCCTGGAACTCATGTAGACCAGTTTGGCCTTGCCTCTGCCTGACACTAAAGACAGTTCTTAGCCATCAGTGCTCCCAACCACTGAGCCATCTCTCCAGCCCAAGTACTGTGTTTTTAAGGTGTATCATGAAAAGAATTAAATCACATAAGGAAATCAGCGTTCACACTCTTTCCAATGTCATTCCTAGTAGGACCGTCCAAACGTGAAATTCCACCCATGCATTAAGACACCTCTGTAGCTCACCTCATCCTTGGGGTCCAGCCCCAACATTATTTCACTATGTGTATGGACTGCAGAGACCTCCTGAAAAGCTCACCGCTATTCTCCATCCTCCACCTGGCAACCTACAACAACTGCATTAATAGTCTTTCATCAAAATTACTAGTAAAAGTCAACACTGGACTCTTGGGATCCTGCTAGTAATCAGGTCACGCACTTGGGAGCTGTTTTCATGGCTGGTTCATCTCGATTATTCTTGGACTCTTCTTGAACTCCCTACACTTACTTTTTCCCTGTGTGTTTTTGCCTCAATGAGTGGTCTCTTTCAGATGAAACTGAATACATACACATTTTGAAACAAGCAGAATTTCAGGGTTGTATCTGTTACACAGCATGCAAGCCAGGGCACCATGGATGAGGCCACACACTTGAACCAAGAAAACTTGATCGAGCCTTCATTACTTTTGTCATCTCTGTCTTGAATTTCTTCTGGAAACACAGGAAACAGCACATGATGATCTCTAAGTGATGATAAAGACTTTCTGGGGTTCATAGGGATAAGGCAAGGACTCTGACATCATGTCCCTGTAGTCCCTCAGAACATTGACAATGCCCCCCGCTGAGAACAAGGAAAGAAGCCAGCACTACAGATAAGAAAGGGAAATGCCTGCTGTAGCTTCAGCCCCATCTATACACACCCAGTCAAGGAAGATATAAATGAGACTGATCAGCTCAGCTCTCAATGAAGGCCCTTCCTGGTAAGATGAAGTCCACTGTCTTCTTCGTTCTTCTGATCCTCCTTCTGGAGAAGCAAGCAGCCGGGATTGGAATCTATGGTGAGTGGGAGAGTCAGCTGGCAGGAAGGTCCTCAGGGAGAATGGCCAGTAAGTGTGCTCTGAGAGATTCATCAATGAGTGGATGAGGAGAATTCTGGGATAAGATTTGAAAGGGAACTGTCCATATAATGACTCAAACATTCTTGATATCAATTACCAGGTGAGACCAAAGGCAACTTTCCAGTTAAATCATCCCAATTTCTATTTGACCAAAAAGGCAGTTACCGTTATGGGCACAAAGGAGCAAGTGATGATGCTTCTGAAGAAAGCATTTTTATGCAAAGGAAACAGCACATCCGTGGCCAGGATGCTCGAGTGGGACAGACACGTATTTCGCAGGAAAATATGGGTTTAAAAGGAAATGCACTTTGTGATGATCCCGAGATGGCCCAACTAAACGCCTACACCCAAGGAAAATCTCCATTAGCTCAAGCAAAATCTCACGGAGGCCAACTAAAATCCCAATACCGAGTCAACTCCCAATTTTCCCAAGTAAAATCCCAACACCAACTAAAATCTCCATTCACTCAAGTTGAATCTCAAGGTGGTCAACTAAAATCCCAATTCCAGTTAGCCCAACTAAAATCCCAAGAAGACCAACTAAAATCTCTAAGAGGCCAACTAAACTCCCAAAACCAAGTCAAATCCCAGTTTTCCCAAGGCCAACTAAAATCTCCATTCACTCAACTAAACTCCCAAGAAGGTCAGTTAAAATCCCAAGGCCAACTAAAATCCCAATATTCCCAAACAAAATCCCTAGGCCAGTTAAAATCCCAGTATGGCCAAACAAAATCCCTAGGCCAGTTAAAATCCCAGTATGGCCAAGCAAAATCCCTAGGCCAATTAAAATCCCAGGATGATGAAATAAATCCCTTAGGCCAATTAAAATCCCAATATGCCCAAACAAAATCCCTAGGCCAATTAAAATCCCAGTATGGCCAAACAAAATCCCTAGGCCAATTAAAATCCCAGTATGGCCAAACAAAATCCCTAGGCCAATTAAAATCCCAGGATGATGAAATAAATCCCTTAGGCCAATTAAAATCCCAAAGCCAATTGAAATCCCAGTATGGCCAAACAAAATCCCTAAGCCATTTAAATTCCCAAGGCCAACTAAATTCCCAGTATGCCCAACAAAACTCTCAACAAGGCCAGCTAAAATCTCAAGTCCAACTAAAGTCACCAATAAGTGAACTAAAATCCCAAGAAGTGTTTTCTCAGCAAACTAAACAAAAAGGATTTGACATGGATGAAGAGCTGTCACAAGTTCGTAGCCAATCCACAGAAACATCGGAATACTTACCACAGTTCGGACAGCGACGCTCACGATCCTACGAGAGATATCTTGTGCAATTTCAACAACTCCAGAACCATGCTCCTCCAACAAAATCTCTCATTCAAGATCAAGGGGAGTGCCCCTGTCCACCTGGAGGATCGATCTTGTATCAACAGAGATTTAAAATATAATGATGCTCATTGACCAATTAAGGATCAGGACACATTCTGAGGTAAGTTTCTTTACAAATAAGGGAGAGATCTACCCAGTCTTTGTAAGTGGCCCATGAAGACCCCCCTGGGCTTGCAATGAAAATCCACAGCAATGGAAGTGCTGTGTTACCAGCGTTAGGCAAGTACTTAGTGAAGGTCACTTGGGCTATCATTGTGCCTAAAATTCCTCTCCTTTGAGTATTTTCTATAGATTTCTTCTGCTCATATGTGTCCATTCTTCTTTTAACACTACCACTTATAAAATGAAGTAAGTTTGCCTTATAATTTAGTTGCTTCTGTTTTGGATTAGCAAGTCTCGATTTGTTGCTACATTATTATAAAGTAGGTCTGTTTTTAGCAGACCAGTGAATATTCTTCAGTCCCACTCAAGGCACATCTATCTTTTAGGGACCACAGATCCACAGATGTTTGCCCGGCCTTTAGGAATACAGGTGATACAGGAACCCAAAGAATAGTCCTTGTTTGTGATGCCAGAGACAGGAACAGGCTGCAGGAGCGTGCTGGGGAAACACGGTTTTAGGTGCATATTGACATTATTGGGAGAGCAAGCCAAAGCCTGAGGAGGGAAAGTGATGTTCCCTGCATGTCTGCATTAAGCAACACTTCATGTGAAGAGAAGTAAAACAACAGAATTATGGGCCCAGTGACTAGTAGTGGCTAGTGCCCACAAGGCCATGATTCATCCAAACAGACAAGGGGCCCAGGTTGACCATTGTACCCATCCTGTAGCCCTCACTATCCTTGCATTTTTGTTTGTATCCCCTCTCTCTCTAGGAGTCACCTGACTTGTGTGATTTGTGTTGTCTTCAAGATGTGGACTCCCTTCTATCCTAGATGATCTTCCATGGATGCTGTGACCTGCCTGCTCTTTGATGTCCTGGGGCTTTCTAAACTTGGAACTTCTTCAAACAAGTGTTTTCTAATAAAGAGATGATTTGGGGCATCGTTTGCTTTGCTTTTTTAACTTTATTTATTTATTTATTTATTATTTATTTATTTATTATTTATTTATGTTGAGACAGGTCTCCCTTTAGTCCCAGCTGGACTGGAGCTCACTATGTAGACCAGGCTGGCCTTGAACTCACAGAGATCCACCTGCCTCTGCCTCCTGCGTGTTGGGATTAAAGGGGTATGCTACCATGCCCAGCCTAAGATGGTTCTTAGTTGCCATGTGGGTGCTGGGAATCTAACCCCAGTCCTCTGCAAGAACAGTTGGTGCTCTTAACCACTGAGCCCATTTTATTTCTTTTTATTGTGTGTGCTATTATATGTATGTGCAGTATGACTTGTGCTTATATGAGGGTGTTTGCACATTTACCATGTGTGGCATTTATGTGGCAGTCAGAAGATAACTTTCAGGAGCTGGTTTTTCCTTCCACTATGAGCTCTAGAGATTGAAGTCAGGTTATCAAGTATGGGTAACAAGTGCTCTTAACTACTGAGCCTCGAATTCACCCCATCTTTTGCTTTTGGCTGTTTAAATCTTTTGGTTCTTACTATTTTAAAGGCATGGAGAGTGTCCCTGTAATTGGCAGATCCAAATTAAAGAGATGGAACTTTTTTATAACATTATAGATTATGTCAATTATAACCATATATCTAGGTCTGTGTCTACAAATGTAAGAGAAAAAAGATGGCACTCTTCAGTCATTCTGTACACCTAGAACAACCTAAAACCCTTCATAACCCTTTCCTTAGTGGGATTTCAGAAACTACTTTCTCAGAGAGGTCAAGTAATTTATATTCCTACTGTCCATGGAGAATTTCCAGATCTACTGGTGTGTTCTGTTCTATCAGTCCACAGAAGCACACCATTACCTTGTTTCAGGTATTTTTCTTCTTCAGCTTCCTTTCAGAAGTGAATGCCCAGCACACCGGTATATTATTAAGTCTCTCCAATTTTGGCATCCTGTAGAGACAAACCAGAAAAACCAATACAACCGTTAGGAGGCATGTTTTCCAAATGGAAACTTTACGGCCTGAACACCCTGTTCTCCAACATCCAGGAAGCATCCAGGGAAGACAAATTCTTTAGAATAGAGGAGTAAAGATTGCTTTCCAAGCTGGGTGTGGTGGCGCACGCCTTTAATCCTAGCACTTGGGAGGCAGAGGCAGGCGGATCTTTGTGAGTTCAAGGCTAGCCTGGTCTACAGAGTGAGTTCCAGACAGCTAAGGTTACAGGGAAACCCTGTCTCAAAAAGACCAAAAAAAAAAAAAAGATTGCTTTCCCAATCCAGAACATCAGCAGAAACCATCTGTCTTCAATAACAACTGTCTTTCTCTCCAAGCTTAAATCCACCATGCTACACTGAAAAGTTTCATGCAGAAATACTAAACTCACGCCAGTGCACACATGCTTTTAATCCTAGCACTTGGGAGGCAGAGGCAGGTGGATCTTTGTGAGTTCAAGACCAGCCTGGTCTACAGAGCGAGTTCCAGGACAGCTGGGGCTACAGGGAGACCCTGTCTGGAAAAGACCAAAAAAAAAAAAGTAATAAAAAAAGAAATACTAAACTCCATTACACATATGTTGGGTGAAATGAAGTAAGACTGTTACACTTCTGTGATTGAATGGTAGGAATTGGACTGATATAGTTATTTATTCATTAATATGCTTATGGAAATAAGAATGACTTTCACTGTGTTCAAATGTCTCTTTCTCTGAGAGGCATGCACTCAGGGGTCAGAGTCATCATCTCTTTGAATTTAGAAATCATAACCTTCTCTAGGTACAGAAGGCAATTCTCAATTGCTCTGAAGGTTTGCCACTATCTCTGTGTCCAGTGAATAGAGCATCAAAATACAGAGAATTCTTCATGATCCTTGAGCCTCCCTGCATGTTGCCCCTCCTCCCCTCCAAATCCAACACCCCCCCCCTCCCAGCTCCCCCCTAGTGTCATCCATTCCTTACAACCCCCCCCCATTCAGGTTTGGAAAGATTGTAAAAGCCAGGTCCATGAATGCAGGGAAGCAGTGGGTTACTGATGACTGGAAGCTTCCACAGGTGAACTTGTGGCAACGTTGGCATCAGGCATGGAACCCATGCCAACTCAGACAAGGTCTCAGAGTGTAGCAAGAGAAGTGGGTGGGAGACTGGCCCTGGACTGAGACTACAGAAGACTGATTACTGCTGGGTGAGGGAAGAGTAGGCCTTCCCTAAGATTTCTAGATGTGCTGACTAGACTCCAATGGATGGATTTGCAGGGAAGGACATCTTTGTTCAAGAGTTTGACTGTATAGGGCTTAGCTTGGATGATGCAATACATGGGTTCTGATGGGGGCTGGTGTATGGGAGAGCTGGGTTTGATTGGGAACCATTGTATGAGATGTACAAATGCTCAATAAAAAAAGAAAAAATACAGAGAACTCACTGAAATTGGTTCTTTTGATAGCTAGACATTTGGGGGACAGGACTTTGTCACTCCTTGTAATTCTCCCATTTGAAACAAGTACTTATATACTGTATATATCACAGAACTCTATTTTGGAAGTACATTACTTTTATAGATTTTATTAAATTATACTCTTAATCTACAGCTAATTGTGGAATAGACATTATTAAATTATTGGAAAAGAATAACCATGCTTTGTATGTGGGAAGGATGAGTATTAGAAGAGTATAGATTGTTATATACAAAACTAGATTCCCTACCAAAACAAATGTCGATGTCTAAGCCCTAGAAACCAAAGACTGAAAATGTTTGGAAATAGGATTCTTGAGACTGTAATTATAAAAATGTGGTCCTATAGTGGTTCTAGTCCCAGTCAGTTATGGAAGGTGTCCTTTAATCTTTTTTCTTGTTGTTTGTTTGTTTGTTTGTTTGAGAATTTCATGTATTCATATAGTGCGTTTCAATCAAATCTATGTCCCCTTATATCCCCTCCAGTTTCTCCCCTACCACACCCACCACTCTTCATTCTTAACTTCATGTCTCTTTTTTAAACCTACTGAGCTGACTTAGCATGAAGAGGTACACATCAATCTCCTGGGGTATGGGTAGCATCTCAGAAGTGTCATCCCTGAAGAAGACTGACTCTTCTTTTCCCAGCATCTACAAATTGCCAATAGTTGCTAGGCATGGTGGTGCACGCCTCCCAGCACTCAGGAGGCAGAGGCAGGTGGATTTCTGTGAGTTAAAAGCCAGCATGGTCTACATAGTGAGTTCTAGTACAGCTGGGGCTACAGGGAGACCCTCAAAATGACAATAAAAAGCCAGTAGCTCCTCAGCTAGTTTTGGAACCTTGTAAGCCCTTCCCCATCCTTCCTGGGATCCTCACTGGCTTGATCTTCTGTGAATTATGTCACAGCTTCTGTGAGGTCATGTAGACCAGGCTGGCCTTGAACTCACAAAGATCCACCTGCCTCTGCCTCCCAAGTATTAGGATTAAAGGCGTGCACCACCACGCCCAGCTAATTCTTTAATTTTCAGAAAAAAAAATCCCAATACAAACTGCTAGAGAAAAATGTGGCTACAACAATATTTGTATTTTACAGGTTATTTTACATTTACTAGCATCCTCATTAAAATTTTGTGTATTTCATACAATTTATTTTCATCACCTATCTGCACTCCCCCCTTAATACCACTGCCCAATGCAGTGGATTCAGCTGTGGCAGTGGGCACTTTCAAATGCACAAGCCTATCAAGAAGAAAGAGATGAATGGGAACACTCAACTGGCTTTCTTCTTTATCCTTTTTTTTTTGCTTTTTTTATTTTTTATTGATGTTTTGTATATTTCATACATCAGTTTTTAATTCAGTTCAGGCATATTCCCCTTTCCCTTCCCCCCGCCCCACCCCAGATGATGCATTCTGCCATACTGTCCTGCATCTTTCTCTCACGCTTTTTTTATGCTTAGGAATTCACATTTTCCTCCATTAATTTTATATTACTCTAAAATATGGCTACATACTCTTCACCCATAAACAGTAATTACAGAGTCTGAAAATAATTGGTGGGTGGATTCTAGAGCCCATTGAGCGATTCACATTGTAACAACACAGTTGCTTTCAGATAAACAGAAATATAACCATAATGTGATTCGGCTTGCCTTGTCTGGGGGATTTGGTGTTAGCATACACAAATGAGAGAAACCATTCTCTGTTTGTCCTTCTGGGACTGTTACCTCACTCAGCATAATGGCTTTGAGCTCTATCTATTTGCCTGCAAAGTTCATAATGCCATCTTTCTTTACTGCTGAATAGTACTCCATTGTGTAGATGTACCACATTTTTGTCATCCACTCCTCTGTTGAGGGGCATGTGGGATGGTTCCAGCTCTTCACTATTGTGAAGAGAGCTGCAACAAACATGGATGTGCATGTATCTTTGCGGTAGGATGAGTCTTTGGGGTATATACCCAGGAGTGGTATGACTGGGTCAGGTGGTAGGATCATTCTGACTCTTTTAAGAGTTCACACTGCTTTCCATAGTGGCTGTACAAGTTTACATTCCAACCAGCAGTGGATGAGTGTTCCTCTTTCCCTGCAACCCATCCAGCATCTGCTGTCCTTTGTTTTCTTGATCTTAGCTAGCCATACTGAAGTGAGATGATATCTGAGAGTGGTTTTAATTTGCTTTTCCTTAATTATTAATGATGTTGAACACTTCTTAAGATGTTTCTCAGCCATCTTTAATTCCTCACTGGTGAAGACTCTGTTCAGCTCTTTACTCCATCTTTTGAGTAGGTCATTTGTCTTCTTAGTTCTTTGTTTTTTGGGTAGTTTATATATTCTTGATGTCAATACTCTGTCAGATGTATCACTGGTAAAGATTTCCTCCCACTCTGTGGGTTTTCTCTTCACCTCCTTGATTGTTTCTTTCACTGTACAGAAGCTTTTGAGTTTTATAAGGTCCCATTTGTCGACTGTTGACCTTACTTCCTGTGTAGCTGCTGTCTGATTTAGAAAGTCTTTTTCTATGCCTATGTCTTGTACATTGTTGCCAACTTTTTCTTCTATCACCTTCAGGGTTTCCAGCTTCACATTGAGATCTTTGATCCACTTGGAGTTGATTTTTGTACAGGGTGAGAGGTAGGGGTTTAATTTTGTTCTTCTACAGATGATGATCCAATTTTCCAGCACCATTTGCTGAAGATGCTATCCTTTCTCCACTGAGGGTTTTTTGCCCCTTTGTCAAATATGAGGTGGCTGAAATTGTATGAGCTCAAGTTTGGATCTTCAATTTTGTTCCATTGGTCAACAGGTCTGTTTTTGTGCCAGTAGCAGGCTGTCTTTATGACTGTGGCCCTGTAATATAGTTTGAAGTCTGGTAGGGCAATCCCCCTCTGTACTGCATTTTTCACTCAGGGTTGCTTTAGCTATTCAGGGTCTTTTGTTTTTCCCTATGAATTTAAGGATTTTTTTCCCCAAGTCTGTGAAGAAGCTCATAGGGATTTTGATTGACATTGCATTGAATTTGTATATCAACTTGGGTAAAACGGACATTTTTACTATGTTAATTTTTCCAATCCATAAGCATGGGAGGTCTTTCCATCTTTTGATGTCATTGCCAATCTCCTTCTTCAGGGGCTTAAAATTTTTGTTGTAGAGGTCTTTGGTATCTTTGGTTAGGTTTGTTCCCAGGTATCTTACTATTTTCAAGGCTATTGTGAATAGGAAGGTCTTCTTATATTCCTTCTCCACTTGTTTATTCTTGGTGTAAATAAAGGCTACTGATTTTTCTAGGTTAATTTTGTAGCCCGACACTTTACTAAAAGTCTTAATCATTTCTAGAAGTTTTCTGGTGGAGTTTTTCTTAGCATCCCTTAGGTAAACTATCTTATCTGCAAAAAGGGATAGCTTAACTTCTTTTCTGATTAGTACTCCTTTAATTTCCTTCTCTTGTCTTATTGCCCTAGCAAGTCTTTGGAGCACTATGTTGAAGAGGAGTGGCGATAGGGGGCAGCCTTGCTGGCTTCCTGCCTTTAAGGGAAATGGTTCCAATTTTTCTCCATTTAGGGTGATGTTGGCAGTGGGTTTGCTATATATGGCTTTGATCATGTTGAGGAATGTTCCTTTCAGTCCTATTCCCTCTAGAACTTTAAACATGAAGGGATGCTGGATCTTGTCAAAGGCTTTTTCTACATCAATTGAGAAGATCATGTGGTTTTTGTCTTTCAGTCCATTTATGAGTTTTATGATATTTATTGATTTACATATGTTGAACCATCCCTGCATCTCTGGTATGAATCCAACTTGATCATGCTGGATGATCTTTTAGATGTGGGTCTGTATGTGATTTGCAAGTATTTTGTTAAGATTTTTTGCATCTGTGTTCATTAGTGAGATAGGTCTATAGCTTTCTTTTTTGCTTGCATCTTTGCCTGGTTTTGGTTTTAGAGTGATGCTGGCTTCATAGAAGGAGTTTGGAAGAATTCCCTCTGTTTGTATCCTTCTAAACAGTTTGAGCAGCAATGGCTGTAGGACCTCTTTAAATGTTTCATAGAATTCTGCCCTGAAACCATCTGGACCAGGGTTTTTTTTTTAGTTGGGAGAGTTTTAATTACATCTTCAATTTCCTCAAATATTATGGGTCTGTTTAAACTGTCAATCTCTTCTTGGTTACACTTTCTTGGTTCCCAGGATTTCATATATTCATCCATTTCTCTTAGGTTTTCAAATTTAGTGGAGTATAGGTTTTTGAAGCATTCCCATATGATTGTCTGGATCTTTTCATTGTCTGTTGTGATGTTTTCCTCTTTCATCATGAATACTATTGATTTGGGGTTGCTCTCTCTTTTTTCGGTTAACTGGGCTAGAAGTCTGTCTATTTTGTTTATTTTTTTCAAAAAACCAGCTCTTGGAATTGTTTATTTTATGAATTATTTTCTTTGTTTCTATTTCATAGATTTCTGCTCTGGTTTTTGTTATTTCTTCCTGTCTGCTGGGTTTAGGGTTCATTTGTTGTTGTCTCTCAAGTGTTTTTAGCTGCAGTGTTAGATTGTTTACTTGTTCCCTTTATGGTTTTTTGATGTGGGCACTTAGGACTATAAATTTCCCTCTCAAGACTGCTTTTAAAGTATCCCACAGGTTTTGCTGTGTTGTATTGTCTTTTTCACTCAGTTCCATGAATACTTTTATTTCATTCTTTATTTCTTCCTTGACCCATTTGTTATTCAGCATTGTGTTGTTTAGTCTCCATGTGTTCTTGTAGTTAGTTGGACTTATTCTGGTGTTCATATTGAGCTTTATTGCACTGTGGTCTGATAGAATGCATGGAATAATTTCTATCCTTTTGTATTTGTTGAGGTTCCTTTTGTACCCAGTATGTGATCAATTTTAAAGAATGTTCCATGAGGTGCTGAGTAGAAAGTATATTCTTTGGTGTTTAGGTGGAATATTCTGTGAGGTCCATTTGATGTATTGTTCAGTTCTGATGTCTCTCTATTTTTTGTCCTGTTTATCTATCCAAAGGGCTCAGTGGGGTGTTGAAGTCTCCCACTATTAGTGTGTTAGGATTAATCTGTGTCTTGAGGTCCTGCAGACTTGTGTTTATAAAGTTAGATGCCCCATAGTTTAGTGCATAGACATTTAGGATTGTGAAGTCTTCATGGGTCATTGTTCCTTTGACAAGGATGTAATGGCCCTTTTTGTCTCTGCTGATTAGTTTTACTTTGAGATCTATTTTGTCTGATATTAGAATAGCCACGCCAGCTTGTTTCTTGGTACCATTTGCTTAGAATATGTTTTCCATCCTTTCACTCTAAGGTGGTGTCTGTCCTTGAGGGTGAGATGGGTTTCTTGTAGAGATCATATGGAAGGGTTCAGTTTCCTAATCCGTTCTCCCAGTCTATGCCTTTTGATTGGGGAGTTTAGACCATTAGTATTTAAGGTTATTATCAAGAGATGTGTTGCTTCCTTTTACTTTATTTTTTGTTTGCATTCTTGGTCTAGGTTTATATTTATTCTGTTATGATTTTGTTGCTTTCTCTCTTTAATTGCTTGGGGATAGTTGCTTCTTTCCTCTGTTCTTTGGATTGCTTTGATGATTTTCTGAAGTGTTGGTTTCTTAGACATGTATTCTTTCATTTGTTTATGTCATGAAAGATTTTTCTTTCTCCTTCAACTATAATTGACATTTTTGCTGGATATAGTAGTCTGGGTTGGCATCTAAAGTCGTTTAGCACAGGGAATACTTTGCTCCATGTTCTTCTAGCTTTCATTGTTTGGACTGAGAAATCAGCTGTAATTCTGATGGGTTTCCCCTTACATGTAAATTGTTGTTTTTCTCTTGTGGCTTTCAGTATTTTATCTTTATTTTGAGTATCTAGTGTTTTAACAATTATATGGCATGGGGAGTTTCTTTTCTGGTCCTATCTATATGGTGTTCTATGTGCTTCTTATATTTGTATGGGATTGTCTTTTTTTCAGTTTGGGGAAATTTTCTTTCTATCCTGTTGAAGATCTGGTCAATAGTGTTGTCTTGGGACTCCTCTCCCTCCTCTATCCCTATGATGCAGAGGTTTTGTCTTTTCATAGTGTCTCACATTTCCTGGTTGTTCCACTCTTGTGTTTTTTTAAAGTTTTTGTAATCTTTACTTGAGCTTTGTAGTTGCTCCGTATTATCCTGCAGGTCTGATATTCTTTTTTTCTGTTTCTTCCATTCTGCTTCTGAGGCTTTTTCCCATCCTTTCCTGGTGGTTGGATGAATGTTCAATATCCTTTTTCATTTCATCCTGTGATTTCTTTAGATTTTCCACTTCCCTCTGGAGCCTGCCATTCTCATCTTGTAGCTTCTTGGTTCATTGGTCATTTTCTTTTTTCATTTCAGTCTGGGATCCTTTCAGTGTTTCAACTTCCTTCTGGAGTTTGTCATTTTCTCCCTCTAGTTCCTTCTCGAGTTTTTCTTTTTTTTTTTTTTCTTCTTGAGTTTTTCAATTTCTCCCCTTAGTTCTTTCCACTGTTTGTCATTATTTCCCTCTAGGTCCTTCCTGAGTTTTTCATTCTCTTCCTTTCGTTCTCTGATTTCTTTGAATATGTCTGCAGTTGTTCTTCTAAGATTGGTGTTTTGGCTTCTTTCCTTGGAGATCTCACTGTAGGGATCTTCTGTAGGGTTGGTAGAGTATGGTGTGGATTTATTATGAGCTTTTCCCATGTCATTTTTTCTTTGTCTTTGGCATATGGATTTGTCTGTTTATTTGTTTCTTTGAATTCTGGCACCTCAACACTGGCTGCACAGACTATAATCACCAATGCTCTGCCTGTTAGCTCCTCTGCACCACAACTCCACCAGGTTGATAGGGAGGGGGGAGGAAAGAGGGGGGAGGGAAGGGGGAGGGGGAGCGGGGTGGGGTGTTGGGTTGGGTTGCTATTTTGGCCCATGCCAGTAGGCCCCCAAGGGTCAAGGCATGTCCACCTTGACTCACCAGAACCTCACTGACTCCGGGTGGGTGTCTGGAGTCCAAGCTGGTACTTCGCGGGGGGGAGGTGTCCCCCCCCCCAGGGACAAGGCAGGCCTGCCTTGCCTCACCAGAACCTCACTGACTCCGGGCGGGTCCTTTATCCTTTTTTATTCACTCCAGGACCCCAATCCATGGATGACATCATCCATATTCAATGCAGATGTTCCTCCACCCCAGTTAATCCTCCTTAGGAAAGCCAACACTTGCAGACAAAGGGTGCACCTACCTCACTAACATCCTGAGCATTTTTAACCCAATCAAGTTGACAATATCTTTAAACTATAGTTTTACTTATATTTTTTAAATTAATTTGTGACAGTTTTATTTCTTACACAAATTGAGAGGTCATAAGTCTTTATTCTGTCTTTTATTACTTTTAAAGATATATTAATATTTCGGGGCTGGAGAGATGGCCTAGCGGTTAAGAGCGCCGACCACTCTTGCAGAGGACCCGGGTTCAATCCCCAGCACCCACATGGCGGCCGAGAACCGTCTGAAACTCCAATTCCAGGAGAACTCCAGTTCCAGGGGAATCCGACACCCTCTTCTGACCTCCGCTGCATTGCACCACAAGGGTGCACAGACTTGCATGCAGACGGTACATTCATACACATACAGAAATAAATAAAATTTTTAAAAAAAGATATATTAATATTTCACTTATAGTTGCTACAAAAGCAATACTCCTTATTCCTTTGCTTTCATATTTTCTCCCACAATCCCATTCTACCATCTGTGTAGAAAATTTCAAACATTTTAGCGTCAGATAGTTAATGAGATCATTCTTAAATTTATACAGTTATACAATGTGGCTACATTTTACTGGTTTAATTCATTGTTATTTGCATCTTGGGATATCATTCTTAAATTTACTTTCCTGCATCTGCATTAGGTCTGAAGTCATCATTTCATAACAGTTAAGGCTGCTAAGAATTCTGAATGTTTACAACAGAGAGGACTGCATCAAAGAACTGACTGAAACAGAGAACTTCTGCTCAAAACAGTCAACTTCCACATGGAGAATACTGAGAAAGACTGAGAAAGAGATGAAAAGCATGTTTGGCAGAATGCATGCGCTCTGGCAGGGTGGGGGAATGGGGGGGACATAGATTTGATAAATAAATAAATAAATAAATGAATTCTGAATGTTTGTATGACTGGAAATTCCTTCTTTTTGATATATATAAATACACACACACACACACACACACACACTACGGATTTATTCAATTAGCTCACAGGATAGAGTCTGAGTAGAGCAACAATGTCTGCACCACACTGGAGACGCTAGAAACCTGGTAATTGCTCAGACCATGAAGCTGGATTTCTCAGCAGTCCCAATCTAGTGTGGAAGGTCTGAAGGATTCCTGGAGGTCTGCTAAAATTCCTTCTCTTTTTTCTTTTCTTTACTTTATTATTCTTTTTCTTTTTGAGATAAGGTTTCTTCGTAGCCCCTGCTGGCTTGGAACTGACCAGGCTGGCCTCAAGCTCACTGGGATCCACCTGCCACTGCCTTCCAAGTGCTGGGATTCAAGGTGTGCACCACCAGGCCTGGAAAATGTTCTTTCTTAAATACAAGTATAATCATGTGGATAGAGCAGTGGAGATAGGAAAATGGTAGGAACCAGTGAAATTGAAATTATGACCCCTCCCATGAGCCTGGAACTGTGGGCACACCCTGTAGTCCTGAGGTGATGAACTGGAGTTGTGATCTCCTCTTGTGATCCTAGAGCTGTGGTCCCCTCCCATGAATCTGGAACTGTGATTGTCTCCCATGAGCCTGATGCTGTGGTTCTCTCTCAAAAACCTGGAGCTGTGGTCCCCTCCTGTGAACCTGGATCTGTGGTCCCCTCCTGTGAGCTGGAGCTATGGTCTCCAACAGTAAGCCATGGTTCCACATTCTTCCAGCAGTGGGATGAGGGTGGAGGACAGAGAGAGATGGGTGGTAATTGTCCAGATGGTGCCAACTGCCACCCGGAGTGCTCCCTTTTCTCCGCAGTTCTTTTCCTCATTAATGTGCAGTTCAACTTCCTCCAAACCTTTTCTTCCTCTATAATCCCAAGGAAGTTTCTGCATGACCTTTCAACTGCGATGACTGTCTCATGCTATTGCTCTGTATTGAATTGCATAGATCCAACACACTTTATGAGTTCAGGGTACAAGTGTTTAAATGTATCTCTGTGCTTCTTTCATATTTGTCAGGGTTTCCAGCTATCCTTTTTTGTTGTTGGTGGTGCTGGTCTTTTTTGAGACAGGGTCTCCCTTTAGCCCTAGCTGGCCTAGAACTCACTACATAGACCAGGTTGACCTTGAACCCACAAAGATCCACCTGTCTCTGCCTCCTGAATGCTGGGATTAAAGGTGTGAGCCACCATACCTGGACCAACTATCCTTAAGGAAAGTAACAGTGACTTACTATTCTTTCCAAGGAGGGAACAAAATCTCTTTTAAATTTCCCTCTTTTGCATTTTGAGCATATTTTTTCCAAACTTGTGGGGATTTTGGCCTTCAGTATTTCTCTAGGTTGACTTTATTTGCTGTTCTAGAATAACCTTTTCCTTTCAGCTTGAAAATACCATATTTTATTATTTTCCTAGTATTTTATGTTCCTAATATCTTACTGTTTTTCAAGTCGCTGGTTTCATTTTTATCAATATGCTACTTTTCTATGCTGAGATGCTTTTTGCAAACTTCATTGACTTCTGATGTGATAATCTCATGTTAGTTGGGTTTCCTTTTCTTGTTTATTTTTGCTTTTGCTTTTTCTTACAGTTCTTAAGTCCTTTGTGATATATATATATATATATATATATATATATATATATATATATATATCTTGGCTACAGAGGACTGAATGGGATTTTGTTCTTTGACTCACAGATAAACTCAATGTAATGTCATTTTTATTAATAAGCTCAGAAAGAAACCATTCTTGACATTTTCACATGGAGGCTGCAGAGAATATTGAGGTTATCAGGCACTATACAGAATGTTAGTTGAGCATATCCTCAAAGTCTGCTTGAGGGAAATGGAAATGGGACTCCCGTGGGCACCGTGTAGCTCTCCTATCTTACATTTGATGATTTCTATTTTTTATCTATGCTCTTTAGTAAGTCATCGCTTTACAAAACAACAGATTTTATTTTGCCATTTGTGTACATAAACATCATGTCCTGGGCTCCTATTCCTTCAGCCATTGCCATGTTTGTTTCCTATTCCATCTCTCACTGGTTACCTTCCTTCACCTAAATAGTCTCCCCTCCTACATATGCATAAAATGGAGATTTCCTCATGTGAGAGACAGCATATGATACCTACATCGATGACTGGCTTATTTCAGTTAACATAATGGTAGCCAGTTCCAAACATTTTTGTGCAAATGTCATGGCAATGTCATACATAAATTTACAGTGCCAGGCATGAGTTCTGTCCTGTAGAGCAGGCTTTAAATCCAACCAGAATTTAGTTGATTACCTCCCATAACAGTAACGCTACTATTGTGTTCCAATGGACATATCTTGCCAGGCTGGTCGTGATTATGGCTCACAGAGTTCACCTGAGGTAAGACCACTGATGACCTCCGCTTTCTCCTGTTCCACACAGCAGCCTAAGTAACACCTTTCAGCTGTCCACCAGGGAGGGTGCTTCCAGGCCAGCACCAGCTTGATTTTTCCATGACCTATGATCCAACTATACAGTATCTTCAGCAATAGGGTCTTATCCTCAAGTTTGGTGACGAACCCTCATTAGAAAAGCTTCTTCTTTTTGTAGTGGATGGTGGTAAATACACAGACCCACAGCTGTTCAAAGTGCAGAGAGTAACTGTGGATGGAGTGCTCAGTCACAAATAGAACATCAATATCATAGTCCTCATGGATCACTAAGGAAAGGGTGAGTGGAAAGATTGCAAGAAACAGAGGTTGGGGAAGACTGTGGCAAATCTGTTCTCAACCTTGATTTGCTCATCATACTCAGGAACTCACAGCAGCTGTGGTTGCTTACACAAGACCTGCACGAGATGAAGCCAGTAAAAATTCTGTGTGAATGAGGGAGGAATTAATGAAGACTCACCCCTAGCAGAAAGGTTACTGGCAGTTGATGGCTGCTGGGGAAAAGAGTTGGTTTTCTTCAGGGATGCAGCCACTGTAGGCTTCCTGTGCTCCAGCAAATGGCCATGTACAGTATTAGAAGCACTGAGTGGACTCAGTGGGTTATGAAAGGAGGATATGTAGTTGGGAGGGAAATGTCCTGGCTCAGGTTTGATGGGAGTTGGAGGGAGGAGGGATAGGTATGATCAAATGACATTTTAAAAGCAGCCGGTGCTCTTAACCACTGAGCCACCTCTTGATTTTCATTCTTGATGGAGATCTTGTCCTCCTCTGAAATCTCATGAACATACTCTTTACTGTTGGCATTTCTATTAGCATCTGGTCTTCCGAACTCCCACCAGAATGGCCCATTAAGTTATGTTGATGATATTTCTAGGGTGTCTCTGGCCCACATTTCTAAACTTCAATGGTTTTTTAACTGTTCAGATGGCCTATGAGCTATGATCAGATTTTTCACAGGACCAGTCCCACTTTTATACCAATTTTCTGAATTAGTCCCGTTTTTCATTTTTACCACCAAATGCCTAACAAGAGGTAACTTAACAGAGGAGGGATTTATTTGGACTCATGGTTTAAAGGTACAGTCCATTCTGGGAGGAACAACATGGCAGCCAAAACATCTGCCAGCTCTGGCAGTGGGCTATTGCTCATACCTTCTTAGACCAGGAATCAGAAAAATGGAATGTCCCGTTGGCTTTTATCTTTTCTCCTTTTAAAAAAAAATTTATTTATTTTCGTATGTGTATGAATGTACTGTCTGCATGCAGGTTTGTGCACCCTTGTCGTGCAATGCCTCAGAGGTCAGAGAGGGTGTTGGATTCCCCTGGAACTGGAGTTAAAGACGGTTTTCAGCTGCCATGTGGGTGATGGGGATCAAACCTGGGTCCTCTGCAAGAGCAGTTGATGCTCTCAACCACTAGGCCATCTCTCCAGCCCCATATCTTTTCTCCTTTTTATTCAGTCCAGGACCCCAAGCCAAGGAATGGTTTCACTCATATTTAGGACGTATCTCCCCCTGCTTCACAGACACACCCAGAGCTATGTCTCATTGATGCCTTAAGTGGTTTTGCTGTTGTTGTAGTTTTTGAGGCAGGAACTCCCTGTGTGCCCCAGTGGTCCTGGGAAAGGCCATGTACACCAGGCTGGCCTTGATCTTATAGAGGTCTCCCTGCCTCTGCTTCCCAAGGGCTGGGATTAAAGGTGTGTTCCACCATATCCAGCTCAATGTCCTAAGTGATTTTTAATTCAGTCAACTTCACAATCAAAATTAACCATCACAAAAGCTGCAAGAGAAAAATGACAACTCACAAAAGTGAACTCATCAGAACTGCATTAAACCTCCCAGCAAAAACTAGGATAAGAATAGATGTACCAAATCCTGGGAGGAAATAACTACCAACCAAAATTCCTGTGCCCAACCAAGTTATCCTTTACAATCAATAGATGAAGATCTTCTGACATAAACACAAAGCACAGGCAATTAAGACAAAGAGAGCCAAAGAAGATACCAGAAGATTGTCTGCCCTTTATAACACCATGTTCTATCTTCTCTCTCTCTCTCTCTCTCTGGAATGTCCCTGCCCCATGGTCTCTTAAAAGTTCTAACCACAAGGCATAAAAAATGAAGTCCTCAAAGTTAAAAGTTAATATTAACTTCGCTTTGCTGTAAAACTGCTAAATTGCTTAGCTGAATGGCTGTACTATTATTGTTTTACTTTCTTGATGTCTCAACTAAATGATTGTACCATTATTGATTGTTTTACTGTTTTACATGTTAAGAATGATTTCAGGTGTAAACTGTCTGAAAAATATTTACTGGGAAGTTGGGTTATTTTTTTTATCATTAGCTTAGACTTGCATAACCTGTATTAGTCTTAGGGTCTATAAAATAAACATCAAGATCTGAGGGGAAGAGAAGAAAAGAGAGAAGAGAAGAAAAAAAATAGGCAGAGTGGCAAACCCAAGAGGTTCTCTGCACAGGAGCAGGGAAGATAGATGCTCCTCAGGTCACAAAAAGAAAGAATTCTTGTGTCTTATTTGATTAATTTCTTCACTGCCTTTGCGACCACCCACTTCAGGAACTGAACCTGCTGGAGCTGGACTCTGGCAATGACATGGGTGCACTTACACACATGCAGGCAATACAGTCATACACATAAAATAAAAATAATAGATAAAATAAATAAAAATTAAAAAGTGAACAAAAAATTGGGTGGGTTGGAAAGGAAGTGGACCTGGGAAGAGTTTGAAGAAGGAAGGTTTGACTGTGATTATAATCTATTATATAAAATTCTCAAAGAACTATTAAAAATAAGGAAGAATAAAAAAGATTATCTGACCTTTTAGGCACAAGGTACACACAGTTAATGCAAACATGATATCTAAGTTTCCAATCTTAGCCACAACTCCTGATACTCAAAGAACTAAGCCTTCAGAAAGAACATATTATCATTTGAACAGCCAGTAAATAACTGTGTGTTTTCTAAGAGAACTTCCCATTCTGTATTTTGAAGTTCATCGTAGCAACTTTGGGTACATCCAGAACTTCTCGTGTCCCCCAACCATCTGGATTATAGAAATGTCAGTATTGTCATAAAGGAGCTTTGTGATGAGATCAGGAACTACCAAGATCCATGGTGTCTGAGACAAGTGGATATGCTTCACTCCCTACTGTGTCAATCTACTCTGCCACCACCTCCATGTTTGACTCCATGTTCCTGACTTGCCAAATGACAGTGATTACACCCTACTATAGAAAATGAGCAGATAGCAGGGTCAGTCCACTCACCTTTGGAGTTAGCTCAAGCTGTGATAATATGCTCAGCAAACCCAGCACCCCCACCACAACTTAAAATCCTTGAGGGATTTGAGCAGGAAGGACAAAAATGTGCTCCGTACCAGCACCATACAGGTTTGCCACTCATTATGCACAGGATTGCAGTGAGGGCATTAGCGGACAATAATATCATCCAGTACTACAGCAGCATTGTCTAATGACTCAATTGGACCACATTGTCTACCTCACACAGTTGAAAGTGAATGCGTTAACTGTACTTGATCTGCATGATTATTCTTGTTTTGAAAAATATCTGAGTCCCATCATAAAAAATTATCCTAAATTTGAGAATTGGTGTGCACATTGAGTTCTCCCAAAAATAGGAACCTAAACAAGGTTGAATGATCAAATCTTGCTGGGTATGGTGGTTCACATCTTTAATCCCAGCACTCAGGAGGCAGAGGCAGGCAGATCTTTGTGAGATAGAGGCCAGCCTAGTCTGCATAGTGAATTCCAGGTCAACAGGGGCTACAGTTTTTTTGAGACCCTGTCTCAAAAAAGAAACAAACAAAAAACCCAAATCTCACTATGAATTCAATGCTGTGAAGGTAGAGGAGAAAAGAGGCTACTGGACAAGCATCACCATGACCAACTCAGCTTGAGACACCCTGCCAGACCATGAGGGGGGTTTGGAATGAAGATTTTCCATACAAGAAGACCTCCATTAGACCGGACATAATTGAGAAGGTGCTGTACCATGGCTTCCATCTGTCTTGTCTGGGGCTTCTAGGTCTTTAGGGTTTCAGCTCAAGCACCAAGTAGATCTTCCCACAGCACCTGAGAGCAGTGGTCAGGACCACCATCCTTCCGCTCCGACCTGGCCTATCCAAGGAACAATTCTAGTGTGCAATAGAACTTTTCTTTTTTTGTGTGTATGAGTGTATTACCTGCATACATGTAAGTGCACCTGCAGAGTGCAATGTCTGCAGAAGTCAGAAGGAGGGCTCTGGATCTCCTGGAACTGGAGCAACAGACAGTTAGCCACCATGTGTGCTGCTGGGATTTGAACCTGAGCCTTCTGTAAGAACAGCCTGTGCTCTTAACCACTGATCTATCTCTCCAGCAAGAACTTTTCTTCTTTATTGAACAGTTCAGCATCTCTGCAACCTGCAGGTGGAGCCCCTGTTACATATGTTTCTCAGGAGCATCTGGGCGAAAAATATTGAGAAATAGTTACAATCAGGAAAAAGTTAGAGATGTGACAACTCAAACAATGGGATATTCTTGATTGGATCTTGAGCAGAAAGAAAGATATTAGATAAATGAAGCAAAGGTTTAGTTAATTGTAATGCATTAGTATAATTTTGTTTGTTGTTTGTTCGTTTGTTTGTTTGTTTGAGATAGAGTCTCCCTGTAGCCCAGGCTAGCTAGCACTCCTTATGTAGACCAGGCTGGCCTTGATCTCAGAGATCCATCTGCCTCTGCCTTCTGAGTGCTGGGATTAAAGGTGACAAACATGCCATTATTCTGTTAAGTGTTAATACTAAAATGACCTATCAGTCACAACACAAAAGTATAGTACGTGTTCTACCCCACACGTACTGCCCATGTTGCACATTTGATAAACACCTGTCTTTCCATCTGAGATCTCTCATATTTCCTACATATATCTGGGACTCACTTTGCTTTTCAAAAGGTAGAGGCACACATTCAAAAGTACCTTCTATGGGGCTGGAGAGATGGCCTAGCTGTTAAGAGCACCGACCGCTCTTACAGAGGACCCGGGTTCAATCCCCAGCACCCATATGGCAGCTGAGAACCATCTGTAACTCCAATTCCAGGAGAACTCCAGTTCCAGGGGAATCCGACACCCTCTTCTGACCTCCGCGGCATTGAACGACACGGATGCACAAACCTACATGCAGACAATACATTCATACACATAAATAAACAAAATATTAAAAAGTACCTTCTATGATTTTTAGTTATTTTTATACATGTTGCTTGAGGTTTTTGCAATTCCTGTATTTCCTCCTTTTCTTCTTCCTCTCCTCCTCCTCCTCCTCTTCTTCTTCCTCCTCCTCCTTCTTGGTCTTTTTTTTGAGACAGGGTCTCTCCTGGAGCTTTCCAGGAACTCACTATGTAGACCAGGCTGGTCTTAAACTCAGAGATCTACCTGTCTCTGCCTCCCAAGTGCTGGGATTAAAGGAGTGCACAACCATGCCTGCAGTTGCCATGTTTCTAACTCTGTGGATTTATTTTTGTAGTTATTGAGTTGTATGGTTTGGCAGAAATGTATCAAGACATTAACATTCACAATACACCAAGACACCAGCTAACCTGGGATTCTGTATTTTATTTTTGTTTCTAAAATATTACACTAAGAAATATTTTAAGAGTAATAAGATATTGACTTCAGGGCTGGAGAGATGACCTAGCAGTTAAGAGCGCTGACTGCTCTTGCAGAGGACCCGGGTTTGATCCCCAGCACCCACATGGCAGCTGAGAACCATCTTTAACTCCAGTTCCAAGGGAATCTGATGCCCTCTTCTGACCTCCTCAGCATTGCACAACACAGGTGCACAAATCTACATGCAGACAGTACATTCATACACATACAAGATAAATAAATTTTTAAAATAAGATATTGACTTCATAAAAATGAAAAATATTTGCAAGGTAAAAATATAAGTATCTGTATAAATAAAGGAAAACAATAGTGAACTATGAAAATACTAAACATGCAAGAAATGTGACGTGATGTATGTGAGTCCCAAGAGTGCTCAAATTATGGGTTTGTACCACCATATACAGCAATGATTTTTTTCATGCATGAGGCACTGTTATTTTTTGTTTTTTGTTTTTTGGGTTTTTTTTCTTTTTGGTTTTACACATTTTTTTTTGTATGAATGTACTGTCTACATGTAGGTTTGTGCACCCATGTCATGCAATGTTGCAGAAGTCAGAAGAGAGCATCGGATTCCCCTGGGACTGGAGTCAAAGACAGTTCTCAGCCGCCATGTGGGTGCTGGGGATTGAACCCGGGTCCTCTGCAAGAGCAGTCGGTGCTCTTAACCACTAGGCCATCTCTCCAGCCACCATGAAGCACTGTTATAACTTAATAAAATAAAATAAAATAGGTATTCCTATGGAAAAGACTACAATGGGTTTGAAGGGTAGGTCAGGGGAAGAGGATTCACACATGAGTCGCTGTCATAGATGTGACATCTCATTTCTCATTAAATGCAGAGTCAAAAGACACTATTCCACTTGCTTCTTGTATCCACATTGGAGTTGAAAACAACTTTAGAAAAACTCATTTATGGACCTCAGTGCTAAAAGTCTTTAAAATGAAGGCAGTGCATAGATTTCTCTAAGGATGCCTTTATTCATTTTTACAATGAAATAGGCTCAAATATTTTATAAAGTCATCAATGTTGTAGAGCAAAAGTAGAATACGAAGTTGATTTCATTAACTTGATAGAATGGGGGGGCATTGCTGAGGACCTCTCAGAAGATGGCTTTCGGTTTATCGGTCACCTGACATGGCTTCATCTATAACATCTTCCCCCGTTTACTTAACCTTCTTTGTGATTCCTTATTTTTCCTATTTGACCACTCTGAAATATCTCATTCCTGTGGGCTATCTTCCATAGCCAAGATCAACTGAATCCACAAATATGACCTTCTTAAGATCCACACAGACACAAAGTGCTCTGTGATTAGGAAAGACCTTCATCCTCTCTGGGACTTAGTAATCTCAGCTTTGATATAAGGAAATGGTTCCTGATAGCTGTAAAGCAAACTTCCTGTTCTGCATTAGCTGGAAGGCTATGTGAGCAGGGGAGATATCAAGGGCTGATGAGCACCAGACCCCCATTTTGGCTTCTTAGCCCTAGTACCTACTACGTCAGTGGATGAAAGATAATCTCCCTGTCTTGTTCCAGCCTGGGGAGATGTCTTATCAGTGGTTTTTCCCTAGGCTTATTAGTCGTTGCTGTATTATTTTCTCACAAGACTGACAATGAAAAAAAAAAAAAAAAGAAAGCAGTTGGGGGGCTGGAGAGATGGCTCAGCGGTTAAGAACACCGACTGCTCTACCAGAGGACCTGGGTTTGAGTCCCAGCACCCACATGGTGGCTAAGAATAGTCTCTAAGCCGGATGTGGTGGTGCATGCCTTTAATCCTAGCACTTGGGAGGCAAGAGGCAGGTGAATCTCTGTGAGTTCAAGGCCAGCCTGGTCTACAGAGTACAGAGTGAGGTCCAGGCCAGCTGGAGTTATAGGGAGACCCTGTCTCAAAAAAAAAAAAAAGAAAAGAAAAGAAAAGAAAGCTGTTGGAGGAAAGGCTAGAGGAGCAAGCAGTAAGCAGCATTCCTCCATGGCCTATGCTTCAGCTCCTGCTTCCAGGTTCCTTTCCTGCCCTGAGTTCCTACCTTGGGTTTTCTAAGTGATGAACTGTATATGACCTGGGAGATGTAAGATAAATTAAACCTTTCTTCCCCCCCAAAAAAAAGACTGATGATGGACCCTCAAGGGTGACTGTAATTCCCCCTGTCTCAGACAGAAGACTGTTTCTTTTTTATTTTGTTCAATTTAAATGTGAACACATAGTGCAAAAGAGGAGACTGTTTCCTCCTGTTAGTGAACGCTAGATATCTACAGTATATGACCAGTCACTGTAGAGAAGTCAAAGGACATTTTAGGTGACCTTAACTGTTCCAGCCTTCCCAAACCCTAACTCCATTTCTGTTTCTGGCTTCCTCCTTTAAGTTAGCCACAGATGCATATGTGCTCCTGAGAAGCCCTACGACACTGTCCGAAGTCCTAGGAAACATCTCATGCCCTGCCCTTCTTGTTTACAGATAGCGTTACTGAGCTTAAGAGGGAGATCAGGCAAGTTGTGTGTATTTGGGATAAACTTAGGTCTGGATGATGGCAGAGCACTGTGCTGTTCTGTAATCCAAAAGACAATCATAGAATATGGGGTTCCTCAACCTGGGCTACATAGTTCATAATGAGACCCTGTCTCAGAAACCAACTAACAATCAAATGTTCTTAAGACTTAGCTTCATATATTAGCAGTTATTTATTCATCTGATAAATCAATATATTTGCACAAAGTTAACCAAATAATAGTAGTGGTTTGTCACCAAAAGTATACAAAAATCTCATTTTAAACAGACAAGGAGCAGGTGCTGGGGTTGGTAGCCAAGTTCCTCAGAAGCAGATGAGGGAAGAGCTTGTTGGCAAGAGCTAATGCCTGGGGTCGGCGAGAGCCATTTGCTGGAGAAAAGGACTCTTAAGTGTTATTTACAGACAGAATTCTGTCATTTTTAACAGAAAAAAAAAACATTAATATTGAAGAAACTTTGAATCTTGTTCATGAGTTAAAAAAAAACATTATTTGGGGCTGGAGAGTTGGCCTAGCAGTTAAGAGCGACGACCACTCTTACAGAGGACCCAGGTTTGATCCCCAGCACCCACATGGCAGCTGAGAACCGTGTGAAACTCCAAGTCCAGGAGAACTCCGGTTCCAGGGGAATCCAAGACCCTCTTCTGACCTCTGCGGCATTGCATGACATGGGTGCACAAACCTACATGCAGACAGTACATTCATACACATACAAAAATAAATAAAATTTTTAAAAAGTATTATATTTAAAAAAGATATAATGGACAGCTAAAATATCATGAAATATATCATGATGCGTGAGTTGGAATCGAAGAAATTACATTAGAAATAGTTTGATCCAGTTAGCCAGTGCCGTTTAATGGTAGACTGAAATCTATCGAGGAAGGCTGAGAGTCTGCAAACAAGCCCTGCCCTACTCGATGAAGCTGAGAAAGAGATTGCTCTCTTAATGGATGTGTACAATTAGTACAAAACAACAGAACAAACACCCACTCTAGACATGCTGCAGTCCCTTATGTCCTTCAGGATCATTTTGTGAGTCAGGTCGATATCTCCAGGAAGACTGTGTAGGGCAGCAGTGGGACATATCACGGGCTTCATATACCTGTTGAAGACCTGGTTCTCCCAGCAAAAGCATGTCCCATCACTTGGTAAGTTATTAGAGCCCGGACACCCTACACCTAGATCTGAAGCTGTGACTAGAGAACAATGTCTGCTGCGGGGTTAGTCAGAGCCAGGGGAGCAGTGCTACTGTAGAAGGGAAGGAAGTGCATTGGTCTTCAATTGGCCAACTGCATTTCACAGGCTTTTTTCTTCTTTCATGCCATTTGAGTGCATTAAGAATTGTTGATGGCCTAGCGGCTAAGAGCACCGACCGCTCTTACAGAGGACCCGGGTTCTATCCCCAGCACCCACATGGCGGCCAAGAACTGTCTGAAACTCCAATTCCATGAGAGCTCCAGTTCCAGGGGAATCCAAGACCCTCTTCTGACCTCCGCGGCATTGCACGACATGGGTGCACATACTTGCATGCAGACAGTATTGATACACATACAGAAATAAATAAATGCCGGGCGTGGTGGCGCACGCCTTTAATCCTAGCACTTGGGAGGCAGAGGCACGCGGATCTCTGTGAGTTCGAGGCCAGCCTGGTCTACAGAGTGAGTTCCAGGACAGCCAGAGCTACAAGGAGACCCTGTCTCAAAAGACCAAAAAAAACCAAAATTGTTCTCCATTCCAACTAGTAGCACCGCATGGCCAAGAGTCTGGCTCCCCCCTAAGGAGGAGCAAGCAGCATGGCCTAGGTTACATGATGCTGGGTGGAGCAAGGTGTGCAGTGGCGTGGAGTTGGGGGGTCTCATGATTGGTCCTGGGAACTGGCATCATTTGATTTATAAAAGCAAGCTGTGGCAAGGAGTAAATTTGAATTCCATAGTAACATCCAAAAAAAAAAAATTGTTCTCCAAGTTATTGAAAAGGTAAGTTCTCGGGGTCTTTTGTGTTACAAAAGGACAGTGGCATGGCAGAGAATGGTTAAGCAATGTCCCCAAATTTCCTTCCTGGGTGATATTAAATAACTGAGTAACAGAGAAATCTCTAAGTGAAATCAAACTCTTATAACAGGGTGAAAACAGAGATGCTTAAAAGAAGAACTCTGTTGACAGTTTGTAAGGCAAAACCAAAAAAAAAAAAAAGAACAAATCTAAGAATGGAGTCGCACACACTCCAGCTTCCTGCACCTCTCCCTCAAAGGTTAAAGCTTCACAAAATCAGACAAATAAATGATAGAAGATAGATAGATAGATAGATAGATAGATAGATAGATAGATAGATAGATGATAGATAAATAGATAGATAGATAGATGAGAAGACAGATAGATGAGAAGATGATAGATAGATAGATAGATAGATAGATAGATAGATAGATAGATGATTTAAAAGTTTCTAGGAAGACAGAGGAGGGACTCCCATCAAGAGGTATTTGGAACAACAACCAAATTTTCGAATCTATCCTGAATCTAAAAATACTTTTAAAAAAGTAAGTGCAAGTCAAAGTAGAATCTAGATAAGGATTGCAAAATAGGAGACACCTAAGTGTCCTTTGGGAATTCAACAGTCAAGTACACCCATGAAGATGGGTGACCTGGATTTAAAATAGCTAGCATCGTTTGAAGGGCAAGTCATCCAATGAGCACCACTTCTGAGGAAGAACAAAGAAGTGGATGGTAAAGAGGAGTCCTTTAGCACTTTATCTGTGAAGGGATAATCTGGGTCTCACTACTGGTCAAAATAGATCCTCAAAGTACTCATAACCCATCACCATGTCCGACCCAAAGCCTGCTTTCTAAATTACTTGGACTTTCTACTCTGACAGAAAAGTTGCCATTAATTAGTAGTGTAACAAATCTTAATGTAATAAAAGGTGTCCAACAAGCTGTGATAACACATCTGTAACATTAGCACTCAGGAGGCAGAGGCTGGAGTATCATATATTCATGGTTAGTCTAGAACCAAGAACTCTGGAATATTCCTATAAAACTGGTATAACATTATGATAGGGTTAGAAGTATTAAGATCACATAAGAGCCGGGCGTGGTGGTGCACGCCTTTAATCCTAGCACTTGGGAGGCAGAGGCAGGCGGATCTTTGTGAGTTCAAGGCCAGCCTGGTCTACAGAGTGAGTTCCAGGACAGCTGGGACTACAGGGAGACTCTGTCTCGAAAAGACCAAAAAAAAAAAAAATCACATAAAAAGAATGAGAAACTGAAAAAGGCAAAAAAGAAGAGAGAGGGAAAGAAAAAGAAAGAAAAAAAGAAAGAAAGAAGAAAAAGAAAGAAAGATGATAGATAGATAGATAGATAGATAGATAGATGATAGATAAATAGATAGATAGATGAGAAGACAGATAGATGAAAAGATGATAGATAGATAGATAGATAGATAGATAGATAGATAGATAGATAGGCTGGGCACACACCTTTAATCCTAGCACTTAGGAGGCAAAGGCAGGTGGATCTCTGTGAGTTCAAGGACAGCCTGGTCTACATAGTGAGCTCCAGGCCAGCTGGGACTGGAGATCCTGTCTCAAAAAGACCAAAAGAAAGGAAGAAAGAAAGAAAGAAAGAAAGAAAGAAAGAAAGAAAGAAAGAAAGAAAGAAAGAAAGAATAAAGAAAAGAGTAGTATTTTTAAATGATGTAAGAAAATATAAACCAAGCACTTTATACTGAGAAAATATGTCTCTTGAATACCAAATTGATAGAGAAATGCTTGACAACATGCAAATTCCAGAGATCTGCATTAGTTCGGTCTTAGTCTTCTGTTACTATGACAAAATACCTATTATAAACAACTTTAAAGGAAGGTTTTTAAATATATTTTTTTATTTTATGTATATGAGTGCATTCCTTACATGTATGTAAGTGCATCCATGTCATAAAAAACCCACACAGGTCAGAAAAGAGTGTTGGATCTCTTCGAACTAAAATTATAGATGGTTGTTAGCCACCATGTGGGTGCTGGGAACTGAACCCTGGTCTTCTGCAAGACCAGCCAGTGCTCTTAACCACTGAGCCATCTCTCCAGCTCTGGAAGTTGTATTTTAGGCTCATAATTTTGGAGGTTCCAGTCAATGGAACCTACATTTAGGCCTGGGTGGCCACAGTATAAAAGATCAATCTATTTGCTTCATGGTAGTTGAGAAGAAAAGACAGAACTAATGGGCTGCAGTCCCAATGTCCTCTTCACTGGCACTTCGAGGGCATGTCCTTCCATGACTGAACTTCTCTCACTTGGCCCCTCTTCCTGAAGACTCCCACACCCCATAGTAACCTGCTGAAGACCTGGTTATCCATCAACAGCATGTCCCATCATTTGGTAATTGAAGTCCATGGGCTGAGAACCAGATCAGGCTTAACAAGTCTTTTTCATAACTATGAGAGTTTTATTATTCTTCAAGAATTTCATACAAGCATACAATGTATTTCAATCATATTCACCCCTCCCCTTAATCCAGATGCATCCCCACCTCCCTGATTCCTCCCAAACTTGTGTCCTCTTTATTTTTTTATAATTGACCAAGTATGATTTGTGCTGCCCATGTAGTCGTGGCTGTGGCTGCATCCACTGGAGTGGAGTCAGCCTATCAGTGGTCACGCCATTAAATAAAACTGACTCTCCGCTCTCCAGAAACCATTAACTGTCCCTAGCTCTTCAGCTAGGGGTGGGGGCTCTTGAACCCCTCCTCTTCCATTTCTTCATGCTGGGATGTTGGCTGGCTTGATCTTGTACAGGTGTGGTTTGAGTTCATGAGCGCCATGGTCTTGTCTTATCCAGAAGACACTGCTTCAGTATGGTCCTCCATGACCAGTGGCCCTTATAATATTTCCATTCCCCCCCTCTTCTGTGATACTCCCATAGATGCTTCATTTGTGACTGAGCACTCACTCCACAGACACTTATTCCCTGAACTTTGACCAGTTGTGAATCTCTGTGATAACTATCCACTGCACAAAGAAATTTCTCCTCTGAGGTCTGCACTAATCTGTGGATGGACAGATACAAATATAAAGGTCAATTTGACACTATATCCACCTAGCAAAATAATAGTAGTAGGTTCACCCCTGGGACCTATGAACTCCCCCCAAACATAAGCTCTTGGTCAGATTCATAGTACCAGATATATGTTTCCTCCTATGTAACAAGCCTTAAATCCAATCAAAAAGCAATTGGTTATACCCATAATTGAATTCATGGGCATATATTTCTGGGCTGGTTGCTGTTATAGCTCCCATGGCTCACAGGTGGATAATGACACCCCACCCCACCCCCGCCTCCCCAGCTTCCTATATGACATTTTCTATTATTATAAAAGTTAGCCAGCAGAGAGGAAGTTGCTTGGTCATTACCAACTTGATTTTTCCATGGACTAGGACCAAAATGGCTATTGTCTTCGGCAATAGGGTGTTTCTTGGTCATTACCAACTTGATTTTTCCATGGACTAGGACCAAAATGGCTATTGTCTTCGGCAATAGGGTGTTTCTTGGTCATTACCAACTTGATTTTTCCATGGACTAGGACCAAAATGGCTATTGTCTTCGGCAATAGGGTGTTTCTTGGTCATTACCAACTTGATTTTTCCATGGACTAGGACCAAAATGGCTATCGTCTTCGGCAATAGGGTGTTTCCACCAAGTGCTAGTAAGCAACCAAGAGAAAAAGCAATGGTTCCTAAAACCAATGAGAAGGTAAAGCAGAGTGTGGGTGAAGGGAGGGACATCTAATACTCAGGATGTTTTTAAAAGCCACATGGAAACCTACTAGTATATAAACTTCATATGTGTGTGTATGTATTCATATAAAAGAGTTTAATTAGAGTTTTCCTACACAGGAAATAGTGCTCCTCTCAGAATCCATATAAGTTGCCAAATAAAAAGAACTGCGTTAGGTGTGGGACGCCTCCCTTGGAGTTGTATGACAAATCTTTTCAACTTTCTATTAATCTCCTCTAACTTCTTCTTTGCCAGTTTTCTACTAAATGTACCTGGGCTGTGATTGAGTCCTGAATTCCTACAGCATTTGCTCAATAATTCCTTCTCTAGAAAAATTTATCCTTTCTCCAAGCTTCTGTGGCCATAATTTTAGTTGAATGCCTCTTAGCCAAAGTCACTCAGAAGGGAGACTCACCCTAGAAATATATTGTGCTGGGCTTTAGGAGGTCACTGTACATGTCATGGCACAGCCACAGCTCAGTGAGAGTAAAAGCAGTACTGCTCTTTCCCACACTCATGAGCAACACCAAAAAGTAGGAGGCCTTCTTCACAACTAATGTTGAACCAGAATGTGAAAATCACAGCAGATCACTGAAAACATACGGTGATCTCCTACATCTGTGCAATGAGTTCTTTCTTCAGAATACTTAACTTTTTGAGTAGTCTCTAAATCTTGATAAATCTTAGAATGACTCCCACACTTGGAGGACAGAAACTTGATCAGAGCATGGTTACTTTGGACCCCAGAGGGAGTTTCTTCCCAATTCTGGACTGAATTTGTTTTGGAAACGCAGAGAACTCCATGTAATGATCTCAAAGTTTTGATAAAAATTGGCTGAGGGTCATAAGGGATAAGGTAAAGTCTGTGACATTATCTACTTACGTAGAATTCCAGAGGGATAAGGACAATACCCCCTGCATGGCAGAGGGGAAGGAGCTGGCATGCACGTAAGAGAGATAGGGCAGCGCCTTTTGTAACTCCAGGCACACCCAGTCAGGAAACACATAAAACAGAGACTCGGTTCAGCTCTCAGTCACGGTCTCTCCTGGCAAGATGAAGTCCACCAGCTTCTTCCTCCTTTCTCTGCTCTTTGTTCTGGTGACACAAACATCTGGGAGGAGAGCCCGCGGTGAGTGGGGAGAGTGAGTCTGGGGGTGGGGGGAGTTACTGAGATACCGTGTTGTCTACACAGTACTCCGGGGGTCTGCAGAATGTGTTTTCCCAGGCCTTCCATCCCTGGGGAGAACAGGCCTATTCTACCTCTAAATACAGCACTTATGAGAACATCAGTGACTTGATGAGGTCAGTGACGAGGGTGGCGGGGGAATGGCGGAGCCCATGAAACACACATTCTTGCGGTAGAGTTTCAGGAGAGGAGCAAGGGCAGTTGCCTAGTGGATCATTCTGACTTGTAACTAGATAAAGGGTCAATGACATTCTAGAAAAGAGAACAAGCAACAAGTTGCACACGAAGACAGGTTATTAAGCAGAGCTGAACCACAGGACGTTGCCAGTGTCCTGATTTACAACTGACCTAGAATGCACAGAAATATAGAGTTAGCCAATGAAACATATACTTTTCTCTCAACAGAAAAGTTCCAACAATCATCTGAAGATGGTTCGTCTGGTGAAGGCTTTGACATAGGCTCGGGACTAAATTCTGCTGAAGAAGAATTCAGCATCAGTGAGAAAACAGGGTCTGGCTATCATTCAGGAAAACCCAAAAGCCTGTATAGTGAGGAAATCTATGAGGAAACACATCATAAAAAAAATAAGGAAAGTCTCCGTGGGAATTCTTTCAAGGAAAGGGGATTTCCTGAAGAAAATAAAGAAAGTCTCCGTGGGAATTCTTTCAAGGAAAGGGGATTTCCTGAAGATGAAGGTGAAGCTGTGTACAAGAAGAGGAAGATAAGCCCCTTCTCACGATCTTTGAAAAAATAATATGTTCATAGACCAACTGAAGACCTGGACCAATGCTACGGTAAGGTTTTTACTACATAAGGGAGACAGCTACCCCAACGTTTAGAAGTTGTACTTGGGCATACCCTGGGCCCATTATGGGACTACTTCCCACTGTCTATACCAGTGGGACTGTGGTGGTATGATCTTAGGGAAGGTGAGAAAAACACCTGACAAAGCAGAAAAAATTAAATGTACCTGGGCTGTCACTGAATCCTGAATTCTTGCACCATACATTCAATAATTTTCTCTTGCACATGACAACAAGTGAGAAAAGTTGAATATCGCCATCTATGTAAAAATATTTATGTTTATAATATAAACTTGCTAATTTTTGCAATTTGGCTTAGTAAAGGTTAATTTCTTGCTTATCATGATAGGAAACATTGTAGCAGTTAGTATTCTCTTTGTATATCTGTACATCCCTCAAAGGGTGAACTTATCTTCTCTCGAAGGCCATAGCACCAAAGATTAGCATCCTCTTCTCTCTCAATAAAGGAAAAGGGCCAGGCATGGTGGTCATGCCTTTAATCCCAGCACTTGGGAGGCAGAGGCAGGCAGAGGCAGGCAGGTCTCCATGAGTTCAAGGCCATTTTGGTCTACAGAATGAGTTCCAGGCCAGCTGGGACTACAGAGAGACCTTGTCTCAAAAACATCAAAAAAGTAAATAAATAAAATAAAGGAATGAGTATAAGAAAAGTCCCTGTTTGTGACATCGGAAAGATGAAAAGTAGTATGAACAAGTACTGGTGACGCAGCACAGCAACATGGGTCCCACCCACATTTTCACACACACCCTTTACTCCCTTCACATCACAGATTGTCTTTTCTCTCCCTAGGAGTCACATACCCTGAATGAAGCCTTTGATGCTTTCAAAATGAAGATTCCCATGTGGTCCTAGAGACAGTTCACGGATGACTCTTCCTTCTCATACATGTTTTTCTTGCAATTTCTGGATGTAACATGCATTCAAGTTTTTTTTCCAATAAAAAGATAACATTCTGCATTATCAAATTTTGGCTCCTGAGATCTCTTTGTTCCATCATGTTTAGGAGCTAGATGATATTCTTGTGATTAATAGTTCCAAAAAAAGAGATCAGCATTCTTGTGTCACAATGGTGAAAAGTAACCAAAGACACTTTTGCAAAATATTGGATAGGAACCCAACATTCAATAGAGGGATCCAGAACTGTTCATCACTGTGTGTACCACTAAACCCAAATCCACTCTTGACCCTCTTTCCAGTAGGGCTTCAGATATGGCAAACCTATGAAATATCAAAGAAGTTGTGTGCCTAAAAGTAATGGTCAAACCCCCAATCTACTGGTGCTATCAGTCCACAGCACCATATTCCTGCCCTTGGTTCAGGCGTCTTGCACATTGTGTGGCCTCCTTTAGGTTTCAAATGTCCCTATGTATGACATATGTAAAGAGAAGATGGTGAACAATGTCATCTGTAGAGAAACACAGCAGAGACCCAGGTATAATGATCAAAGAGGACTGTCTTCAAAGTGAAATCCTTGATGCCTATATACCCTTCATTCCAGTGTTTAAGGAAGACTCCAGCAAGGCAAATCCTTGCAGAAACCAACATAGAAATACGAAACAACCCAGGCATGGTGGCACGTCTCTGTAATTCCAGCACTTGGGAGGCAGAGGCAGGCAGATCTCTGTTAAGTTCAAGGCCAGCCTGATCTACATAGTGAGCTCCAGGCCAGCTGAGACAAAAGGGAAACCCTGTCTCAAAAAGACTATATCATATATATATATATATATATATATGTATATGAAAAACAAAAGCAAAACAGAACAACCGTTTCCAAAAAAATTTGTGGGGGGGCCCCACCCCCTCCCCCCCTTGGGGGGAGAAAAAAAAAAAAATATAAGGGGTGTGATTTCCTAGTTCCACACTGTCACAGGAATAACACATATCTTTCAATCAAGTCTGTTTTTCTGTCCTCTAAAATTAAATCACTAATGTCAAAAAACATATAGGAGTATTCTATGTTCATGGATAAGCAGGACTAATATTGTGGAAATAGCCATCCTACAGACAGCAACCTACAGATTCAATGTATCTCCCCCATTAAATTGCCCAACACCTATCTAGTCACAGAAGAAATTGAATATCTCAAAACTAATATGGGAAACATTTAAAAACCAGATAAATAAACAAGAGATATGCAAGAACTTGAACTACAATACACCAAATGGACGCCACAGAACATCTACAGAATATTCCACCCAAATACTCAGCACCTCATGGGAACATGCTCCAAAACTGCCTACATACTGGGGCACAAAAGGAAACCTCAATAATAACAACAAAGGATATGAAATTCATTCCACGCATCCTATCAACCACAGTGCCAATAAAGCTTGAATCGATGCACACCGAATAATGTCCAAACTAGCTACAAAACACAGGAGACTCACAAACACACTCCTGAAACAAGAATGGGTCAGGAATAATAAAAGAGCTGAACTAAAAGTAATCACGGAACTGAACAAAAAAAAGACAATACAAACACAAAAACCTGTGGTATACGTTAAAGGCAGCCTTGAGAGGGAAATTTATTAGCCCTAAGTGCCTCACATCAAAGAAAGCAGAAAGGGAACACAAATAAATTGATCTAAACTGCTGCTAAAATAACTTGAGAGACAACAACAAATGGAACCTAAACCGCCAACAGACAGGAAGAAAATAACAAAAATCAGAGCATAAAATCAAGAAAAAAACAAAGTAAAACAATACATAAATCAATGAATCCAAAAACTGGTTATTTGAAAAAAATAATGAAATCAGAACAGTACCTCTAGGCCCATTAACCAATAAGAGAGGAGTAGATACGAGAGAGAGAGAGAGATGGAGAGAGAAGAGGAGAGGCACTAACTCAATAAATAAGTATTCATAATGACCACGGAAACACATCACAACATGACAACTGAAAAGATCCAGACAAGTCTAATATGGGAATGCTTAAAAATCCGTTACTTGCTACTAAATTTTGAAAAACCTAAGAGAAATGGATGAGTATCTAAAATCCTGGGAAACAAATCTTAACCAAGAAGAGATTGACAGTTTAAACAGACCCCATAATATTTGAGGAAATTGAAGAAAAAATTGGGTAAAAATTAAAAACCTCCCAACTAAAAAAAGCCCCAGTCCGAGGGTTTCATTTCATGTACAATTCTATAAAACATTTAAAGTAGGTCTTACAGCCTTTGGCTCCTCAAACTTTTAGAAGAATAAACAGAGGAATTCTCCCAAATCCTTCTATGAAGCAGCATCGTCTAATACCAAAGCCAGGCAAAGATGCAAGCAAAAAAAGAAAGCTAAGACCCATCTCACATAGATGAAAAACTTCTCAACAAAATACTGCAAATCCCATACAGACCCACATCAAAAGATCAATCCATCATTGATCAGTTATTCATACCAGAGATGGAGGATGGTTCAACATATGTAAGAAATAAATATTAAAAAACATAAATGGACTGAAAGACAAAAAACCATGATCTTCTCAATTGATGAGAAAAACCTTTGACAAGATCCCAGCATCCCTTCATGTTAAAGTTTTAGAGGGAATGGACTGAAAGGAACATTCCTCAACATATCAAAGCCATATATAGCAAACCACACTGCCAACACATCCAAATGGAAAAAAATTGAAACCATTTCCCTTAAAGAGCAGGAACCCTGCAAGGCTGCCCCCTATCACCACTCCTCGTCAACATGGTGCTCAAAACACTTGGGAGGGCAATAAGACAAGGAGAAGAAAATTAAAGGAGTATTAAAAAATAAAAAATCAGAAAGAAGTTAAGCTAATCCTTTTTTTGCAGATGATAGTGATAGTTTACCTAAGGGAGGCTAAAACTTCACCAGAAAAACTTCTAGAAACAAGAGTTTTAGTAAGTGTCCAGACTACAAATTAACCTAGAAAAACAGTAGCTTTTTCTTTTTGTTTGTTTGTTTTGGTTTTTTATTGTTTTATTTTTAAGGGATTCTACAATAAGACGGCACAGTTGTTTTCAGATCACATGTGCCTTGCTCAGTTGGCCACAACATTAGGTAGATTGGTGCTAGCATTCACAGATGAAAGAAACCATTCGTGTTTTTGTTTTGTCTGGGACTATGTTACTTCACTCAGCATGATATCTGCTAGATCCACCATTTCCTGCAAAGTTGTGATGTCATCTTTCTTTACTGCTGCATAGAACGCCATTGTTGTAGATGACCACATTTTTCTCTATCGCATGAGGGGCACTTGCTATTGTGAAGAGAGCTGCAATAAACATGGCTGTGCATGTATCCTCTGTGGTAAGATGAGTCTTGTGGGCACATACAAGAATGGTTATGGCTGGGGGTCAGTGCAAGTTCATTCCAAGTCTTCCAAGGGTTCTCCACACGGCTTTCCAAGTGGCTGTACATGTTTACATTACATCAGCATTGGATGATTGTTCCCCCTTTCCCCACAACACCTCGTCCAGCACTTGGTGTCATGTTGTTTTTTTATTGATTTTAANCTTAACACAAGAAGAGATTGACAGTTTAAACAGACCCCGATAATATTTGAGGAAATTGAAAGAAAATTTGGGTAATTAAAAACCTCCCAACTAAAAAAGCCCCATGTCCAGAGGTTTCATTCATGAACAATTCTATAAACATTTAAAGTAGGTCTTACAGCTTTGGCTCCTCAAACTTTTAGAAAATCAAACAGAGGAATTTCCCAAACCTCTATGAAGCTAGCATCGTTCTAATACCAAAGCCAGGCAAAGATGCAAGCAAAAAAGAAAGCTAAGACCCATCTCACATAGAGTGAAAAAATTCTCAACAAAATACTTGCAAATCCCATACAGACCCACATCAAAAGATCAATCCATCAGATCAGTTCATTCATACCAGAGATGCAGGGATGGTCAACATATGAATAATAAATATTATAAAAACATAAACTCTAAATGGATTGAAAGACAAAAACCACATGATCTCTCAATTGATGTAGAAAAAAAGCCTTTGACAAGACCCAGCATCCCTTCATTTTAAAGTTCTAGAGGGAAAGGGACTGAAAGGAACATCCCTCAACATGATCAAAGCCATATATAGCAAACCACACACTGCCAAAATCATCCTAATAGGAAAAAAAATTGAAACCATTTCCCTTAAAGGCAGGAACCCTGCAAGGCTGCCCCCTATCACCACTCCTCGTCAACATGGTGCTCAAAACACTTGTGAGGGCAATAAGACAAGAGAAGAAAATTAAAGGAGTATTAATGAAAAAATCAAAAGAAGTTAAGCTAATCCTTTTTTGCAGATGATATGATAGTTTACCTAAGGGATGCTAAAACTTCACCAGAAAAACTTCTAGAAACAAGGTTTTAGTAAAGTGTCAGAACTAACAAATTAACCTAGAAAAATAGTAGCTTTTACTTTTTGTTTGTTTGTTTTGGTTTTTATTGTTTATTTTTAAGGGATTCTACAATAAGAGCACAGTTGTTTTCAGATCACAGGGTCATAAAAAAAAATTGCTGCAGTGTGCCAGAACATTAGTACGATTGGTGTAAAGACATTCACGATGAGAAGATACCATTCTGTGTTTGTTTTGCTGGGACTATGTTTACTTCACTCAGCAGGATATCTCTAGATCCACCATTTCCCGCAAAGTTGTGATGTCATCTTTCTTTACTGCTGCATAGAACGCCATTGTTTAGATGTACCACATTTTTCACCATCGTTGTTTAGCATTTGAGGGGTTTTGCTATTGTGAAGAGAGCTGAAATAAACATGGCTGTGCATGATCTCTGTGGTAAGATGAGTCTGTTGGGCACATACCAGGAATGGTATGGGCTGGGGGTCAGGTGGCAAGTTCATTCCAAGTCTTCCAAGGGTTCTCCACACGGCTTTCCATAGGGGCTGTACATGTTACATTACTATCAGCAGTGGATGAGTGTTCCCCCTTTCCCCACAAACCTCTCCAGCACTTGGTGTCATTGGTTTTTCTTGTTTTTTTTTTTTTAAAGAATTGTTGTAAGTTTTTTATTTTGCATTTCCTTAATTATTAGTGACGTTGAACACTTTTAAAACATGTTTCTCTGCTGCCTCTCTAATTCCTCACTGTGAAACTCTGCTTCAGTCTCTTTGCTCCATCTTTGATAGTGGGTATTTGTTTTCTTTCTTCTTTGTTTTTTGAGTAGTTTTATATATTCTGGAAATCAATGCTTGTCAGATGGAGCTGCAGCGAAGGTTTCCTCCCTTTCTCTCCCGGTGGGTTTTCTCTTCACTTCCTTGATTGTTTTCTTTGATGTCAGAAGCCTTGAGTTTAATGAGGGGTCCATTTGTCAATTGTCAACCTTAATTCTTTGTACAGCTGCTGGTGTGATTTCGAGGAGTCCTTTCTATGCCTGTGTCTTGTTAGTCTAACGGTAGTCTCTTTTCTTTTCTTTCTTTTTTTTTTTTTTTTTTTTTTTTTTGTTTTTTTTTTTATTTTTGGTCTTTTGAGACAGGGTCTCCCTGTAGCCCCAGCTGTCTGGAACTCACTCTGTAAACCAGGTTGTGGCTGATCCACTAATATCGCGCTCCTCTCGCCTCCCAAGTGCTAGGATTAAAGGCGGGCGGCACCACCACGGCCATGGCCTAAGAAGCCTTTCTTTACACCAGACAATAAACAGTGGAGAAGGCCTCTCTCCCCTGGGCCTGGGAGAGATAGCCTTAGCTGGTTAAGAGCGACCGCCGTCTTACAGGGCCCGGGTTTCGAATCCCCAGCACCCCCACATGCGGCCAAAAACCGTCTTTGAAACTCCAATCCAGGAGAACTCAGATTCCAGGAATCGGAGACCCTTTCTGACCGTCCGCGGCATTGCACGACAGGGTGCACAAACGTGCATGTAAGACAGTAACATTCTAGACACTACAAAAAATAAATAAATTAATAATAAAAATTTTTTTTTTTAAAAAGAACCTTCCCTGAGGGCTGAGAGATAGCTCTAGCGGTTAAGGAAGCACCACACTGCTCTTGCAGAGGACACCGAGTTCTATCCACCAGCACCCACAATGGCGGCTTGAGAGAACCATCTGTAATACTCCAATTCCAGAGCACTCCATTCCAGGGGAATCCCAACAACCCTCTTCTGACCCCCCAGGTGGCATTGCACGACACAGGTGCACAAACCACATGCAGACAGTACATTCATAACATAGAAAAATAAATAAATTAACATTAATTTTAATGTAAAAAAAAAGAAGACCTTCCCACATGCACAATAGCACTCAAAAATAATAAGAAACCTGAACAAACTTAACCAAAGATACCAAAGACCTCATACAACAACACATAATTAACCCGAAGAGGAGATGAAAAATGCATAAAGATAAAAACCACATCCCATGCTCTAGGTTGGGAAAATTAGTAATAAAAATGTCCGTTTTGTTACCCAACTGATTATTCAGATTCAACGCAATCCCACTCAAAAATTCCATATGAGCTTCTTCACCACAGAATGAAAATACAAAATCCTTAAATTCATATGGAGAAAAAACAAAAGACTTCAAATAGCTAAGCAAACCCTGAGTGAAAGTGCAATACGGGGGATTGACATTACCAGACTTCAAATATAACAGGGCTATAGTTCAAAAAAAAAAAAAATCCTGGACGCAAAACAAAAAAAAAAAAAAAAAAACCAACTTGACCAATGGAACAAAATTGAGATATCCAAACTTGAGCTACATACATAACTCAGCAGCCACCTCCATATTTGACAAAGGGGCCAAAAAAGCTTATGGAAGAAAGATATCATCTTCAACAATAGTGTTCCAAAAAAACTGAATCAACCTTTGTCAGAAGAACAAAATTCTAAACCCCCTCTCCTCTCACCCTGTACAAAAATAACTCCAAGTGGATCAAAGATCTCATGAATGAAACCACTTAAGTAAAACAAAAAAAAAGATAAAAGAAAAAGTTGGCAACAAACTTACAAGACATATGGTAGAGGAGACTTTTTTTTTTTTATTATGCGCGCATTGGTGTGTGTTCATACATCATTCCTTTCAGTTCAGGACTATTGTCCCTTTCCCTCCCCCCCCTCCCCCCCAACCCCATTCCCGTCATGCATTCTTGCCATAACTGTCCTGCTTTCTCTCAGTTGTTTTTTTTCATTTTTTAGCAATAAGTGATTAATTTAGAGTAACAAGCATCCTCATATGTAAACACAATTTACAGGCGTTGTGCCAAACCCCCATTAGCCCCACCATCCAGCGGGGATGGGGGAGTTTGTTATGTTATTCACAAGTTGGTCAAATGAGTGTCCAGGCTATATTGCTGTCTGTCCCCATTCACCCCAATTCCAACCGCTACATCTAACCGCATTCTACCAGCCCCCTCTTCTGCAGATTGTTTCCCTAGGCTTAGAAAAGGCACAGTGGGATGAGAAGCAAAAACGTTCACTTCTCTGGAGCTGTTGTACTTTGGACTCTGGTCATTCTGGCTGTTTCCTTTCATGGGCTGACAGTTTGAGACTTTCTAAACCAGACACGCAGCTCACAGAGAAGTAAGGTCAAGTTGACAAGTGGGACCTCATAAAACTCAAAAGCTTCTGTACAGCGAAAGAAACAATCAAGGAGGTGAAGAGAAAACCCACAGAGTGGGAAGAAATCTTTACCAGTGACACATATGACAGAACATTAACATCAAGAATATATAAACTACTCAAAAACAAAGAAGACAAATGACCTACTCAAAAGATGGAGTAAAGAGCTGAACAGAGTCTTCACCAGTGAGGAATTAAAGATGGCTGAGAAACATCTTAAAAGCTTTCATCACCATGAATAATTAAGGAAATGCAAATTAAAACCACTCTCAGATATCATCTCACTCCAGTACAGCTAGCTAAGATCAAGAAAACAAAAGACAACAGATGCTGGAGGGGCTGTGGGGAAAGGGGAACACTCATCCACTGCTGGTGGGAATGTAAACTTGTACAACCACTATGGAAAGCAGTGTGGAGAACCCTTAAAAGACTCAGAATGAGCCTACTCCCTGACCCAGTCATACCACTCCTGGGTATATACCCCAAAGACTCATCCTACAGCAAAGATCCATGCACATCCATGTTTATTGCAGCTTTCTTCACAATAGTGCAGAGATGGAACCAACCCAAATGCCCCTCAGCAGACGAGTGGATGACAAAAATGTGTACATCTACATAATGGAGTACTATTCAGTGGTAAAGAAAGATGGCATTATGAACTTTGCAGGTAAATGGATGGAGCTCAAAGCCATTATGCTGAGTGAAGTAACACGGTCCCAGAAGGACAGAGAATGGTTTCCCTCATTTGTGGATGCTAACACCAAATCCCCCAGATGAAAGGCAAGCAGAATGACATTATGGTTATATTTCTGTTTATCTGAAAGCAACTATGTTGTTATAATGTAAATCTCTCAATGGACTCTAGAATCCACCCACCAATTATTTTTAGACTCTGTAATTACTGTATATGGGTGGAGAGTATGTAGCCATATTTTAGAGTAATACAAAATTAATGGAGGAAAATGTGAATTCCTAAACATGAAAAAAGAGTGCCGACTGCTCTTGCAGAGGACACGGGTTCGATCCCCAGCCCCCACGTGGTGGCCGAGAACTGTCCAAAACTCCAATTCCAGGAGAACTCCAGTTCCAGAGGAATCTGACACCCTCTTCTGACCTCTGCGGCATTGCACGACACGGGTGCACAAACCTGCATGCAGACAGTACATTCATACACATACAGAAATAAATTTTAAAAAAATTTTTAAAAAGACTGAGAGAAAGATGCAGGACAGTTATGGCAGAATGCATGATCTGGGGTGGGGTGGGGTGGGGGAAGGGAAAGGGGAATATGCCTGAACTGAATTGAAAAATGATTTATGAAATACACAAAACATCAATAAAAAATAAAACATTTAAAAACCAGGATAGCCAAAACAATCCAGAACAATAAAAGATCTACTGGATACACCACCTTCACCAACACCAAGTTATACTACAGAACTATGTTAACAAAAACAGCATGGCACTGGCATAAAAAAAACAGATATGTTGATCAATACAATAGAAGAGTTCTCAGGTTTGAGTCTGCACACTTATAGTCATCTGCTTCTTGACAAAGGTGCCAAAAACACACATTAGACAAGGCAGTATTTTCAACAAATGATGCAGGTCAAACTGTATAGTGTTGTGTAAAATAATTCCTGGGGAGATGTGAACAGATGTCTACTCACCCCAGACAGGAAATCAATGTAAGGACACCACCAAAATCCAACTTAGTGGACCAATGAGTTTTACTGGGTTAGTTACAGGAGCAGAAATGACTCACAGACAACTGCATCACCACAGCCCACCCCAGCATGGGGGACAGCTCAGGAAAGCAGGAAACCCGGAGGTCACTGCACAGCCTGCAGGCAGTTGAAGGGGTTGGAGCATGTCCTTTCCAGGCAGCTTGGCTGGTGTTTACTTCTTTCCGGTGTCTTGGCTACTCTGATGGCCTCTCTCAGCAGTTCTTTGGGCTTCTGTATGCTGGGGAGAAAGAAGCCTAGTGAGCATGGTCAATTTCAGGGACTTTGTGGTAAGACCATCGACCCTCCATTACAGGGTAACACCACTTAAACTCTTTTTCTATTGCACATGTATATATTTTAAGAAACTTCTAATGTACTAGGTTTTCATATGACTTCTCAAGCCCTCTCCTCCCAAGGCTCAGGGATTATTACAGAAGAGAGGGTGAGCAGATGCTAACAGCCAGTGGTGGTGGACAAACACAAGGAAACTGTGGTATCTGGACACACAGAGCAGCTGTGTGTATGAAGCCATGGCACGTGTGGCAACATGCATGAGACCTGTGCTGGCCCAAGCCAAGCACAGCACCCAGCACAGATTGGAGAGCTGTGCAAGAAGCCCAAGCCCTGGCATAGGGTCAATTAGCAATCAATAGCTACTGGAAGAGAGTCGGTTTTCTTTAAGGGTGTGATGTGTAGGTTGATCAGACTCCAAGAGATGGACCCATGCCCAAGAATATTTGAGCAACATAATATGAAATTCTTAAAGAATCAATAAAATTTTTATTGAATTTTTGTGATTTTTTATGCAATATAGTTTGATGGTACTCAGATCTGCTCACCTATCCTCATCTCCCATTGCCTCCCACCCAATTTAATGTAATATATATATGTATATATATATATATGAGAGAGAGAGTGGGAGAGAGAGACAGAACGTTAAATTTTACATATATACATATATGTGTATATATATACTTTAAAGGCTGTATACATATACACATATATGTATATATACACATATATGTATATATGTATATATATATATACATACAGCCTTTAAAGTTTGATTTGTGTCCCCAAAAAGTACTTCAGTGTGGGTCCATCCACTGGACCCAACAAGAGTCCCATCCCTATAAGACACTGTCTTTCCCCCTCCCAGGAGCCATAGATTGCCAAAAGTTCCTAAGGCTGGGTTGGGATTTCTTACCAACTTCCCCGTGTCTATGCTGGGATTTTCTCTGATTTGAGCTTGCATAGGATGTGTGTACACTGTCACCATTGCTGATAGTTCACATGAACAACTGGCCTGCTGTCTGGAAGACTCTGTTTGCTCATGGTCATCCACCCCCTCTGGCTCTTACAATCTTTCAGCCTCCTCTTCCACAGTGGTCCATGAGCCTTGGGAGGCAGAGGTTTATCTGTAAAAGAGAGAAGACTCGAAATATTATGGGAAGTAAGCATGCAGTCATTCCTATTGAAACTGAAGTAATCAAAAGATTTATAAAAGATTATAACTATGTGTACCAACAAATAAATTAACCTTAGAGAAATGTGAAACTTCCTTGGAACAAGTCACCAAATGGACTCAAGAAGCAGAATCTCTCTCTGGTGAGAATAGAGAGATGCATTTAACCTATATGTAGAGATTGCACTGATGATGTGTCATGAAAAAGATGGTCTCCTTCATGTTTGTTTTTCACTTCAAAATGTTTTTCCTTTTTCCCCACACAGTTAATACACTGCTAAATGTGAAACAGTAAAACAGAAAATGGCAAGCACTTCTCTATACTGGATCTACCTGACGACATTCTTATCCCTCAAGCCACCCTTGGGGACAGAGTGAATGCAAGAAACATCCAGTATCACTCTAACTCTGGTTAGAACTTTGTTCCCAATTTGTCTTTGTGAAAAAGAATTGGCTGCCAACAGGGGGCTGTAGCGGAACATGGCACCTATGGGAAAGACAACTATTACAACACCTGGATACCAATGGACCATGCACACACCTTATTGAGTTCTGAAAAATTAGTTTCCATATGGGTTTCTGGTTTAAAATGAACTGTAATGAGATTTTATTCCCTTTTGTCTTGAATGCACGGATCTTCAACTTATTTAGACAAAAAAAAATCCTAGATCCTGTAATAACTGCAGCTAATCAGATAACCATGCCTGGATATAGGATCTGTCACCTTTTGTCCCGCTTCCTCTCTCCTTCCACTTGAAAAGTACTGTTTATTCCTAGTCATTGAGAAAATCTTAACCATATTTCAAAGACTACATACATTTAAAATATTTTGTTATGAAGTGTTAATGTGGGAGGGCCACAATGGGCAGCGCCACTCCCCAGGCAAGTGGTCCGGGGCTGTATAAGGAAGATTGTGAGAGTTTGACCGCCACCGCCAACTGCCACCTCAGCTCAATCTCCTCCTTGCACACCGCGGGAGCCGTGACTGACGTCATTGGAAAGCGTCTTCTGATTGCTGGAGAAAGTGCTGGAGATGACCGGAGCATTAATCTGTTAATGAAAAGTTTCATGAAATGGTACAACTCTGGATCCCAAGAAGAAGGATCCAGCCAGTACCAGCCCATGCTGAGCACGCTGTCTCACTGTGAGTTTTCAATGGGAAAAACTTTATTACTGTATGATACGAACCTGAGAGAAATGGAAAATTATGAAAAGATTTACAAAGAAATAGAATGTACCATTGCAGGAACACATGGAAAAAAAATGCTGAGTACAAAAAGCAAATTCTTCAAGCAAAATGAATATGGAAAAATCACCAAGAATATGACACCCTGGCAAAAGTGATCCAGCAACATCCAGACAGGCATGAGACACAAAAAGTGCTAGAGGCTCTAGGAAAAGAATTAGAGCATCTTTCACATATTAAAGAAAGTGTGGACAATGAGCTGGAATTGGGATGGAAACAAATTCATCTTCTTCTTAGTACCATCCACGAACTTCATCAAACATTGGAAAATGCTGAAAAGTTGTCAGAGGTAGAAGATGCTCAAGAAACCATGGAAGCAGATCCTAAAACGTAGACGGCCAATAGCTGGGTATTCCCCATCCCCAAGGACGTTGATGTAGCTACATGATCTGAATGTTTAGAATCTGTTGTGCTCTTGGGGAATTTCAAGTTTGTCTGGGAGTACTTTGCTTTTAAATATTAACGCATGTCTCATTTATATTTCTTCACACAAAGGAAATGAGTTCATTGTATATTGTCTCGAAAAGACCAAAAAAAAAAAAAAAGTGTTCAACATCATTAATAATTAAGGAAATGCAAATCAAAACCACTTTAAGATATCATCTTACTCCAATAAGACTGGCTAGGATCAAGAAAACAAATGACACCAAGTGCTGGAGAGGTTGTGGGGAAAGGGGAACACTCATCCACTGCTGATTGTAATGTAAACATGTACAGCCACTATGGAAAGCAGTGTGGAGAACCCTTGGAAGACTTGGAATGAACTTGCCACCTGACCCAGCCATACCATTCCTGGGCATGTACCCACAAGACTCACCTCACTGCAGAGATACATGCACAGCCATGTTTATTTCAGCTCTCTTCACAATAGCAAGGAGCTGGAACTGACGAGTGGATAGAGAAAATGTGGTACATCTACCCAATGGAGTTCTATGCAGTGGTAAAGAAAGATGACATCATGAACTTTGCAGGTAAATGGCTGGAGCTAGAAGATATCATGCTGAGTGAAGTAACATAGTCCCAGAAAAACAAACGATGAATGGTATCCCTCATCTGTGGATGCTAGCACCAATTACCTAATTGTATGGCAAACTGAGCAATGTCAATGTGATCTGAAAACAACTGTCCTCTTATATCATGAATCCCTTAAAATATAATAATTAAAAAAAAACCTATGGGATACAAAAAAAAAAGATGTTACTTCCAAGTTCTGGGAGGCAATTAAGGGCTATGGAAATAGCCTGTGTTGTGTAGGGAGTGTCTTGGACTACCCTGACCAACAACTCTCAAAGGGAGGTTTCTTCTGCTTGACACTATGGGTTTTGTTATATAGCCTTCAGATATATATAGATATATAGATATATAGATATATTCATGTATTCATTGTATTGTACTTTCCATTAGGAATTTGAACTAATACATTTCCCTTTGGCTTCCCACACCATCCGAGCATTATTATATCTCTCCTCTCACTCTGTCCTGCATCGCCTTTGCTACTCCCTCCCTGGTTGTGCTGCCCCTTTTCCCATTTCCCCCTTAACAATACCTGTCTCCTGCTACTCCCCTCTCTTGAGATTCTTCTTCCCTTTTATTCCTGCCTCCTGAGTGCTGGGATCAAAGGCATGCACCACCACACCCAGCTCTAATAACTTTTTAACTTAAATATTTTCGTTGCCTTACAACATTTCCTTTTCAGTTGATTTTCATGTGGCTTCTAGTATAGCCCTACTTGGTTACTACTTTCTCCTTGTTTCCTCATCTCCCTAACCCCCACTTCCACCCTCTGTGCTCCCCCTTTCTACTTTCATGTCTCCTGTTATATCCATTAATCCATTCCTTGTCCAATGGCTTCTTTCTACTTCCTTAGCTTCTACAGATGATTCAGAAAAGGCCTTTGATAAAATCTAGCATCGCTTCATAATAAAAGTCATGGAGATTTCCTGTCTGTCAGCATTTGTAGCCACCTGCATCCCTTTCCTCCTTGTTTTGCTACAATAAATATGTACCCTTCAATAGGAGTTTCTGTGACATGGCTTCCCCCACCTCTCTAGCATCAGTGCCTTGATAACTGTAGACAATACAAGCCTGGGAAAAGAGCTTTTCTAAGATGAGTTAACTGTTGTTGGCCCTTGGGGCCCTCCCTGTAGGTTTTAATTAGCATGTGTCTTTGTAGTTGAAAAATAGATTTGTCTTATTTTCCTGATGAATTAGTCATCTCTGTTACCTGTATTATTTGGTAGTCCATTGGAATTCATTGAGTCTGGAAGGAAATGGCCTTAAAGACCAGGCTTTTCATATGGGAACAGATCTCAAGTAGAAAGTACCTCAAAGGGGCTTAGCCAAGACTGAAGGGAGCCTAGATGAAATCTAAGGAAGGCTATCAGTAACATTGTCCTCCAGGTAAGATGAGTCTAAGGAAGGCTATCAGTAACATTGTCTTCCAAGTAAGATGAGTCTCCTGGTGATGCTTTTTAATGGATAGTTTTAGGATCTGATTAAAATGTTCTACCTTCCTGGACTGGTGGTCCCTAAGGGGAATGAAGATGACATCTAATTCTCAGATTTGGTTTCAGACTGAGTGATCTTGGAAATAAACGTAAGGCCCTGATAATGAGATTTTGCAGGAGGCCGAAGACGATAGTCAGAAAGATAATTGTTTTTTTAACTTTCTACCTTTGTTTTCCATAAATTGCACTGACTTCTGTGTCTTTCTGTCCTTGTTATTGTTCCTTTTCAAGTAAAATAGAACATTTCTAAAGCTTACCTTGAAACAAGCCAAAGTACCAGGTTATATCTGTAAATGATTATTAATTGATATCATGAGTATTAAATGATATCATGAGAGGAGGCTCACATCTAGACCATGAATGTTCGCTCTGCACTGAATTTCTGCTGGGAATTCAGGAAAACCTGTGTGATAATGTCTAAGTGTTGACAAAGATTTCCTGGGACATATGTCCTTGTACAATGCCCCTAGGAATTTAACAATAACATGTATTTAGCAAGCAAGATATTAGCATTCACTAACCAACTAAGAAGGAGAAATGCCTTTTGTAACTTCAACCTAACCCATGTCACTTCCAGTCTATGAAGGTGCAAATGAGAAACTCAACTCAACTCTTAGCTAGAACCTTTCCTGGCAAGATGGAGTCCACCATCTTCTTGATCCTTTTTTCACTCTTCTTTCTGGAGAACCAATACAATTTTTCATAATGTTTTCTTTTGATCCTTTGTATTTCTTTTTTTGTCTTTTTGAGACCGGGTCTCCCTATAGCCCCAGCTGTCCTGGAACTGACTGTGTAGGCCACGTTGGCCTCGAACTCACCAAGATCCATCCACCTGCCTCTCAGGGTGCTGGGATTAAAGCCATTCACCACCATGCCCAGCTTTAATTTCCCCCTTTTAGTTTCTTCATTTACTTATTGGCAATCTAGGAACATGCTATTTAATTTCCATCTTTTAAAATTATTGAATTCTGCCTATTTTATTCTTTTTTAATGGTTCATTTATTATTTTTATTTTATGTGTATGAGTGTTTTGCCTGCATGTGTGTTCAGTGCTTACAGAGACCAGAAGGTGTTGGAACCTCTGGAACTGAAATTATTGTCAGTTGTTCTCTGTCATGTGGGTGCTGGGAATCAAATCCAGGTCCTGAGGAAGAACAGGAAGTATTCTTAACTGCTAAGCCATCTCTCCAGACACTTAGATTTGATTCTTAATTTTATTCTAATTTTTTTCTCAGACAAAAAATTGTTGATATGATTTCAATATTCTTCAATTGGTGAAATTTTATTCTGTGGCCTAAAATATATAGCCTAAGGACTATATATGTGTGTGCAGTAGAGTAGCATATATAGTCTGTAGCTAGAATATTCTGTCAATGCCTGTCAGTCACTTGCTCTAGCTTGCAATTTATCTCCAGTCTTTCTTGACTTCTATCTTAATGCTATAGCCTTTGCAGAATTTTTATTTACTTACTTACTGCATTTATTTATTTATTTATTACATTTATTTATTTTGTGGGGTAAGGGAGGTACACTCAAGCCATGGCACTTGTGTGGAGGTCAGAGGACAACTTGAGTAAATCAGTTCTTCCTTTCCACAATGTAAGTTCCAGGATCAAACTCGGGTCATCAGATTTGGCGGCAAGTCCCTAACCCACTGAGCCATCTCATCGGCCCTCTTTTTCTCCCTTACAAAAAAATTTTATTTACTTATTTACTTTTTATTTATTTTATAATTTTGAGTGTTTGGCCTACATGTATGTAAGTGCTCTACATGCATGCAATGCCTACAGAGAGCAGAAGAGCGTATCAGATCCCCTGGAACTGGAGTTACAGGAGGTTGTTAATCACCATTTTAACTCTCAACCTAACTCATTATTTCATTGATTCTTTTAGTTTTGGTTGCATTAATTTCTCCCATGATCTGCACTATTTCCTTCCATCTGCTAATTCTGGTGCATTTTTCTTGTGTTTATGTGATGTTGAGGTGCAATGATTAAGGTTATTGGAGGTTTACCTGATTTTTAACATAGGCATTCCCAATTAGAACTACCTTTGCTGTATCCCATGAGTTATAGTAATACTTTCATTTTCACTTGATTCTGGTAATTTTTATTTGCTCCATGATTTCTTTGATGACAAACTGATTACTAATATTTGTATTGTTCAGTGGCCATGTGTTTATACTGGATTTCATCATTAGCTTCTAGTTTTAGTCCTTATGATCTTACATGATGCAAAAAACTATTCCAATTTTTTTTGTATTTGTTAGGACTTGACTTACAGTGTAGAATATGGTCTATTTTGCCAGGCGTGGTGGCGCACGCCTTTAATCCTAGCACTCGGGAGGCAGAGGCAGGTGGATCTTTGTGAGTTCAAGGCCAGCCTGGTCTACAGAGGGAGTTCCAGGACAGCTGGAGCTACAGGGGGACCCTGTCTCAAAAAAAAAAAAAAAAAAAAAAAAGAATATGGTCTATTTTGGACAAAGTTCCATAAACCACTAAGTAGACTGAATATTCTACTGGTGTTGGGCAGAATTATCTGTAGGTATCTGTTTAGGTCGGTTCATCCATGATATGGTTTAAGTCTGAAATGTCTTTACTGATTTTTTGACTGAATGATATATCTATTAATGGGGTATTGAATCACCCATTGTAATTGGATCTATCTATCCCTTTTGTCTAATAGTGTTTGTTTAATGAAAAGAAGTGAACCAACATTTGGTGTATATTATTTTTATTACCACATTACATCTTCTCAATGGGCTGCACCTTTTGTTGATATGGCCTGGCCTTTTTTTTGGGGGAGGGGGTGTCTTTTTTTGAGACAGGGTTTTCCTGTAGTCCCAGCTGTCCTGCAACTCACTATGTAGACCAAGCTGACTTTAAATTCACAGAGATCTGCCTGCCTCTGCCTCCAAGTGCTGAGATTAAAGGTGTGCACCACTACCCTGAGCCTGCCCTGGCATTCTTTATCATTTTTATTAATTTGTGCTTTAATTTGGCTTTATCAGATATAAGAATGGCTTTTCCCCTGTTTTCCACTTTTGTTTTCTTTTTTAACTGAATTTTTATGTGTTTCATACATAATTGTTTAGTCAGTCAATCATTATACATGCTTCTCCCTTGGCACCTCCCTCATCCCATCCCCAGAGTTCACACTTTCTGTCATTCCTTCCAAATTACTCTCCCCACTCACTCCTCAGTGCCAGCTCCTCCTCTGAGCTCTACTTAGTCTATCGGGAGACTCTTTTCTAAAGAAGGCCAGGTCTTCCTCACCTGACCACCATCTGCTGCCTGTATTTCTTCAGCCAAGGTTGGGCTCTGCTACCCATTTCTACAGTTCTGTGCTGGGTTTTTGTTCAGTTGAGCTTGCATGGATCTTGTGCATGCTGATGCCAATGCTACAGGTTCATATGAACAGGGTCCCAGGAGCTTGTAGGATTCATTTCCATTTGGTCTTGCATCACCTCCCTGTCTCTTACAATCTTTCCATCCCCTCTTCCTCAATGTTCCCTGAGATGGATGAAGCTGAATATAGACAGCCTGTCCATGGAACAACACTGTAGATTCTTAATCTTCATTGTTTGGCCATTCAGACCCTTTTGGGTTCCTGGTCTCCTGTTGCATGGAGGATCTTCCTTAACCAGAGTTAAGAGGTAGTAATAGCTTCTTGGGTCCCTGTTCTATGATGCTTGGGTCTTGTGTGTAGTGATTACATTGTAGATATGTTGCCTAGGCATGAGCCATTCACAGATCATGTCCATGTGTGTCCAGTTGTGGGACTCTGTACTATTCTCATCTGGGGCAAAAGAAGCTTCTTTTCTGGGGCTGGAGAGATGGCTCAGTGGTTAAGAGCACCGACTGCTCTTGCAGAGGACCCAGGTTCGATTCCCAGCACCCACATGGCGGCTAAGAACCGTCTTTAACTCCCAGTTCCAGGGGAATCCGATGCCCTCTTCTGACCTCCATGGAATTGCACCACACGGGTGCACCAACCTACATGCAGACTGTATACTCATATACATAAAAATAATAAATTTTAAAAAAAGAAGCTTCTTTTCTAAGTGGTATCTGGGATATTTGTCTGTAAATATAAGTATTCTTCTTTTGCAGTTAGTAAAATGTTACCTTACCCTAGGGTTGTGTCTACCTTGTGGAACTAAGATCTATGATATCTCCAGATGTGTGCATATGCCTATGTTAATAACACTATACATGAGTTTCCTTACACTGGGTGGAATTTAGGTCCAATTGGTGGGTCATTAATTTCTCCCAAGATAGAAGTGCCACTATTGCACCAATGTCATATGTTATGCTGGTTACTGATGTGCATATTTGGTCTTGAGGCTGATGTTGGACCATCTGTTGATAATCTCCCCCAGTGGTTTGCATAGTGCTCTTCACAGCTATGAGAGCTAGCCTTTAGGGGGGGTGGCTTCCAGATCAGATCCAGCACCATTGCTCAAGATCCAGTCTCTGAAGTATGTCCTGTCTGCAGCAATAGGGTCTTACCTTCAGGTTCTGGAAGGCTAGAATCAAGGGCTGTGGCAATAGCCTGTGTAATTTGGAGAGTCTTGTGGACTACCCTGGCCAGCAACCCAAAGGAAGTTTTCTCTTGTCTGGTACTGTTTCTTCATGCTCAGCCTTCATCTTTCCATATGGACTCATGTAGGGGTATTGTGTGTATGTTTTGTCAATAGACTGTTAGACTAATACAATTCTCTCAGGTTTTTTCTCTAGCAAGGCATTACTTATCTCTCTTCTCTCCCTTTACCTGTCTAACCCTCTCTCCATGTCTTCTCTGTCATTTCCATGCCTTCTGCATTTAAAGTCTCCCCACCTCTCCCTTGACTCTGCCAGTCTCCTCTGGCCCTACTTCTCTTGGGCTCCTTTCCCCCCTTTACCCCCCTCTTTCCATCTATAGCCCTTCCACTCCCTTCCCATTTACATACCCTGATTTTATCCATTCTTCCCTTAGTAACACCTGTCACCTACTAGCCTTCTGTCTCAGGTTCCCTCTTTCCCTTTCCCTTCCTGGTTCCTTTTCATTTACCTGGTTCCTGCAGTTACATCATGGTATACACCTACACATATGGATTTGATGCTATGATCCTAAAATGAGGAGCCATGTACGTTGTTTGTTTTTCTAAGTCTGTGTTAGTTCACTTAGCGTAACACCTTCTATGTCCATCCATTTACCTGCAAACTTCGTGATGTCATCTTTCTTTACCACTGCAGAGAATTCCACTGTGTAAATATACCACATTTTCATTATCTAGTCATCAGTTGAGGGACACTTATGCTGCTTCCAGATGTACAGATATATCTGAAATAGGATAAATAGTATATCTGAAATAGGATAAATCCTTTGAGTATACACCCAGGAGAGGTATGACTGGGTCAAATGGTAGGTTCATTTTTAGCCTTTATCTCTTTTAGTTCTCCACACTGTTTTCCATAGGGGGCGATATGAGTTTGCAATCCAACCACCAGTGAATGAGCGTTCTGCTTTCCCCACAACCTCTCCAGCATTTGTTATTATTTGTTTTCTTGATCATGGCTGGTCTTGCTGGAGTAAGATGAAATCTTAAAATGGTTTAATTTCCATTTCATTAATTACTAAATGATGCTGAACACTTTTTAAGATGTTTCTTAGCCATCTTTACTTCTCTTGAGAAGTCTCTGTTCAGATCTTAGCCCATCTTTTTTTTTTATATTACTTTTATTAATATGCACATCAAATTACTGAAATGGTGACTTCGTGTTGTCTTCCCCTTAAACATGGCAGTTGCAGGCACATAGATGTACATGTTTACACACTTCAGATGTTTACTTGAAAAGGCTCTTCCACAGCAGTTTGATATTGGGTTTCCTCATCTAGCTGAAGTTTCACAAATTCTCCATAATCAAACTGATGACTTTGATTTAGATGACTAATGAAATTTCTACTAATCTGCCTAGGATCTCCCCAAGGAAGGGGCACACAAATCGGACATGTCACAGGAAGTATCCAAAATAAGTGGTTACTGTTTTTTTTTTTAATTTAGTTTTTATTGATGCTTTGTGCATTTCATACATTTTTTCCAATTCAGTTCAGGCTTATTTCCCTTTTCCCTCCCCCCACCCCCACCCAATCCCCAGATCATTTAGCCCATCTTTTAATTAGGTCATTTGTCTTCTTGATCTTTTGTTTTTTGAGTAATTTTTATATACTCTGGATGTTAAAGCTCTGTCAGGTGTGTCATTGATGAAAATTTCCTCCCACTCTGTGTCGCGTTTTATTCACTTCTTTTGGATGTTTTCTTTTGCTTACAGAAGCTTTTTAGTTTGATTATGTCCCGCCTTGTTGATTGTTGACTTTGAAATTCCCTGTGTGAACTTGCTGTCTGATGTTTATTAGAAAGTCTTTCCTACACCAATATAATTCTTGTAGGTTACTGCCAATGTTTTCTTCTAACATTTCAAAGTTCCAGGTTTCACATTGACCGGTCTTTGATCGATTTAGAGTTGACTTTTGGTGCAAGCGTGAGAGGTAGGGGTTTAATTCATTCTTTTACCATGTGTTGATCCACTTTTGCCAGCACCATTAGCCAAAGATACTTCCTTTCTTCCATTGTGTGTTCTTGGCACCTTGTCAAATATCAGGTGTTGAAATTGAAATTGGCATTGTACTCAAGTTTGGTGCGTCTTTCAGTTTTTGTTACCAATATGACCTACAGGTTCTATATTTGTGCCCAGTTACCATGCTGTTCATATGACTACAGCTCTGTAATATCATTGAAATTTCTTGGTATTAGTAAACTCCCCTGGCATTACTGTTTTGTGCAATCAGGGATTGCTGGACTATCCAGGCGTCTTTTGTTTCTTATTGAATTTATAGGAGTTTTTTTTAATTCTGTAAAGGAAAGTCTATGGAGATTTTTTAATTGAAATTGCATTGGATCTATATATGAATTTGGGTAGTGTGGTCATTTTTACTATATTAATTCTTCCAATCCATGAGCATGGGAAGATATTCCACTTTTTCCTGATTTTTCTTTAAAGGCATAGACTTTCAAGTTAACTTGTTATTTTTTATTTTATTTATTTTGATTTTTTAATTTTTATGGTGTATGAAGTGTACTGTCTGCATGTTAGTTGGTGCACCCGTGTTGGGCAATGCCATGTAATGTTCTCAGACGAGGGCATCAGATTTCCCCTGGAAATGAACGTCAAAGATGGTTCTAGCCACCATGTGGTTCTGGGAATCGAACCCAAGGTTCCTCTGCAAAAGCAGTAGGTGCTCTTTTTTTAAAATATTTTCTTTTTATTATTATTTTGTGAGTTTGTTGTCTGCATGTAGGTTTGGTGTACCTGTGTCATGCTATGCCTCGGAGGTTAGAAGATTGTGTTGGATTCCCCTGGGACAGAAGTCAAAGACAGTTCTCAGCCAGCCATGTGGGTTACTGGGGATTGAGCCTGGGTCCTGTGCAAGAGCAGTTGGTGCTCCTTACCTTGCTAGCGCCGTTCTCTCCCTGCTCCAAATATTTAAAAAATTTCATTGTAAAGATCTTTAAGTTTTTGTTCAGTTTTGTTCCAAGATATTTTTGAGGCTATTGTGAATGGAAGGGTTTCCATGTTCTTCCCCAGTTGCTTTGCTCATAGAAAGGATTTACTTGACTTTTTGATTAGATTAATTTTGCAAAACCTGCCACTTTACTGAAGTTCTGAATTGTCTCTAGGAGTTTCCTGGTGGAATTTGACATCCCTGAGGTATAATATCATATCATCTGCAAAAAAGGGAGAGTTCGACTTCCTCTTTCAAATTAGTACTCCTTTAATTTCTCCTTCTTGCCATATTGCCCTAGCAAGAGGTTTTCCAACACTATTTTGAAGAGGACTGGAGATAGGGAAAGGCCTTGCCCAGGTTTTCTTGACTTTAAAGGGAATGCTTTCTAATTTTTTCTCTGCATTTAGAATTATGTTGGCTGTAGGATTTTGTTCCATTACAGCTTTAATTATTACTGACGGTATGTTTCCCTCCAAGTCCAATTTTTCCCTCTATGACCTTTAAACATTTAAAGGCATGTTGAATTTTATCAAAATTCAACCTTTTGTGCATCAACTGAGATGACCATTGTGGTTTTTATCTTTGAGTCCATTTATACAGAGCTAATGACATATATTTATTAACCTATGCTGAAAACTGTACCCTTGCATTTCTTGAATAAATCCAACTTGATCATGGTGGAGGATAAACCTTGTTTGGTGTGGCTCTGTAGCCAGTTTGCAAGTATTTTGTTGGAGAATTTTTGCATCTATTAACCATAATGATATGGGTTGCTATAACTTTTAATAAACTTTTATTTGATTGTTTTGGTATTTCAGACATATTTTCAGTTAAAATTTAGACATATGTCCCCTTTCCCTTCCCCCACCACTGCCAGGTCATGCATTGCCATACATGTCCTGCGAATTTTCAGTCTTTTTTTGTTTTTTTTTTGGTCTTTCAAGACAGGGTCTCCCTGTTCCAGGTGTCCTGGAACTCCACTCTGTAGGACCAGGCTGGCTTGAAACTCAGCAGAGATCCTTCCACCTGCCTCTGCCTCCCGTGCGTTAGGATTAAAGGTGTGCACCACCACGCCTGGCTCTCTCAGTCTTTTTTAAAGATTTTTTTTTTTTTTCTTGTAAAGCCTTATTGTATTTTGGGGCAGAATTTAACTATATCCAGTCTGTTCTTTGACCCAGTCCCTATGTTTTTGAGGTAACTTATCCCTTCCAATTGTATGCTCCAAAATATGCATATATAAACATCTTATATGTACCAGAATTATTCGTCTTTCCAGGAATAAACATATGTTAACCCCAATAAACTTATTTTTAGGAGTTCACATTTTCTTTCCTTTATATTATCTCAAAATGATGAATATATACCTTCCACCCATTATGAAATTCACATTATACCATTTCTGAAAATAAGTAGTAAGTGAATTCTAGGGCTCATTAAGATTATTCACATTATAACATCACATATTTAATAAAGAAAAAGAAATATTAAGCAAATAATTGCTGTTCAGCTTTGGGCCTTTTTCTTTTTTCTTTTTTTTTTTAGTTTTTTATTTATTTTTGTGATGTGTTTATTGAATGTATTTTCTGGCATGCAGGTCTGTGCACCCGTTGTCGTGCAATTGCCACGGAGGTTCAGAAGAGGGTCTGGGATTCCCGCTGGAATTGGAGTTGCTCCTGGAATTGGAGTTACAGGGAACTGGAGTTCTCCTTGAACCCGGGTCCTCTGTGGGTGCTGGGGATCGAACCTTGGGTCCTCTGCCAGAGCGTCGGGTTGCTCTTAACCCGCTAGGCTATCTCTCCAGGCCCCTTCAGCTTGCCTTTCCAATTGGGGGATTTGACTAGCACCCACAAATGAGGGAAGCCATCCTTCCTTTGGTTTTCGGGGGACTTGTGTTACTTCACCCTTAGCATAATGGCTTTGATTTCCATCCATTTACCTGCCAAAGTTCATGATTTCATCTCCCTTGCTCTACCGCTTGCACAGAACTCCATTGTGTAGGATGTAGCACACATTTTTATCCACTCGTCAGTTGAAGGGCATTTGGTTTGGTTCCAACTCCTTTGATATTGTGAAAAAAGAGCTTTCAATAAACATAGCATGTGCATGTATCTGGGTAGGATGAGTTCTTGTGGGTATATACCCAGGAGTGTTATGCTGGCTCAAGTGGTAGTGGCTCATTTTGAGTCTTTTAAGCGGTTCTTCCCACCCTGCTTTCCACAGTGGTTGTATGAGTTTACATTTCCCACCAGCAGAGGATTACGTGTGCCCCTTTCCCCACAACCTCTCCAGCATTTGGTGTTCTTTCGTTTTCTTGATCTTATCTTGGTCTTTATTGGAGTGAGAATGATAAATCTGTAGAGTTGCGTTTGAAAATTTGCATTTTCCTAATTATTATTAATGATGTGAAACCCACTTTTTAAGATGTTTTCTCAGCCATCTTACTTCCTCACTTGTGAAGTCTCTGTTCAGCTTCTTACTCCATCTTTTGATTGGAGTCGGTTGTTTCTTTCTTTGCCTTTTGATAGTTTATATATTCTGGATGTTAATGCTCTGTCAAAATGTGTCAGGTTGAAGGTTTCCTCCCACTCTGTGGGTTTTCTCTTCCCTTCACTGATTGTTTCTTTTGGTGTACAGAAGCTTTTGAGTTTAATGAGGTCCCACTTGTCAATTGTCAACCTTATTTCCTGCACAGCTGCTGTCTGATTTAGAAGGTCTTTTCCTATGCCTATGTCTTGTAGGTTGCTGCCAACTTTTTCTTCTATCACTTCAGAGTTTTGGGTTTCATAATGAGGTCTTTGATCCACTTGGAGTTGATTTTTGTACAGGGTGAGAGGTAGGGGTTTAATTTTGTTCTTCTATACATGGCGATCCAGTTTTGCCAGCACCATTTGCTGAAGATGCTATCTTTCCTCCAATGAGCTTTTTTGTTCCCTTTATCAAATATGAGGTGGCAGAAATTTCATGTGCTCAAGTTTGGATTTTCAGTTTTGTTCCATTGGTCAACAGGTCTGTTTTTGTGCCAGTACCAGGCTGTCTTTATGACTATAGCCCTTTATGACTATAGCTTGAAGTTCGGTAAGGTGATCCCCCCTGTATTGCATTTTTCACTCAGGGTTTTTTTTAGCTATTTGGGGTCTTTTTTTCATATGAATTTAATGATTTTTTCCAAGTCTGATGAAGAAACTCATGGGGATTTTAATTGGGATTGCATTGAATCTGTATATTAATTTGGGTTGAATGGACATTTTTACTATCTTAATTTTTCCAATCCATGAGCATGGGAGGATTTTCCATCTTTTGATGTCATCTTCAATCTCCTTCAGGAGTTTAAAATTTTTGTTGTAGAGATCTTTGGTGTCTTTGGTTAGGTTTGTCTCGGGTATTTTGGGGGGCTATTGTAAGTGGGAAAGTCTCTTTATATTCCTTCTCCAGTTGCTTGTTGTTGGTGTAAAGAAAGTCTACTGATTTTTGTAGGTTGACTTTGTATCTTGCCACTTTACTGAAACTCTTTTTTCTAGGAGTTTTCTGGTGGAGTTTTTAGCATCCCTCAGGTAAACTATCATATCATCTGCAAACAGGGATAGTTTGACTTCTTCTTTTCCAATTATTACTCCTTTAATTTCCCTTTCTTGCCTTATTTCCCTAGCAAGCATTTCAAGCACTATATTGAAGAGTAGTGGTAATAGGGGGCACCCTTGCCAGGTACCCGCCTTTAAGGGGAATGCTTCTAGTTTTTCTCCATGTAGGATGATATTAGCTGTGGGTTTGGTGTATATGGCTTTGATTGTATTTAGGAATGTTCCCTTCAGTCTAATTCCCTCTAGAACTTTAAACATGAGGGAATGCTGGATCTTCTTACAACCATTACTACTCAGACTATTCAGAAGGATACAAACGGAGGGAAATCTCCCAAACTCCTTCTAAGAAGCCAGCATCGCTCTAATACCAAAATCAGGCAAAGACACAACCAAAAACAAAAACTATAGACCCATCTCATTAATGAGCACAGATGCAAAATTTCTCAACAAAATACTTGCAAATTGCATACAGACCCACATCAAAAAGATCATCCATTATGATCAAATTGGATTCATACCACAGATGCAGGGATGGTTCAACATATGTAAATCAATAAATATCATAAAATACATAAATGAACTGAAAGACAAAAATCACATAATCATCTCAATTGATGCAGAGTCTATATTTTGGGGGGCAGGAGGGGTTGTATCCTTGTCTGATTTTTATATTAGAGTGATGCTGGCTTCAAAGCAGGAATTTGGGAGACTTCCCCCTGTTTCTATCCTTTTGAATAACTTAAGTAATATTGGTTTTAGGTCCTCTTTAAATGTCTGGTAGTATTCTGCCATAAGTCCATCTGGGCCTGCTCTTTTTTTACTTGGGAGGTTTTGTAATACTATTTCAATTTCCTCATTATGTGTTATGTGTCTGTTTAAGCTGTTAATCTCTTCTTGGTTAAGCTTTGGTGATTCCCAGGATTTCAGCTATTCATCCATTTCTTTTAGGTTTCCAAATTTAATAAGTTTTTACAGTATTCCCATATAATGTCCTGGATCTTTTTGTTTTCTGTTATCATGCTTCCCCTTTTGTTGATTCGGAGTTTCTCTTTCCCTCTTTTGGTTAACTGGGCTAAGGGTCTGTCTATCTTGTTTGTCCTTTCAAAGAACCACCTCTTGGATTCATTGATTCTTTGTATTATTTTCTTTGTTTCTATTTCATTAATCTCAGCTCTGATTTTTGTTATTTCTTCTTCTGTGTTGGGTTTGGGATTAATTTGTTGTTGTCTTTCAAGTGTCTAGAGTTGCAATGTTAAGACATTTATTTGTGTTATTTCTGTTTGTTTTTTTTAAGTAGGCACTTAGAGCTATAAATTTCCCTCTTAGGACTGCTTTTAAGTGTTCCAGAGATTTTGTTGTGTTGTCCTTTTTTTTCAAAGCCAATGTTTTATTGAAGCTCTGTGCATTTCATATAAAATACATTACAAATCAAGTCTAGACCTGTGCCCCCTTCCTTGCCCCCCACCTCACCAGAGCTCATGCATTCTGCCAAACATGTTTTTCATCTTTTTCTCAGTCTCTCTCAAAATTCTCAATGCAGAAGTTTACTGTTTTGAGTAGTTCACCATTTCAGTCAGTTGTTTGACTGTCTTTTCTGTTGTTGTTGTTGTGGTTGTTGTTATTCCTTCCAATATGCATCACTGCAAAATATGTACATATGCATATCACATGTATCATAGGTTTTAGCATCTTCAGCTTATGATAGATGCCATGTTTGAAGTCTCCTCCTTGGCAAGCCCAAACCACCATCAGTTCTGCCCTTGTGCTCCACACTGGGGTTTTCCTTTCCCATGGTGTATTTGTCCTTTTTTTAATTCCATGAATACTTTTATTTCTTTCTTAATTTCTCCTTTGACCCATTCATCATTCAGGAGTGTGTTGTTTAGTCTCCATGAGTTCATGTAGTTACTATGGCTTCTTCTGGTGTTGATGTTAAACTTTATTGTATTGTAGTCTGATAGAATGCATGGAATTATTTCAATTTTTTTGTATTTGTTGATGTTTGTTCTGTGTCCCACGATGTGGTTCCATGGGGTGCTGAATTGAAAGTATATTCTTTGGTGCTTGGGTGGAATATTCAGTAGATATCTTTTAGGTCCATTTGTTATATTGTATTGTTCAGTTCAGATGTGTTTTTGTTTATTCTTTATCTGGTTGACCTGTCTAATGGACACAGTGGGGAATTGAAGACCCCTACTACTAGTGTGTTGGGATTAATCTGTACCTTAAAGTCCTATAGCATTGTGTTTATAAAGTTCAGTGTACCAGAGTTTGGTGCATATATATTCATGATTATGATATCTTCTTGGTTAATTGTTCCTTTGATAAGAATGAAGTGACCCTCTTCATCTCTTCTGATTAGTTTTAGTTTGAAGTCTATTTTGTCTGATATTAGAATAGCAACTCCTGCTTGTTTCTTAGTGCTATCTAATGGAATATTTTTTCCACCCTTTCACCTTAAGATAATGCCTGCCCTTGAAGGTGAGATGGGTTTCTTATAGACAACAAAAAGATGGATTTAGTTCCTTAATCCATTCTACTCATCTATGCCTCTTTATTTAGGAGTTCAGTACATTGATATTTAAAGTTATTATTGAGAGATGTATATATGCTTCCAATCATTTTAGTTTCTGTTTGCGTTCTTGGTCTGGGTTTGTATTTCCACAGTTATACCTTCTTTTTTTTTAATTTATTTTTATTGATGCTTTGTGTATTTCATACATCATTTTCCAATTCAGTTCAGGCATATATCCCCTTCCCTTCCCCCCCACCCCACCCCTACCCATCGCAGATCGTGCATTCTGCCGTAAGTTTTCTGCATCTTTCTCTACTTTTTTGTTTTGTTTTGTTTTCATTTTTTTTAACAATAGGTGATAATTTGTGAGTACAAGCATCCTTCATGTAAAACCAATTTGCAAGCAGTTGTGCCCAAACCCACACAGCTCATGGGTCCCACCATCCTGAAAGGGGGGGGGCTTGTATGTTCAATCAAGTTGATCAAATGAGTGTCCAGTCTATATTGTTGTAGTTTCACCATTA
>VZQC01012554.1:215877-232910 GCA_009823505.1 Rhizomys pruinosus
CAGCTGGGGCTACAGGAAGACCCTGTCTTGAAAAGACAAAAAAATAAATAAATAAATAAATAAATAAATTTTAATTAATTCTTTCTTTAAAAAAGTTAACTGTAATTCTGATTTTTTTTCTTTATATGTGACTTGCTGTTTTTCTTTTGCAGCTTTCAGTATTCTCTCTTTGTTTTGAACATCTAGTGTTACTATGATATGGCATGGGGAACTTCTTTTCTGGTCCTGTCTATTTGGTGTTCTATATGCTTCTTGTATTTGTGGGTATGTCTTTCCTTAATTTGGGGCATTTTGTGGGGGTTCTGTTTGGCTGAAGCACTTAGGATGCCAGCTGGCAGTCCCCAGCCCTCAGCCCCGAGCCCTGCTAATTTCCTGCTCCCTTTTGGAGCCTCCCTGGCACCACTGCCTTTGATGCTTTGGGCAAAACACTGTCACATTCCTGTAGTGATCTGGAGTATATGTTGTAAATTCCTGTACGCCCCAACCTCCAGTCACACTTCAGAAGGTCTAGTATAAATACCCCGGGTTTTAAAAATAAAGATGAGTTATTCCCCCATGGAATTTCCCTGGGCTCACTCTTGATTCCTCCTTCTCCCCCTCTCTCTGGGCTTCCCAGTACCTTCTCCCTCCCCCTCCCTTACAGGGTTAGGACCTGGCTTGCTGACCTGAAGGCTGGAATCTGCAGTCAATAGCCATGGTCAAGGGAGGAAGAATACCAGAAGTCTACATTTTTTTTTCTACAATCCTGTTGAAAATCTGGTTAATATCCTGACATTATTCTTCTTCTATAACTATGATGTGTAGGTTTGGTCTTTTCATGGTGTTCTGAAAAGGACATGTTGTCCTGAAATATTCATTTCCTGAGTTTTCCACTACTGTGCTTTATTTTAAATTTTTCATAATCTTTGCTTAAGTGGTCTAATTCTTCCACTTTATCTTCCAGTCTTGCTATTCTATTTTCTACTTCATTCATTCTGTTGTGAGGCTTTCTCCCATCCTTTCCAGATGGCTTACTGAGTGTTCCATTTCCTTTTTCATTTCAGCCTGAGTTTTCCTCAGTATTTCTCTTTTGTGAATTCAGTCCGAAGTTTATCATTATCTTCTTTTAGTTTTTTTGGTTTCTTTGTTTGCATGTTCTTTAAATTCCTTGAGTTCTTTGATCATGTCTATGATAGTTCTATTAAATTCTGTGTGCTGGGTTACATCTCGGATTGGTAATATTTAATGGAGACATGTTATTTGGGTTTTTCATGTTGTTTTTCTTTGTGATTTTGGCGTGTGGATTTCTTTTATTGTTTGTGATTCTGGTATGAAGCTCAAATGTTTCTCTGTTGAACTGAAGATTGATTTTGCTTGTATTCTTCAGGTGCCTTGGTTGTCTTCTTATTAGGTATAAAAGGCTGGTTAGTCTGGGCTTCCAGTTCTCACTTCTGATTTTGTACGGGAGGGACCAGCTAATTCTCACCCAGTTGGTCAAGAGCTCCACCAGAAACCCAAGAGAGGTATCAACCAGGCAAGTTTGAACCCACCAGGCCCCACACCACGTGAAGCCAAGCAAGGGTCCCAGGTGTTCCCAAAGTGTGGGGGGGGGGGTTAAGGAGTCTGGAATGATGCTGCAGCAGTGCAGTTTGGAGTTTTCACCACTGAGTGGGAGTCAGCCTCATGCACTCACTGGGAGAGTGGAACCCCTAGAACCACTGTGCCACACGGGGTCCACCTACCAGGTCTCCAGGGCTGGTTGCAAATGTCTGAATCAGGGTCTGTGAAAGAAAAGCCTCCACCTCTGTTTTCTTGATACATAGTATTCCATTTCTGATTTTCAGTCCTGTGAGTGTTCCCCAGTGAAGTGTGTATCCCTTGCAAGCAACAAAAAAAATTTGGATCTGATGTGCTGTGCTCATTTGCTGGTCTGCTTCATTTAAATGGATCATGGATGTTAATACTTGGAGTTATTACTGAGAGATATTTACTGAATCTTGTAAATCTTCTGACCTCTTTCCTGGTTGATTTTACTGTTTCTTTTCTTTCTGCCTTGTTCCTCATAGAATGGTGATTTGTGATGTCATGCATGCTCAGTTCTTCCCTCATCCTCAGTTGTTAGTCTATTCCTCCTGAAAGATTCAGCCAGCCTTCTACTCCCCCTGGGCTATTGTCTTCTTCCTGTAAGTATTTTCTGTCATGCTGGGTTGATGGTCACGTAGTAGAGCCAGTATGCTGAGAATTACGCATGTGCAGAGCTTGTCCCTCATCAACCTTACCTGCCCTACACAGCTGAGACCATACAAGCAGCATTGGAGACCTGGGCCAATCAGAAGACGACAAGAGGAGAGCGGGAATGTGAACAATACATAACTCCTAACCCTGCCCCCCAATAAATGAGTCCGAGACAGCTCGCCCTCTGTCTGCATTCACCTAACTCCCAGGGTCTGTGTTTTGACTCTGTGCCTCTCACCCCCATTCCTCGGTAGGACCCCAAAATTCCCCAGCAGGCCTGGGGGATTGTCAACATGGTCATGAGTGAATTTCTTTTGTTTTTGTTTACCTTGGACAGTCTTTAGTGATCCATCAATTTTTAAAATATGTCTTTCCTGGATATAATGTTCTCAGCTAAGAGTTCTTTACATTCAGGGCTTGAAATGTATCATTCCTGCATTTCCTAACGGAGGAATCAGATTCGGTTAAAAGCACCCACGTGACAGCCCATACCCCACTGGACCTCCAGGTACAAGTACACCTGTATTGTACAGTACTCATGGAGGACAGAAGAGGTGTCAGATCCCCCTGAAAGTGGAGTTACAGATGGTTGTTAGTTGCCATGTGAGTGCTGGGATTTGAACCCAGATCTTCTGCAAGAACAGCCAGTGCTCTTAACCACTGAGCTATCTCTCCAGCACCCCTCCAAAAAAAAAACAAATCTTTTTCATGAGATTAGATATTTGCTTACTTGTACGTTTACTTCTGCTTATCCAGACATATTGAGTATGATGAAGAAATACAGAGGTGTTGGTTCAGTGCAGATGTATCAATATGGTCTCTCAGAATGAGAACTCTGAACCTCTATAGGCTCTGTTAGCTCAACCGGGCATCTCATGGCTCACCTCATTATTATGGCTATAATTTGGAAGTCAACACTCCTCTAAATTCTAGTGCTGGGGAGAGCTCTTTTACTGTCCTAGATGATGAAAACTGTTCCCTTGGTGAATACTCCTGTAATTCCCCCCTTACCCCCCCCCATTCACTAAGGTGGTTCCTCCCAAATATTCCTCCTCCACAGTCTTAACAGACATTCTAAATTACCTTTCTTTTTTGTTTCCATTGTTATTTTATGTTTCTAAATATAAATTAAAAGTCATGATTCTTACACCAGCTAGAAGGAAAACATGTGAAATGAAGCCTTGCAAAGGAAACCCTTCTCCCTTCCAGTTTTCTAGGATGAGGTTTCTCCTGTAGTTTCTCTATAGTAACACCCTCGCCTGGTACATCGTGAGCCTAGGGCTGATTGTAGACAGCCTTCTATACCTCTTTCACACCATTTATACAGTTAGGTTTACTAGCTCTTCTTTTTTTAATGAATATTTTATTGAATTTTTTGTGAATTTCATACATCTTAATTATATTTAGAGCCCCTCCCCTATCTTCACCCCCATAGCCTACCCACAAAATTTCATGCATTCTGTCATATATGTTAAGGCCTATGGATTCAAGTTTGTGTATCCAGATATCCCTCAGTATGAGTTCATCCACTGGAGCCTGGTCAGCCTACCTAGTGTCCCTTAAAGATCAACTCTCCCTCACCCAGCAGTGATCATCTGGGTAAGTTCATTGGCTAAGGTTAAGGCTTCCTCCCCAGTTCTATCCTGGGTTTTGTCAGATTAAGTTTTTTGTGCATGCTGTCTCCATTGCTGAAAATTCATATGAGCAAGTATCCAGAAGCTTGGAAGATTCTGTTTCCTTGTGTTTGCGCACCACCGCTGGCTCTTATCTTTCTGCCCCCTCTTCCACAATGGTCCCTGAAGCCTGGGTAGGTGAAATTTGATAGAGAAGTCATATCCAAGGACACACACTCTGTCTCTTATGTTCTACACTTTGCTCAGTTCTGGCCTCTGTGTGCATCACCCTCTGTTGCACCAGGAAGGTTTGCTGGTAAGAACTGAGATTCATTAGTGTTCTCACTACCCCCTGTTTGACCTTGATCTGTGAGGCTTAGGTGTAGAAGTTTCATTGTAAATGTGTCACTCAGGCTTGGCATCTCACAAACACTACAACTGTGTGTGACCAGTTGTAGAACTCTGTAATAGTCTCTGTCTATTGCAAAAGGAGCTTCTTTGATGAATGGTGACTGGGATACTTGTCCATAAATATAAAGATCCATATTTAGCATACAGTAAGAAATTACATTTGTCTAAGGATGTGACTGATTTGGGGTTTTCTCTAATATCTATGACCTTTCCAGCTGTGTGTATTTGGCTATTCTTGAGCTACATAGGGTGACTGACTTATTTTATTTTTCCCAAGTTGTTCAGTGATTGTTGCACAGGATTGAGAAAAACTCTTAGTTTGCCTCTTTTGTTCCTTGAACAACAGCAGCATAAACTTTGCCTGTTTAAAAAAAAAAAAAACTTGACATTTTTAACTTCCTCTTAAGACAAAGTGTCATTACGTAGCCTATGCTGGCTTGAACTGCGTGACCTTTCTGCCCAGCCCCTCAAGTGCTGAGATTTCCAGTGTGTGTTTTTTGCATTCAAAAAAATAATTCAGCAAGTGTTTCTCATTCACCTAGAGCCAGTGTCTATAAAATGAGCTCACTTTTCATTTCTCTGCATCTTAATTTTCTGATTCTTGCTTTCATTTTAATGAATATATGGCAGTTGAATTTAAAAGTTTTTATCTTAATGAGTTCTTAATGAGTTTTAACTACTGTGATCTTCAGTTTCTTGGGTTATTTTCAAATATGTTCCCTGGGTTTTATCTACATCCTTTATACTCTAGATAAGTTAAGAGATTTGTTCTTTAATCTAAAAACATAGTTGAAGTTATCAGATCTTTTATTTCGCTATCAAGCTGTAAATAGAGCAGTTCCTGGAATTTTCTCCAACCACAACAACAAATAAAGTTGGTAGGAATAGAGGCCAGAAGACACATTAAGCAATTTCAGGTCAAAATGATTTCAGTGTTATCTGCTGAAGTTTTTGGTTGGGAAAATAATCACCACTCTAAGAACAAAGGGAGAAGCTTTTAGAAAGCCATGCATTTCATGGTATGTTACTTTTATCCATTTTTAAAATAAAAATATGTTTGCATGTCCGTTCCTCCCTTTCACTTTCCATATGGCACATCCTATATAGCTGACTAGTATTTGATGAAGAAATGAATGAAAATATACTTTCTGTCTGTCCTCCATCCAGAACTACCCCCAATGTGACTAAGAATACAAGCAGGCTCACCCACCACAGTAATCCTCTTCCCTCTACACCAGTTTGCCCACAACACAGTCTTCATAAGTCAATGCGAAGTAATGACATATCGAAGCCCTTCAGAGTTCTCACAACTGCAGAAATTGTACTTTCCCACAATGAAGCTGCTTGGCACTTCCATAGGACAGTATGTCCACTAAAAACACTACATTCTTCAGGTAGGTGGCGTGATGAGAATTTGATAAGGAAACCAACATCTTTCCTGTGCTCCCAGTATTCATTCCTATAATCGTTCACAAAGTCAATGTCCTTTGAAAACACCTCCGCGGGATAATAAGAGACTGTAGAGTTCTCACATCTAGATGGGACATCCATATCACACCGCTCTCCCCAAGGCTTAGGGATCTTGTTGAGAGAGGGGGCAGAAAGACTGTAAGTGGAGGACAACTACAAGGAAATAGTGTTTGCCAGACAGCAGGGCAGTAGCACATATGAACACACAATCGTTGTGACAGCATGGGCAAGACCTGGTCAAGCTCAAGCCAGACTGAATCCCAGCATGGAGGAGAAGGAGATGAGCATGGAGTTTCACCCACAATAAAGGACCTATTGGTATATGATCACTGCTGGATAAACAAGAGTCCATTTTCCTTAAGGATTTGGCCCCGGGTATGTCAACCACACTCCAGGTCTGGTTCCACACACAAGAATATTTGGACGGGGGCTGGAGAGATAGCCTAGCGGTTGAGAGCACCGACGCTCTTGCAGAGGACCCGGGTTCGATCCCCAGCACCCACATGGCGGCTAAGAACCGTCTGTAACTCCAATTCCAGGAGAACTCCAGTTCCAGGGGAATCCGAGACCCTCTTCTGACCTCCGCGGCATTGCACGACACGGGTGCACAGACCTGCATGCAGACAATACATTCATACACATACAAAAAAAAATAATAAATAATAATAAAAAAATTAAAAAAAAAAAAAAGAATATTTGGACAACACAATTGGATTGGGTTGGGAATAAAAAAAGAACCCAAGGGGCTGGAGAGATGGCTCCATGGTTAGCAACGCTGACTATTCTCAGAGAAGACTTGAGTTTGAACCCCAGCACCCATAGCTAAGCACTGTTAGGTCAGGGTTCAGAATGAAAAGCCAAGATGGCATAAACCGGAAGGACCCTCCCTTCTTTTCTGGTCAGGAGCTCGTGTTTGCCCAAGAAAATCACTGGATGGAGTTCCAGATTCCCATGAGACCTCCAGATCTGAGACCCACCTTCAGGCCCCTGACCTGGCCTAATTGGCCAGATTCCAACATGTCATCATCTCCCCTCCCCTGACCTACAAAAGGCCCTTCGCCCCTCCCAGATACACGCTTTCCCGTGGTCCTTCACCCCAAAGGGCCATGGATTTGCCCAAGGGAGCATATTTCCTGGAATAAAAACCTACCTTCAGCCGGGCGTGGTGGCACACGCCTTTAATCCTAGCACTTGGGAGGCAGAGGCAGGCAGATCTTTGTGAGTTCAAGGCCAGCCTGGTCTAACAGCTGGGGCTACAAAGGAGACCCTGTCTCGGGGGAAAAAAAAAACAAAAAAGCCTGCCTTTGTTTCCTTTTAATTCGGACTGATTTGGCTTTTCAGCATCTTAAGCACCATCTATAACTACAGCTCCAGGGGAATCTGACTTCCACTTCTGTCCTCCACAGGCATTGCACGACACAGGTCCACTTACATACATACAGGCAATATACACATATACATAAGATAAAATAACATTTTTAAAAGAATATGAAAGCAGGTGGGTAGAGAGGTGGAGTGGATCTGAGAGGAGGCGGGGAAGGGGGAATGTCATCCAAAATAGACTGAATTAAATTCTCAAAGAATTAATAAATAAGCAAACTAAAACATCTCTACAGCTCTGCTGACCTTCCAAGCATCGGATCGTCTCCTCTCACTCCACTACACCTGCAGACTTCTTTTTAAATTTATTTATTTTACTTTACACATATGTGTGGAGCTTTATTGGGGGGGTGTCCTTTTTTGAGGCAGGGTCTCCCTATAGCCCCCGCTGTCCTGGAACTCCTACGTAGACCAGGCTGGCCTTGAACTCACAGAGATCCTTCTGACTCTCTCTGCCTTCTGAGTGCTGGGATTAAAGGCATGTGCCACCATGCCTGGTGTGTATGAGTGTTTTACCTGCATGTATGTAAGTGCACCACATGTGATCAATGCCCTCAGATGCCAAAAGAGAACATCAGATCCCCTAGAACTTGAGTTATGGGTAGTTTTTAGCAGCCATGTGGGTGTTGAGAACTAAATCCAGGTCTTCTGCAAGATCAGCCAGTGTTGTTAACCACTGAGCCATCTCTCCAGGACCCAGACATCTTGAAAGGAATGCTGCTGTTTATTCTCCAGCTGACAACCCAACACAACTTACTGACCTTTTCAACGCCCATAGAATCCACTGAACACATAATGAAGCAACAGTTTCTAGCCTATGACCATATATAAAATATCTTTGGACATGTGTGGTGGTGTGAATGAGGATGTCACCCATAGGCTTCAAGTATTTAAACATTTTGTCCCATTTTGGTGGCATCGTTTTGTGGGGGGGGGGTCTTAGAAGGTGTGGCCTTGCTGCAGGAAGCAGATCACTGGGGGTAGGCTTAGAGAGTTCTTAAGTCTTGCCAGATTTCCAGTCACCCTCTGCTTCTTGTACCTGCTTGAAGATGTGAGCACTCTGTTCCAGCCACCTCTGCCACCATGTCTCTGTGCCACTTGTCCCCTCTGGAACTGTAAGCTAAATAAACTCTTCCTTTTATAAGTTCCCTTGGTCATAATGTTTTTATCACAACCACAGAAAATAACTAAAACAGCATGCATCAATATTTATGATGATGAACTTCAGGTCAACTTTTAATATTGATGTGTCTCTTTTTTTTTTTTACTTATCCATCTATTATTTATTTATTCATTTATTTTGCAGCAGTGAGGACCAAACTGAGGTTCCCATTATTGCTATAGATAGAAAGGGTTCTATCCCTAAGCCCCTCTTCCTGCTGCTCCAACTTTCTTTCTTTGGAATACTTAAGTGGCAGTTCACCTCTGTGTCCTGCCACTTCTTTGCTCCTTTTCAAACAGAAACACTCCAGAGCTGGAGAGCTGGCTCAGCTGCTAAAGGCTCTGGCTCACAATCAAACAGAAACATTCTGTATGAAGTTTATTTTGAAATAAGCAGAAGTGTCGGGCTATATTGCAATGCAGCATTTAAATGATGGCTTCTTGGAAGGAGTTCTGCATTAGCGTATAAGGCTTGATTAGGTCCTCATTACTGCTGAAACCTGAAGTCTCTCCCCAACTCTTAACTGAAATGTTTTCTGAAAGTACATTAAACACTGTATTGATATAAAAAGCTAAATGGCACTTGCTGGGCCTGTGGGATGGGAAGAATCCTCTGACACTGTGCTCTTGTAGAGTTCCAGGGGACACCAACGATCCCTACCCCACACAGAGAAGGAGGATGACATTACAGATCAATGAGGAAGGTCAGTGACTTTTGCAACTCTGAGCACACCCAGTCCAAGAAAGATAAAAGACAAGCTCAGCTCTTCTTTCCGACAAGCCCCTTCCTGGCCAGTTTCCTTCTTCTCTGCTGCTCATTGGAAAAGCAAGCAAATGGATTTGGATTATATAGTGAGCATAGAGGACTGGCCTCGGGGAAAGTCACTCAAGGACAATGGCCACGGAGGACACCATGGGAGCTAAAAGGACTCTCCTCACCCGGGGCTTCTTATTCATGACCACGTCAGTTCTTCCTCATTAAGTGTATTAATTACTTTTCCTCCCTTATTTTCATTCAGTTTGAGGGGAAAAGGGCTGCAGGGAAACTTTGGAGATAATGCAATTCAAATAAAATTTTTGGTCTTGTTGAGACAGGGTCTCCCTGTAGCCCCAGCTGTCCTGGAACTCACTATGTAGACCAGGCTGGCCTTGAACTCAAAGAGATCTGCTTGCCTCTGCCTCCCTAGTGCTGGGATTATAGTCTTGCGCCACCACACCCAGCCAATTCAAACATGTTTATTGTCTCTAGGAGATAAGCAAGGACAGTCATCCCAGGATTATAAACTACAAAGAAGTCAAGAAGCTGTATCTTCAGACAGGTTCATCAGTAGTTATGCAGATGTGGGAAATATTCAGGTAAAAAAAAAGCAACAACGAGGCACACATTTCTCTGAAGAAGACACAGCAGAAGAATTATCTGAAGACAATTCATCTAGTGAAAGATGGTGAAAAAAATTTTTAAGACGGGGTCTCCCCATAGCCCCTTCTGGCCTAGAACTCACTCTGTAGACCAGGCTGGCCTTGAATTCACAGAGATCCACCTGCCTCTACCTCCCGAGTGCTAGAATTAAAGGCATGCACAACCACACCTGGCTTAAAGATGGTTCTTAGCCGCCATGTGGGTGCTGAGAATCGAACCTGGGTCCTCTGAAAGAGCAGTCGTCACTCTTAACCACTGAGCCATCTCTCCAGACCCATGATCAGAAATTTTTTAATAACCAAGAAGAAGACCAAAATGAAATGAAACTGCATGGCAAAATCCAAAGGTTTACTTGGTCAAGGACCACAAAGCATACTCTACTCTTGAAAGGTCTCAAGAAAGTAATAAACAATAAAGGGACTATAATGAAGCAAAAAATCCTTCTGAGGATCAAGGACACAGTAGATATTCAAAGAGCAGGCAAGCTCAATAAGAAGGATCTATTAAAAAAAAAAAGAAGGATCTATTTATTAAAATATATCCACAAGCCAGCTGGGCATGGTGGAGCATGCCTTTAATCCTAGCACTCAGGAGGCAGAGGCAGACGGATCTTTGTGAGTTCAAGGCCAGCCTGGTCTACAGAGCGAGTTCCAGGACAGCTGGGGCTACAGGGAGACCCTGTCTCAAAAAGACCAAAAATAAAATAAAATAAAATAAAATAAAATATATCTACAAGCCAACTAAAGACCTGGGCCAATAATCAAGTAAGGTTTCTACCAAGTAAGAAGATACATAACCCCAGTGTTTGGCATTGGTAAATGAGGACTTCCTGGACCTCTTATAGGACTTTTAGCTGCGACAGACACCAAAGGAAGGGCTATGTTATCATACTTTGGGAACATGAGCATTATTCCCTGGGGAAGTAAGCACCTATGGAGGCAGAGATCACTACATGGGTTATCTGTGGGTTTTAAATGCCTATCCTTAGAGCATATTGTCAAAGGTTTGATTTTCCACATACTTACCAATGAAAATTCTTTGCACATTCACCATCTATATAAACATATTTATAAGTTTAGCAATTAGTGTAAGTGATTAGTTCCTACATGTTGAATTATCCAAATTTAGTTTCTTGCTTATATTGGTATGAAGCATTGTATCAGCTAGTATTTTATTTCTGTATAACAATGAATATTTCTGCATCTTTGTTTGAAAACATCTATCCTTGTGAGGAGACCATAGATCCAAAGTTCATCTGCTCCTTCACTCAAAATACAAGAAAAAAGTCACTGCTGATTATTCAGGAGAGATGGCAAGTAGACAGAGAGGTAGTAGGACCCATTGGCGCCAATAGGACATCTACAATGCCCAAAGAGGAATTAGAAACACACAGAAGGAAACTAATGTTCTTTTTTTTAAGCTGTTTTTTTTATTTTTTTTTTATTTCTGTATGTGTATGAATGTACTGCCTGCATGCAAGTCTGTGCACCCATGTCGTGCAATGCCACGGAGGTCAGAAGAGGGTGTCGGATTCCCCTGGAACTGGAGTTCTCCTGGAATTGGAGTTTCAGACGGTTCTCGGCCGCCATGTGGGTGCTGGGGATCGAACCCGGGTCCTCTGTAAGAGCGGTTGGCGCTCTTAACCGCTAGGCCATCTCTCCAGCCCTTAAGCTAATGTTTTATTGAAGCTCTGTGCATTTCATACAAGGAAACTAATGTGCTTAATGCACTAAGTAACACTTCACCTGAAGAGAAGGCAAGCAACTGAAATAAGGGAGGTCAAGTGGCAGTTAGCAGCCTAGCCCTTAATCCAGCTGGAACCAAAAGTGACACAGGTTCCACCTCTTGCGCCCACCCCACCCTCTATAGTCATCACACTGCTAATGGGTCTCTTTCCCTAGGAATCACCTTCCTGAAGTCAGTGATGTTTTCAAGATACAGGCTCCCACATGGTCTGAGGGTCTAAGTGCTCCATGAATGACCTATGTTCACAATTGCTTTTTTTGTGGTTTCTGAACTTGGTGCTTCTTCATACATTTTCTTTCCAATAAAGAGAAAATTTTCTGCATGAAGTACTCCTTTGATATTTTAGTTCTCCGTGTTTAAAAGTTCTAGGGTGCAGGGAACTGTTGAAAAAGAAAAAGGACTGAACATTCTTAGAACAGAGTGGCAAATACTAAATACACATTTCTAAGGTTCTGGCTAGAGTTCTAACAGTTAAACTTTGCCAGCCATTCCTTGTGCCCCCTGAGGCCAACCTTAAAGCTCCTCATGACTCTTTCTAGTGGAGATTCAGAAACTAAGAACCTCCCAGAAATGTCAAGGAATTCTTTCACAAAAGCCAGGGCACTGTGTATGGACTTGCTGCTCCAAGCCATCTGAGTGTGCTGCACTCTGCTGTCCTGTGAGTAGAATTGCACTCCAGCCGCTCAAATCAGCAGAAGCCTTGGCATCAACTTATCTGATCTTTTAAATTTTTTGTGTGTGTGTGTGTGTGTGTACGCGCGCGCGTGTCTCTGTGTGTGTGTGTGTGTGTGTGTGTGGTGTCTATGTATGATACATGTATATGATATGCGTGTTGGTGTGTCAGACCTTGCCTTTCAAGAGCAGATTTTTCAGACACACAGAAGTAAATAAAGCTCATGAAATCATTGTAAGTTTCACTGAGGTACAGGAAAGCCTAAGTGGCTAAGTAGAAGTTTTCCAAGGAGTGTGACAGCACACACAGATTCTCCACTGTGAGAATACAGAGTGGATCTATGGAGCTCTGGGGCCTCAAAGGTAGGATCAGCAGCAGACAGACTCAGTGACATTTCATAAGTACCAGCCACAACATCTAAACAGAAGGAGCATTGTTGTCCATGACTTTTGGAGACCATTTCTTCAAGCGCATACAAGATGTCCAATGTGGAGCTTTAAGACTTAATAGACAGAGCCGGACGTGGTGACACACACCTTTATCCTAGCACTTGGGAGGCAGAGGCAGGCGGATATCTGTGAGTTCAAGGCCAGCCTGGTCTACAGAGTGAGTTCCAGGACAGCCAGAGCTACGGGGAGACCATGTCTCAAAAAGGCCAAAAAAAAATGACTTAATAGACAGACATAGATAAAACACTTCAAGATACAGGCATAAACAAGAACTGTCTAAAAAGGACTCTGATAGCCAAGGTGACAACAGCAGGAATCTAAACAGCCACTGCACAAAAAAGAAAGCACCAAAAGAGATAGCCTACAGAATAGGAGGAAAACTTTATTAACAATGTGTCTGATGAGCAATTAATATCTAAAATATATAAGGAACTCAGAAAACTAAACACCAAAACAGCACACAATTCAATCAGCAAATGGGAAAATGAACTGGATATTCCATTTCGTTTTAGTCATAATGGCAGAAAACAAATGGCAAAAACAGTAGTGAGGATATGAAGAACCTATGCTGGTGGGAATGTAAATTAGTCAGGTCACTATGGAACTCAGTATGGAGGGTCCTTAAAAAAACTAACATTAGGGGGCTGGAGACATGGCCTAGCGGTTAAGAGTGCTGACTACTCTTGCAGAGGACCCTGGTTCGATCCCAGCACCCACATGGCTGCTGAAAACCATCTTTAACTCCAGTTCCAGGGGGATCCGACGCCCTCTTCTGACCTCTGTGGCATTGCACGACACGGATGCACAAACCTGCATGCAGACAGTACATTCATACACATACGAAAATAAATAAAATTTATTTTTTAAAAAAACCTAACATTAGAAGTAGGGTGTGGTGGTGCATGCCTATAATCCCAGCACTTGGGAGGCAGAAGCAAATAGAGAGTTCAAGGCCAGCCTGTTCTCCATAGTAAGTTCCAGGACAGCTGGGGCTACAGGAAGACCCTGTCTCAAAAATACAAAAAAAAAAAAAAAAAAAACACCTAACATTAGATCTACCATAACCCATCCCCACCCCTATTAGATACTTATCAGAAGGTCTCTAAGCCAACATATCATGGACACACTTGCACATAGATGTTTACTGAGACGCTACTGTTCACAATAGCTAAGTCAACAAAAGACTGAATAGAGAAAATATAGGACTGGGGGCTAGAGCTATGGCTCAACAGTTAAGACCACTGACTGCTCTTGCAGAAAACCAGGGTTTGGTTCCCAGTACCCACATGGCAGCTACAGCCGTCTTTTTTTTAACTTTATTTATTTATGTGTATCAATGTACTGTCTGCATGCAGGTGTGTGCACCCGTGTCGTGCAATGCCACGGAGGTCAGAAGAGGATGTCGGATTCCCCTGGAACTGGAGTTCTCCTGGAATTGGAGTTACAAACAGTTCTCAGCCGCCATGTGGGTGCTGGAGATCAAACCCAGGTCCTCTGCAAGAGCAGTCAGCGCTCTTAACTGCTAGGCCATCTCTCCAGCCCGGCTACAGCCATCTTTAATTCCAGTTCCAGAGGATCTGACACCCTCTTCTGACCTCAGCAGATATTGCATATACGTGATGCACTTATATACATGCAGGCAAAACACTCATACACATAAAATAATTTTATTTTTTTTCATGTCTCCCCATTCACAATACAGACCAGGCATAAAATAATTTTAAATGAAAACATAAACTATATACACAACAGAATTTTATGCAGCTATAAATATGTCATTTGCAGAGAAATGGATACAAGTGGAAACTGATTTAGACTTTGAAGAACAAATACATTTTCTTTCATTTCTAGATCCTAGATTTTGTGCAGATACATAAAAGCATGTGTGCACACATGAAATGAAAATAGAAGTTAAACTCTCTGGGAAAGAACAGAAAATGACAGAAGTGGAGGAAGGGAGGGAAAGGGAGTATAGGAAGCATCCTTTGCCATGACCAGGTACAGCTCAGTCCTGCTAAGGGAAGGGGAGCACAACACCTGCCTTGTGGACACTTGGGGAACTGGCCCCTTGGTGCAGAGGTCGGTCAGTCACTTCTATAACCCATAACCCAACCTGAGAGGTACTTCCAATTCAGGTCCTTAGCCTGGGACAATGGAACGTTTCCCACCTTGGCTATGTTTTTTCCCACCTGCCCAAAGACTGCTGCCCCTGGACAGGAATTTCAGACTGATGGCTGATGGCCTATCTTCAGCCTATGCCCACTCACAATTCACTTCACAGCTGGTGACCTGGTAGGTCTCCTTCCAGGCCCACTTCACCCACACCAGCTATCCAGGTTGGTGGTCTAAAGGACGGCTGTCCAACCCACTGGTCACTTAAACAAAATTCAGGCCTGTATGCACTCAAAAATAATGGCCGGGAATTCTGTAATGATGGTAATGGAGAATTTGATTTATTGCCTGCTACAGCTTGCTTTTACAAGCAAAATGACGTCAGTTCCCAGAGCCAATCACAGACCCCAAGTTCCGTGCCACTGCACACTGCTGCCCCACCCAGCATCATGCACCTGGGCCATGTCGTCTGCTCCTTCCTGGGGTTGGGTCAGAGAAATCCCATGACTCCCACCCACATGGTGCCCTGAGGGGTGCTAGCTGAGAACTAGCCCCCAATTCAAACTGGATCTTCCTACAAGGGAGGAGCAGGGAGTATGGAGAGAGAAAATGGTCAAAGTGTGTTATATACTTATATGAAAATCTCCTTATGAACGTAAACCCAGTTTTATGTAAAATAAATATCCACTAATGCTTTATATATAAACCAGAAAGCTTTTCTCAGGGTTACAGTTCATAGTCTCAATAAAAACAAGCTTGTTTCACAAAAAGTACTGCATATTTAATTAAAACACTTGCCATGAAAATATTAACCATATATAATTCTAAAAAGGATATTAGAATATTTACCACCATGATAAATTTATTAATATTAATATTTAAAGGATACAAAGAAAGCATTTACATTTCAGGTACAAATGCAGGTTCCTACAGTTGTGAAGATAACCTAACTGGCAGGTTATGGTGTGTGAAGACCAGCAAAAAGGAAAGTCTTCCCATGTATGCATTCAGAGAAGGATGAAATATGGTTCAGGTTCAGTATAAAATAAATAAATAATGCCAGGTGCGGTGGCACATGCCTTTAATCCTAGCACTTGGGAGGCAGAGGCAGGCAGATCTTTGTGAGTTCAAGGCCAGCCTGGTCTACAGAGCAAGTTCCAAAACAGCCGGGTTGACAAAGAGACTCTGTCTCAAAAAGACCAAAAACTAAATAAATAAATAAATAAATAAATAAATAATATTTATTTATTTTATACTGAACTTAAACTAGATAGATAGATGATTGATAGATAGATGATAGATAGATAGATAGATAGATAGATAGATAGATAGATAGATAGATAGATATAGAGAGAGAGTCTTTTTTGAGATAGGCTCTCCCTGTAGTCCCAGCTGTCCTGGAACTCATTATGTAGACCAGGCTGTCCTTGAACTCACAGATCAGCTTGCCTTTGCCTCCCAAGTGCTGAGATTAAAGACATGTACCACCATACCCAGCTGGGTGTAAAATATATTATCTATCTCAAAATCCTGAACTACTATAGCAAATGTGCAGATGAGGGCAAGGAAGGGACCAATTATCTTCTTATGATAAAAACTACTGAATCATTAGACATAAGGAATATGAGGAATATGACCTTAATCCAAGCTACTCTTCACTCCTACCAAAGTTGCCTTTTTGTCCCAAAGCCGTGATTGTTTCTACCACCACCCCAAGCAGAGACACCAGTTGGTTAATTTGAAACTATGCTGAACTAAAGCTATTTTATTTTTTATTTTTTTATTTATTGTTTATGTGTATGAATGTACTGTCTGCATGTAGGTTTGTACACCCATGTTGTGCAATGCCATGGAGGTCAGAAGAGGGTGTTGGATTTCCCTGGAACTGGAGTTCTCCTGGAATTGAAGTTACAGACAGTTCTCAGCCACCATGTGGGTGCTGGGGAACGAACTCGGGTCCTCTGCAAGAGCAGTCAGCTCTCTTAACCGCTAAGCCATCTCTCCAGCCCCTAATGCTACTTTCTGTACCTGCTTACCTCTGTACTCCACACATTTCCCAGGAGAGAATACCAGGAACTGTCCCATTCCAATCTTACTATTAAAAGACTGGACCTGACAGCACCTATCTTGATAATAAATCAAAGAACATGGCCCAGCACTCTAGAGGCAGCAGCAGGTGATTCCCTGTGAAATCAAGGCCAGCCTGATCTACATAGTGAGTGCTAGGTTCCAGTCCAGGTGAGGCTACAGGGAGACACCGTCACACAAGAAAGTAAAAAAGAAAAGAAGGAGGAGGAGGAGGAGGAGGAGGAAGAGGAGGAGGAGGAGGAGGAGGAGGGGAGGGGGAGGGGGCGAGGAAGAGGAGGAGGATGAAGGAGGGAGGA
>VZQC01012554.1:233136-256681 GCA_009823505.1 Rhizomys pruinosus
AAAAAAAAAAAAAAAAAGACACAGTTAAGATAGAAAGGCTCCCTACTTTTCTCCTCTCAGATTTAGAATATCAAGTCTTACATTGAGGTCCTTGATCTATTTGGAGTTGAGTTTTTTACAGGATGAGAAACAGGGATCTAGTTTCATTCTTGTATATGTAGCTATCCAGTCCAACCAGCAGCATTTGTTTAAGATGCTGTCTTTTCTCTGCTATGTATTTTTGGAACTTTTGCCAAAAATCAGGTGGTTGTATATACATGGGCTTAAATCTGGGTCCTCAATTCTGTTCCATAAATCAATGTGTCTGTTTTTATGCCATACCGTGCTGTTTTTATTACTACATTTCTGTAGTATAATTTGAAATCAGGGATGGTGATGCCTCCCGATCTTCTCTTACTGTTCAGGGTTGTTACTAGGGCCAAGAACCTGTGACTAGACAGGTCATGGGCCATTGGGAAGAACCTACTCTGATTATTCTGCTAAACTGACATAGTATTAAACTGACACCTACTGACTTATCATTATACTCATAGGTTAGTCCATCTCTTAGCTCTCACCAGAGAAGCTTAATCTTGGAGCAGATGTCAATAACATGGAGACCTTGGGGTGGGAAGAGTTGGAGGGAAGAGATAAAGGGTAGAAAGGTAGTATTCATACATGAAATTCTCAAAAACAATAAAAAATAATAATTGTATTGAGCTTTTCTACATTTCATACAACAGTTCTTAATCAACCTTAAATCCCCTCCCCCATCCATGCCCCCACCTACTCCTACCAGACCTTATGTATTCCACCATGCATGTTAAGTTCTGTCTAGTCAAGCATTCACTGCTGGGCCTGGTGGCACACAACTTTGATCCCAGCACTTGGGATGCAGAGAAAGGTGGATCTCTGTGAGTTCAAAGCCAGCCTGGTCTACATAGCTAGTTACAGGCCAGCTGGGGCTACAGGGAGACCTGTCTCAAAAAGACGAAAAAAAAGTATTTGTACCTAGATATCCTTCAATGCAAATTCATTTAAAATGTTTGAAAAAAGGGACTGGAGAGATAACTTAAAGGTTAAGAGCACTGGCTGCTCTTGCAGAGGACCCAAGTTTGGGAAAAAGAAAACTTTTTCTTTTTCTTATGTATCTATATAAACATATTTGTAAGTTTGTGATATAATTTTATTATTTATTTCCTTGTTTGTTTATTTTATGTGTATGAGTATACTGCCTGCATGTATGTAAGTGCACCCATGTCATGCAATGCCCGAGGAGGACAGAACAGGGCATTGGATCCCCTGGAACTGGAGTTATAGACAGGTGTTAGCTGCCATGTGGGTGCTGGATATCAAAACTGGGTCTTCCGTAAGAGCTACCAGTGATCTTAACTGCTGAGCTGTCTCTCCAGCCCCCTAATTTATTATTTCTTATACTTTGAATTACTAAAGTTCAACTTCTTATTTTTTATGAATCTAATGTGTGACTAAGAAAAATAAGTCTGAATTTGGCTATTTGGGCAAATGAGAAGAAAGTAAGGAATTTTTTATTTTTGTCTATTTTTAAGGGATTCTACAATATAAGAGCAGAGTTGTTTTCAGATCACATTAACTTTGCTCAGTTTGCCATACAATTAGGTAATTGGCGCTAGCATCCACAGATGAGGGATACCATTTGTTTTTCTGGGACTGTGTTACTTCATTCAGCATATTATCTTCTAGCTCCAACCATTTACCTGTAAAATTCATGATGTTGTCTTTCTTTACCACTGCATAGAACTCCATTGTGTAGATGTACCACATTTTCTCTACTCGTCAACTAAAGGGCACTTGGGTTGGCTCCAGCTCCTTGCTATTGTGAAGAGAGACGCAATAAACATGGCTGTGCATGTTTCTGCAATAAGATGAGTCTTGTGGGTACATACCCAGGAGTGGTATGGCTGGGTCAGGTGGCAAGTTCATTCCAAGTCTTCCACAGGTTCTCCACACTGCTTTCCACAGTGGCTGTACATGTTTACACTACTAACAGCAGTGGATGAGTGTTCCCCTTTCCCTACAACCTCTCCAGAACTTGGTATCATTTGTTTTCTTGATCCTAGCCAGTCTTACCAGACTGAGATGATATCTTAAAGTGGTTTTTATTTGCATTTCCTTAATTATTAGTGATGTTGAACACTTTTTTTATTAATTTTATTTATTTCTGTATGTGTATGAATGTACTGTCTGCATGCGGGTTTGTGCACCCGTGTCATGCAATGCCGCGGAGGTCAGAAGATGGTATCGGATTCCCCTGGAACTGGAGTTCTCCTGGAATTGGAGTTTCAGACGGTTCTCGGCCGCCATGTGGGTGCTGGGGATCGAACCCGGGTCCTCTGCAAGAGTGGTCGGTGCTCTTAACCGCTAGGCTATCTCTCCAACCCCAACATTATTTTTAATAAGCGCAATCATAGATTCACTTTATGAATCTGTTTGCCAAGCTAGTGTCTGTACCCTCAAGATCAGAAGTGGGAGAGAGAGTATTGCTGTGCCAGGTCCTTGGCCAGGACTGTTTTTTTTACTTCTGAGCTTGCTAGCCAGGTCGGTTCTCTCCCATCGGATCCTGCAGTAATGTCCTCCCTGTCACCTTGCCTGGAGCATCCTGAAACAGCCATTTAGAATTGGAGTAGGCAGTAGAGAGAGATGCAGGTGTGGGGGTGGCTGGAGGATTGACAGGATCAAAGTGTTGTTTAACGAAGGTAGTTTGGCAGCAGCATGCAGAATGAGGGAGAAATATCGGAGATGGATAATTGTGTGGCATATGTGAAATTTCTTTTGGTTAAATATAGCTTAGAGAAGTTTTAGTCATCTCGGCTCTTAATGCATTTTAATACCAATGTAGACTGCCGTTGTATCATGAAATATTAAGTTTATTATCTCCCTCACCTCCTTTGGGTAGAAGATAAATACTGTAATACTGTTAATTCAGTGAACAAGTTGAGGAAAATTTAGTTTCTAATTCTTCTGATTTGTTGGAACTTGAAGTTAACACTTACTGTTTCTATTTGGTGATTTTTATCTTTCTTCACCTGGGTTGGGAGTTGGTCCTGTCTAGGGAGGGAAGGGGAATCTTCACTGTGCTGTGTGCCTGAAGTTCTAGGCCCTGTTGCTCTGAACACATCTCCTTGAATCACTGCAACACCAAAGTAGTATTCTAAAATGGCTCAGCCTGGGAGCCTGCCCTTATTATTGGCCCTTGAATTCACACTTTTCCTGTTATGTACCAGACTGCCCTGGTTCAATTTGAAATCACTTCCTCTCATTAAATAATAACCAATATGAAACCTGAAAAGAGGATAAATTCCCCATTGTTTTAACTGGTGGAGAATAGTTGCTATTAGATATTATTTTCTATGACTGGTGGAGTTTCCTGTATGTCTTTTTAATGAATATAATGACATGTATGCATATAGTCTTATGTTCTGTTTTTTCATTTTAACATCTATCTAGTCATTATGTAATATTTGCATATTATGAAATATGAATCTTTAAATTGCTATATAAGCCATTCCATGGCTGTACCACAACATTTCAGGTAGGTTAATGTTTGTTTCTAAATATTTTTAGCTTTCAGCATAGAGGCCATGGGATTGCCTACAGGGTAGTTGGGCACTTATTCAGAAATAATATTTTGGGACTGAACCCACCCAACATGGGGCTGTTGGAATGGGTTGGTATGCTTTTTTGATAAAGGATGTTTTCTCCAAATCCTAATAACATATAGACAATGATTGTAAAGTCACCGAAATTTTTCTTTGAACATGCCTTGTGAGGAATCAATCAGGAATCAACTGGAGGTGAATGAAAGGTTTCTATGTTAATAAGGCCTCAGGGGGCCTTGGGTATAAAGTTCCTCCTAGCAGTTCTCTAAGACTGGAGATAGAGGGTGAAAGCAAGTGAACTTGGCTTTAGTAAGNTTTACTAAAGCTCTTAATAGTTTCTAGGAGATTTCTGGTGGAGTTTTTAGCATCTCTTAAGTAAGCAATCATATCATCAGCAAAAAGGGATAGCTTGACTTCCTGTTTTCCAATTAGTACTCCTTTAATTTCCTTTTCTTGCCTTTTATTAACCTAGCAAGTGTTTCAAGCACTATATTGAAGAGGAGTGGTGACAGGGGGGCAGCCTTGCCAAGTTCCTACCTTTAAAGGGAATGCTTCTGTTGTTTCCCCATTTAGGATGATATTGGCTGTAACCAAAGCCATATACAAATCCTGTATATGGCTTTGATTACATTGAGGAATGTTCCCTCCAATCCAATTCCCTCTAGGACTTTAAGCATGAAGGGATGCTGGATTTTGTCAAAGGCTTTTTCTGCGTCAATTGAGATGATCATGTGATTTTTGTCTTTCAGTCCATTTATGTTTTATGATATTTATTGATTTTCGTATGTTGAATCATCCCTGCATCTGTGGTATGAATCCAGCTTGGTCATGGTGGATGATCTTCTTGATGTGAGTCTGTATGCGGTTTGCAAGTATTTTGTTCAGAATTTTTGCATCTGTGTTCATTAATGAGATGGGTCTATAGTTCTCCTTTTTTGTTGTATCTTTGCCTGGTTTTGATATTAGAGTGATGCTGGCTTCATAGAAGGAATTTGAGAGAATTCCCTCTCTTTGTATCCTTCTAAACAATTTGAGTAATAATGGTTGTAAGTCTTTTTGAAATGTTTTATAGAATTCTGCCATAAAACCATCTAGGCCTGGGCTTTTTTTAGTTGGGAGGTTTCTTATTACATTTTCAATTTCTTCATATATTATGGGTCTGTTTAAGTTGTCAATCTCTTCTTGGTTGAGCTTTGGTGATTCCCAGGATAGACATTCATCCATTTCTCCTAGGTTTTCAAACTTAGTAGAATATAGGTTTTGGAAGTATTCCCACATGATTATCTGGTTCTTTTTATTGTCTGTTGTGATATTTCCCCTTTCATCAAAGATTCTATTGATTTTTGAGTTGTTCCTTCTTTCTTTTGGTTAACTGGGCTAGAGGTCTGTCTATCTTGTTTATTCTCTCAAAGAACCAACTTTTTGATTCATTGATTTTTTTGTATTGTTTTCTTTGTTTCTATTTCATTGATTTCTGCTCTGATTTTTGTTATTTCTTCCTGTCTATTGGGTTTAGGGTTCATTTGTTGTTGTCTCTGAAGTGTTTTTAGCTGCAGTGTTAGATCATTCACTTGTGCTCTTTATGTTTTTCTAATGTAGGCATCCAGGGCTATAAACTTACCTCTTAGGACTGCTTTTAAAGTATCCCATAGGTTTTGTTGTGTTGTATTATCATTGTCATTCAGTTCCAGGAATGCTTTTATTTCTTTCTTTATCTCTTCCTTGACTCATTCATTATTCAGGAGTGTGTTGTTTAGTCTCCATGTGTTCTTGTAGATAGTAGGGCTTATCCTGGTGTTGACAATGAGCTTTATTGTGCTATGGTCTGATAGAATGCATGAAATTATTTCAATCTTTTTGTATTTGTGGAGGTTTCTTCTGTGTCCCAGTACATGGTCGGTTTTGGAGAATGTTCCATGGGGTGCTGAGTAGAAAGTGTATTCTCTGGTATTAGGGTGGAATATTCAGTAGATGTCTGTGAGTTCTGTTTGGTGTATCATATCATTCAGTTCAGATGTCTCTCTGTTTAGTCTTTGTCCAGTTGACCTGTCCAAAGGGCTCAGTGGGGTATTGAAGTCCCCTACTATGAGTGTATTGGGGTTAATCTGTGCCTTGTGGTCCTGGAGAATTGTGTTTATAAAGTTTGGTGCACCAGAGTTTGGTGCATATATATTCATGATTGTGAAATCTTCATGGTGAATTCTTCCTTTGATAAAAATGTAATGGCCTTCTTTGTCTCTTTTGAGTTCTTTTACTTTGAAGTCTATTTTGTCTGATATTAAAATAGCAACACCTGCTTTCTTTTTTGCACCATTTGCTTGGAATATTTTTTTCCATCCTTTCATTTTAAGGTGGTGCCTATCCTTGAAGGTAAGATGCATTTCTTGGAGACAGCATATACATGGGTTCTGTTTCCTAATCCAATCTCCCAGTCTATGTCTTTGGATTGGGGAGATTAGTCCATTAATATTTAAGGATATAACTAAAAGATGTGTATTGCTTCCTTTCACCTTATTATCCATTTGCATTTTTGGTCTAGGTTTCTACTTCTGCAATTATGCTTTTATTAATTTCTCTTTCTAGGTGCCTGGGGATAGTTGCTCCTTTCTTCTGTCCTCTGAATTGCTTCAAGTATTCTCTGAAGGGTTGGTTTTCCAGAGATGTATTCTTTCATCTTGTTTATGTCATGGAAGATTTTTCTCTCTCCTTCAACTATAATTGACATTTTTGCTGGGTATAGTAACCTGGGTTGGCATCTATAGTCCTTTAACACTGGGAATGCTTTGCTCCATGTTCTTCTTGCTTTCATAGTTTGCACTGAGAAATCAGTTGTAATTCTGATAGGTTTCCCTTTATATGTAATTGTTGTTTTTCTCTTGTGGCTTTCAGAATTTTGTCTTTGATTTGGGCATCTAGCGTTTTAACTATGATATGGTGTGGGGAGTTTCTTTTCTGATCCTGTCTGTTTGGAGTTCTATGTGCTTCTTGTATTTGTATGGGTTTGTCTTTTTTTAGTTTGGGGAAATTTTCATCTATTATTCGGTTGAAGATCTGATCAATACCATTCTCTTGGGATTCTTCTCCTTCCTCTACTATGATGTGGAGGTTTGATCTTTTCACAGTGTCCCACAATTCCTGGTTGTTCCACGTTTGTGTATTTTTAAATTTTTCATGATCTTTACTTGAGGTTTTTAGTTGTTCTGTGTTATCTTCCAGGTCTGATATTCTTTGTTCTGCTTCCTCCATTCTACTTCTGAGGCTTTTTCCATTCCTTTTCTCTTGACTGGATGAGTATTTGATTTCCTTTTTTATTTATCTTGTGATTTCTTTAGTGTTTCCACTTCCTTTTGGAGCTTCTCAGTCTCTTCCTGTAGCTCTTTGCTTCGCTGGTTGGTTTCCTTTTCTTTTCAACATGGGATATTTTCAGTGTTTCCACTTCCTTCCGGAGTTTGTCATTCTCTATCTCTAGGTCCTTCTTCAGTTTTTCATTCTTTATTCTTAGTTCTCTGACTTGTTCTTTATACTCTTTGACTTCTTTGAATATGTGCACAATTGTTCCTCTAAGATCTGTGTCCTGGGCCATCCCCAGGGGCATCCCACTGTAGGAATCTCCCACAGGGTTGGTAGGGCTTGGTGTGGAATTATCCTGCACCTTTCTCATGTTGTCCCTTCTTTGTGTCCCTGACATGTGGTTTCTCTTTGCCTGTATTCCAATGGGAATCCCAAATGCCTCTTCACTGTGTTGAAGGCTGCTTTGCTTGCCTCCTTCAGATTCCCTCATTGTTTGATTTGTTTTTCTCCTTGCTTATGGAGTATTGACTTGTCTAAGTTTTAGGCTTTCTAAAGGAAGCCTATACTCCATAGTATTTGGAAGTCTAAGTCACTCTTCCCTTTCTGTTCTGAAGGTTCTCCAAAGAATCCACTTGGACACATCCTCAGCAATCCCAGTTGCCTGGGGGGGGGCGGTGTCTGCCTGTTTGGCCCACACCCTGGTACTTTGTGCTTCAGGTGATCCTGGGAAATCTAAATTCTGTGCACTCAACTCCTCAACTTCTTATTTACATTGTTGTCAAGTATAATAGCAATTAGTGTCCTCTTTCTACACACCAATAAACTATTCTTGCATTTCTGTTAGCTGTATCTCCTTCAGAGACCACAAGTACAAGGGCTTGCTGCTTTTCCTTTCATAACAGAGAAGAGATGAATTCCAAAAAAGAACCATGTTTATGATGCAGGAAATAGGAAAAGAAAGGCACAAGACATATTGAGGAATCACAGGTCTCAGTTGGATGTTTGAAATATCGAAAAAAGAAAAAAAGAAATATCAAGAGAGAAATCTATAGCCCAGGAGGGTAAAGGATGTCCCTGTCTACCTGTGTTAAGTAACATTTTTCTGAAGAGAAAAGAAGCAAATGGTCCCTGCTGGCTATTCATGACCTCACATCCCAGGATGTAGACATTGGTCCCTGTAGAGTCAGAATGGACAGTGGTCCAATTTCCCCACCCTCTATCCTCAACTCTGCTAGCCTCATGTTATATTTTGTCCTTTCTCTCCTGAGTCATCTGAGCTTCATGAAGTCTTGTGAGGTCTTCAAGACTCCCATGTGACCCCAGATCTTAGTCTCTAGGTAATACCACCTGTTCCTTGTCTACAGGGTTTCTAAACCCAGAACTTCCTCAAAAACTTGCTTTCCAATAAATAACTGTCTACAGCATTTGCTTCTGACTTACGATATCTGAAAGTTTGAGGGCTTGAGGCATTCTCCCTTTAGCCATCTCAACCGGCCTGGAATTCGCTACGTAGACCAGGCTGGACTTGAACTCACAGAAATCCACCTTCCTTTGCCTCCAGTGTTTTGGGAATAAAGGTTTGAACCACCACCACCACCTCTGGCTGAGGCATTCTTGAAATGAATAATACCACTTTTATATCATTATGTAGCAATAGTAACCTTAGCCATATATCTAAAGCTTCATTTAGAAATGCAACATAAAAAATAGGCTGCTGGGCTGGAGAGATGGCCTAGCAGTTAAGAGCACTAACCGCTCTTACAGAGAACCCCGGTTCAATCCCCAGCACCCACATGGCAGCCGAGAACAGTCTGAAACTCCAATTCCAGGAGAACTCCAGTTCCAGGGGAATCTGACACCCTCTTCTGACCTCCGTAGCATTGCATGACACGGGTGCACAGACCTGTATGTAGACAGTACATTCATACACATACAGAAATAAATAAAATTAAAAAAAAAATAGGCTGCTAAAACTCGGCCAATTGCCCTTTATACCACGTGAGATCAACACCAGTGCCCCTCATGACCTTTTTCCTAGGGGGACTTCAGAAACTAAAAATCTCCTAGAAACATCAGAGAAGATGTATTGCAACAGGGAAAGAGCAGATCAAACAATATCATCTATAAAGAGACAGACCAGAGGACTAGTTACAGTTCCTTGAAGGGGGTCTTCAAAAAATAAACTTTGCTTCCTCTGATGACTCCTTTCCTATATCCCAAGGAATCTTGTAGGGAAGGCCAATCTCCTAGGAGAAAAAGTCACTACTAGGCATAGAAAAATTATTACCCTAGGTCTAGACTCTAATTCCAGCTCTGCCATAATAAGTTATGTATGTTCAATTTAATCTGCTTTTCTCTCCAAGATTAAGTTGTCTATATGTGTATAGAAATGTGATATTGGGCTGGAGAGATGGCTCAGAGGTTAAAAACACTACCTGCTCTTCCAGAGGACCCAGGTTCAATTCCCAGGACCTACGTGATAGCTAATAATCACCTGTAACTCCAGTTCCAGGGGATCTGTCGTCCTCTTGTGGCCTCTGCAGGTATTGTACAACACAAGTGCACTAAATGGATCAAAGACCTCAATGTGAAACAGGAAACTGAAAATGATAGAAACCTACAAGCTAGAGGCATAGGAAAAGTCTTTATAAGTCAAACAGCAGCTGTGCAGGAAATAAGGTTAACAATTGACAAGTGGGACCTCATTAAACACAAAAGCATCTGTACAGTGAAAGAAGTGGAGAGTGGGAGGAAACCTTCACTTTCACATACATCTGAGAGAGGATTACTATCCAGAGCATATAAATTACTCAAAGAAAACAAATGACCCAATCAAAAGATGGAGTAAAGAGCTGAACAGAAGTAAAGATGACTGAGAAACATCTTAAAAAGTGTTCAATGCTGCTAATAATTAAGGAAATGCTAATTAAAACCACTTTAACATTTCATCTTACCCAGGTAAGAGTGGCTATGATCAAGAAAACAAATGATACCAAATGCTGGAGAGGTTGTGGGGGAAGGGGAACACTCACTCACTGCTGGTGGGAATGCAAACTCGTGCAACCCCTATGGAAAGTAGTGTGGAGAACTCGCAAAAGACTCATAATGAACCTACCACCTGACCTAGTGACACCACTCCTGGGTATGTACCCACAAGACTCATCCTATTTCAGAGATATGTGCACATCATGTTTATTGAAGCTTTCTTCACAATAGCAAAGAACTGGAAGCAACTGGTGTCCCTCAACTGATGAGTGGATAAAGAAAATGTGGTACATCTACACAATGAAATTCTATGCATCAGTAAAGAAAGACGATATCATGAAATTTGCAGGTAAATGGATGGAACTAGAAGCCATTATGCTAAGTGAAGTAACACAGTCCCAGAAAAACAAACTATGTATGGTGTCCCTCATTTGTGGATCCTAGCACCAAATCCTTATTTGTAAGGCAAACTGGGTAATTTTTTCTTTTTTAGTAAATATAATACCTGATGATACTATTAAAAAGGTACATTAAAACATACATCCCCAGGGGACTATGCATGGGGGCATCTCTTGAAACGTCCTGCAAATGTGAGTCACCAGTCTTCCTGTGCAGAGAGGTCTTGGAGATCCACTAATGGGACTCCAGCCAGTGTCCAGTCTATAATTAGGAAAGTCTGCTCATGCTTCAAAAAGAGAAGTCTGGTCTAGCAAGACCTGACTTTGTCCTCAAGTGGATGGAACTGGTAAGTGAAAAGCCAAAAGGAGCCAGGGGCTCCTTCCCCTTCCAAAACCCGAGTGACCCATGAGGACCAGATCCTGAACTGACCTTGAGAAAACAAAAACCTTGGTTAATCTGGGCTAACTGTGTGGCCTTAAACATCTAAAAGGAAAGTATAACCAGAAATAAATAATCAGTAAGGCCTGAGAAATTGTACTTCAGGTATAAAACTTGAGATCCTAGTAAAAAGACAAAAAGCAAAAACAAACAAACAAACAAACAAAACACTGTTGTTTTGCCTGTCTTCAATTCTTACTGGCAAGTGCAGCTACCCTGTGGCTGCCACTGCTTTTGCCATCCTTCAAAGACATGAGACACAGCCTTTCAATCTTTCAATATGGACTTGAGACTCATGTCTCTCCAAGAATCTTCCAAACCTTCAGTGCCAGATGAGACATCCAGCTTGTGGACTGAGCAACTACCAGGGATTCAGCCTCTTCAGAATATACACTGCCATTGTTAGACTACCCAGGCTGTATCATGGAGGCCAGTACAGGAAGACCAAGACAGGACTCGGTGTTTACTTGACCTCATTTGGTGACCACAGGAAAGGAAAACCCCAGTGTGGATCACAATGGCAGGACTGATGGTTGTTTGGGCTTGCCAAGAGGGAGCCTTCAAACATGACATCTTTCAGGCTAATAAAGAAATCATAACCTGAAGATGCTAAAACTTATGATGTTATAATCTTGATATATGTGTGGCATGCTTATTTTGGAGTGATGCAAATTGGAAGGAAGAACAACAACAAAAGACTGGATCAAAGAACTGACTGAAATGGTGAACTTCTTTTTTCCCTTTATTTATTTTTTTAATTTTTTAAATATATATTTTGTATAAGATTATCAAATCTAGACCCGTGTTCCCCACCCTACCCCCCCCACCCCACCAGAGCTCATGTATTCTGCCAAACATGCTTTTCATCTCTTTCTCAGTCTTTCTCGATATTCTCCATGTGGAAGTTGACTGTTTTGAGAAGTTCACTGTTTCAGTCAGTTCTTTGATACAGTCCTTTCTGTTGTTGTTGTTGTTGTTGTTGTTGTTGTTTCCAATATGCATCACTCCCAACTGCTTGGACAAAAGCTCAAGGGGTCATACACAAGAAATACTTACAACTAGGTAATTGCACTAGCATCCACAGATGAGGGAATCCATTCTCGTTTAATGTTTTTCTGACTGGGTTATTCTGTCACTACAGCATTATGTCCTCTAGTTCCAAGCCATTTTCCCCAGCATCTGGTCAGTGGTCTGGGAGATCCCTGAAAATGGTGAACGCTCCAAAACTAACATAAGCTTCAAAATTAAAAAATTTTTTTTAATAAAGAAGTAATTTTGTTTTTAATTTTTATTATTCGTGAGTGTTTAAATTCTGTCTGCATGTGTGTTAGTGTACCCGTGTCGTGCAATGCCGCGAGTTCAGAAGAGTGTCGATCCCTGGAACTGGAGTTCTCCTGGAATTGGAGCTTCAGACGGTTCTCAGCCGCCATGTGGGTGCTGGGGATCGAACCCGGGTCCTCTGTAAGAGCGGTCGGCGCTCTTAACCGCTAGGCCATCTCTCCAGCCCTGCATTGAAATTTTTAAAAGAGATTGAGAGAAAGGTGAAAAACATGTTTGGCAGAATGCATGAGCTCTGGTGAGGTAGGGGGCAAGGAAGGGGGAAAGGGTTTAGGTTTGATTGGGAAATGTATGAAATGCACAAAGCTTCAATAAAAAATTGGCTTTAAAAAATACATCAAATGGGCTGGAGAGATGGCCTAGCGGTTAAGAGCGCCGACCGCTCTTACAGAGGACCCGGGTTTGATCCCCAGCACCCACATGGCGGCCGAGAACCGTCTGAAACTCCAATTCCAGGAGAACTCCAGTTCCAGGGAAATCCGACACCCTCTTCTGACCTCCGCGGCATTGCACGACATGAGTGCACAAACCTGCATGCAGACAGTACATTGATACACATACAGTAATAAATATAATAAAAAAAATACATCAAATTACTATATAATTTAGGAATATAAAGTAATATTTCTTTTTACCTACATGCAACTCTACTGTTAAAATGTGAATCCCTAAACATGTTTGGGGGAATTAATGTATAGTTTATTTTCAGATGTTGTCATTTTGGTATATGTGTGGAGTGTATATATGCATATTTTTGAGCAATGTAAAATTAAAGGGAACAACAAAAACAAAAAAGACTTATTTAAAGAACTGACCAAAACAGTAAACTTCTGCATCAAAAAAATTTAAAAAGACTGAGAAAAGATGCAAGATCTGTATGGCAGAATGCACGAGCTCTGGCAGGGTGGGGGACATGGAAAGGGGAGTGGGTCTAAATTTGATTAAGAAATGTATAAAATGTACAAAAGTTCAGCCGGGTGGGGTGGCGCATGCCACCTCAATTAAAAATTAAGAAAAATAAATAAATAAGTAAATAAATAAATATTTTTAAAGTATGATGGAGTAATCTTGATGGTACCTTTTAGGCATTCTAGGATTTCATTTATAGAACACAAACAACAATCTCAGCTGGGCGTGGTGGCGCATGCCTTTAATCCTAGCACTAGGGTGGCAGAGGCAGGCAGATCTTTGTGAGTTCAAGACCAGCCTGGTCTATAGAGTGAGCTCCAGGACAGCTGGGGCTACAAGGAGACCCTGTCTCAAAAAGATGTAGATATAAACTAACCCCTATTCCTCTCCACATCTCAAATGTGAAACAATTGTCATAATATATCAATATTTTCACAGGAACATTTTTAAGGCTTCTGGCATTACACAAAATATGTAATATCTGTGTGACAATATCATAATTATATATAGAAAACCTTATAAATCCTCCTTGTGCAATGTAACTTCTAAAGATTAAAGTGTTCTACTTAAAAAGTACTGAAACGTTGTTTCCTCTATATTGGACATTCATTTGTAATTAAAGGATGAAAAATCAAGTTTTGTACTAAGTGATTCTTCAATGAAAAAAAATGAATTGAACAAACTTATTTGATATTACTAGTGTTCTAGATCATTCTTTGATTTTAAGAAGTCTTCATTATGACTTATGCTTCCAATTATCTCACAGCCCTGAGGCAGCAAATGTTAATTTTTGTATGCTTGTTTATGTTTCATGCAAGTATATTCATAAAGCTCAATTTATACTTGTCTTAGTCACCACCATATACAATGTATTTTAAGAGAAATCAACAAAAGGTGATTATTTCTCATTTTGAAAAAATGAAAGTCATTAAGACCTTGTTTAAAGGTTCTAAAAGCAGTACACTCAGGTCTGAAGAAAAAAACACCAAAAAAATATTATAAATTCTAGTAATTTTCTTGGGCATTAAAAATGTGTAACACAAATGTTTGTACTTTAACAGATAATATATTACTGCACATCTGAATACATTTTCCAACATTCTTTGTTGACAGAAAGCTGGTCTGTGAAGTGGAACTGGTGAAGAGAGGTTATGGCAGGGTAACAGTTAGCAGCTGTCCTGGGCATCAGAAGACATGGCGGGGCTGAGTCCTGACTTTCCAGTCATAGTATTGGATGGAATATTCACTCTTTTCAACTTGGCAGCAACCTCTCCAGAATTGATTACGGTCAGCAAACTCTGTTGGATCTGTTCTGGGTCAGAGCTTTGCAACATTAAGGAACTCTGTGTCTTAAGGGTGAACGATGGGCCGTCAACTGGAGTTGGGATTTGAGAACTCTGTTCACTACTTGCAGATTTATTTTGCTTATCATTTTCATCCTGTTGTGGAACATCTGCAGACTTAAGTACCTCATTCCCTGTATCAACTGGAGGCTGGGCAAATGACCCCTTGCCGGATGATGGGGGATGTGCCTTACTGAACAACTGAAACCTTTTCACCACAGCAAGGGCAAGTGGCGTGGGAGTATGGTCGTGGGGCCCCGAAAGTTTTCAGGGTCTTCTAGTGCTGCTACCTGACCATCAGGAAGAGATGCAGGCTTGTTTCCTCAGTATTTCTATGTCGTTATTGAGTTCCTATTCATATCCTCTATTGACTTGCTTATGTCATTCAGCTGTTTGTGTTCTCTTGAAATTCATTCAGAAGTTTGTTTCACAGAACATATTTATAGTCATTCTTTAGATTTATTTGCTGAGATTTCGTCTATTCACTCTTGTCAGGGCCATTATGGGGGACTGCTCCCCTTGGAAGAGACATGTTGCCTTGTTTGTTCACATTTCTTACATTTTTGCATTGGGAATTTTGCATCTTCAGTTAGGTTATTGGTTGAAATGTTTACAATTTAACTCAGCTTTATTTTTTCAGTGATATTTGCAGGCTTCAAGAGGAACTAGATTGCAGTAGGGCTGAGGTGCTATTTACTCAATTACACTGGTGTCTTGATTCTCAGTCCTCTGAGATAGGCTACATCAATCACTATCAAGGGATAAACTTCTGTGAAAAATACAGCAATGTTTGGGGTTGGAGAGATGGTTTAGCGGTTAAGAGCACTGGCTGATCTTGAAGAGGACCCAGGTTCAATTCCCAGCTCCCCTACATAGCAGCTAACAATTGTTCGTAACTCCAGTTCCAGGGAATCTGACGCCCTCTTCTGACTTCCATGGGCACTACATGACACAGGTACACTTACCTGCATGCCGACAATACACTCAGGCACATAAAATAATAATAAATAAAATTTTTGAACAAAGAAAATATAGTAATGTTCAAAGAAAGTGCAATCACCCCTTAAGCCCTGATTGTTTTATGAAGTAAAGGGGCATTGAAAGCAGTGTATGAATATAATATTAGTTATTATAAGTGCATGAATATAATATTAGTTATTATAAGTAAGACTGGAAGAGGAAAAGAGGAAGCAGAGTAAGACCAGTGATTAGTGTTGGGCCAATAGGAAGTAGAGGACAGGAGCATGGTTGGGACAAAAAGGGGGAGATGAGGGCATTTTGACTAAAAGTGGACTGAAAAGAGACGTAGAGATACATAATCAGGTAAAGTCTCTCAGGAGACTGAGACACTAACACCTCACAAACCAAGAAAGGAAAACAAAATGTAAAAGAGCAATGAAAAAAAGAGAAAGATAGGACAAGACTAGGTCAAGGCCGACCTGGCATTCTAAGTCGCCAATGGGCATTAAGTAAAGGAAGACTGGATATGAAAGGAGAGAGAAGGAGGGGGTTACATTGTGCCTCGTCTGGTTGCAGGGGTCAGCCCTGTCCCTCGTGGTGGTGATGCTGATAAGCAGGTCCTCTGAACTTACTCCAGCACCAAAAGACCCCAGCCCACAGATGGGGTCATTAGCCAACTGCAGCTGCCTTGTACCTCAGGCCATGAATATATCACAGCAGATCAAAGCAGAGCCATGTGGACCTTAACCCTGAACCGTGAGGTGAGGATCTCTGCAGCTGTGGGTTTGATACCTTATTACTACCACTGTAGTGACAATAAGATTATCAGCCTCATCCATCCCACTACCACAGGCAACATAGCAGAGAGAATCATTATCAGCTTTAAGGAAAACTTGGAGTAAGTGCAAAACATTGCTGTGGAGTCCAGGACCATACCTAGATAAGTCCCAGCACCCAGCAGATTTCCACTGCGCTTAACCACAGATCAGTGACTGTGAGCAGGTGTCTGCATCCGCTCTGTTCCCTAATGCATTTGTGGACCTCTGAGTCTTCAGTGTCCTATATGGGCATGTCACACATCCATGTAGAGCAACATCAAGAACAGATTTGTAAGAAACATATGTGAGCCGGGCATGGTGGCGCACGCCTTTAATCCTAGCACTTGGGAGGCAGAGGCAGGTGGATCTTTGTGAGTTCGAGGCCAGCCTGGTCTACAGAGCGAGTTCCAGGACAGCTGGGGCTACAGGGAGACCCTGTCTCAAAAAGACCAAAGTGTTGTTTGTCTCCCCTTCTTCCTCTTCTTGGATTTGCTTTCAAGTATTCTCTGAATGGGTTGTTTTCCAGACATGTATTCTTTTTTTTTTTTTTTTTTTTTTTTTTTTTTTTTTTTTTTTTCTTTCTCTTTCAAATATGATTGACATTTTTTGTGGGTATAGTAACCTGGGTTGGGGTCTATTGTCCACTTTAACACTGGGATTGCTTTCCTCCAGGTTCTTCTTACTTTCTTGTTTGCCGTTGAGAAGTCAGTTGTCCTTCTGATAGGTTTCCCAATCTATAGAGTCATTGTTGATTTTTCTCTTGTGGTTTTAGGGATTTTGTCTTTGTTTGGGCTGTCTAGCATTTTAACTCTGATATTGCCCGGGTCGAAATTCTTTTTTGATCTTGTCTGTTTGGCAGCTTTCTAGGCCTGGCTTCTTGTATTGGTTTTTGGTTTTTCCTTTTGTATGTTTTTGGGGAATAGTTTCATGTATTCGGCTGTGGAAGTGGATCTGATCACCCATATCATTCCGATTTGATTCTGTTCTACTTCCTCTCTATTCTATGATGGAGAGTTTGCATCTTTCATAGTGTCTCTAAAGCTCTCTGGTTGTGTCTACCTTTTGTGTCATTTCTTAAAACATTTTCATAAATCGNAAATAAATAAAAAAAAAAAAAAAAACATATGGCTGTACAGCGCCACCATTTATCAGCAATGGACAAAACACCAACATGGATTGAGCAATTACTTTCAATGGAGAATCATTACGCTTAAATGACAATAGTTCTCGCCAAGACGCCTCAAGGGCTGATAAACAACCAGGGCTTAAGTTTCTTAAATTGAACACGCATCACATTAAAGAAGCGCAGCAGATGGGAAAATTCTAATCCTCCATGCATGGTGTCAATACAATGAAGCATTTTGAAAACTTGCGGAATAACTGAAACCAATCCACATCTCCTCTGGCACATGCTCTTTAGGCGCCTCAGCAGTTGGTTTCATCCTCGCAAGCCTCAATCTCGACAACGGCCTAGTGGAAAGTACAGATACTACCCAGGAGACCTGCTAGGTATGCTGGGAAAAGGAATTTCTAAGCCAGGACATTCGGTTCCACCTTCCTGCTTCTCTTCGATGATATCTTTATGGATAATAATTTTGGAATTAAGGCTGGAGAGATGCTCAGATGGTAAGACAAGGGCTGCTCTGCAGAGGACCCAGTTCAATTCCCAGCACCCACATTATTGCTAACAACCATCTGAACTTCCAGTTCCAGGGTATTCAAGACCCAGTTCTACTTCACATCAGCAATTACATTAAGGGTGTACACTAACATGCAAGCAAAACTCCAGACATGAAAAAATGAAAATGTTAAAAGGAAATATTTTTGGAAGTTTCCATTTCGTCGGAATTTCTGAAGTTTTAATGAGTTTTCAAGATTCCTTATTATCCATTTAATAGCAATCTATGTACTAACCCCTCTCATTTTCATGGTTCAATTTGTTAATTCTGCGATTTTCTTCCTTACTTTGGTTAGTTTGTCAATAGTTAGCTTTCTCAATGAAATTAACCTCTTGTTCAATGACCTATGGATGAAGATTGTGTGCCTGAAATTGATCTTACTCTGTGATGTTTCTGCTTTTTCTTGAGACAGTGTCTCCCTTTCAGGTCCACTGGCCTGGAACTCTCTAAGTAGATCCAGGCTGACCTTGAACTCAGCAAGATCGCCTGCCTCTCCCCCGAATGTCTAGGGATCTAAGAGCAAATGTCACACCATGCCCGTCTGTTCTTACTTTTATAACACACTTTGAGGCAGATTTGAATCGTTTTATTAGCCTTTATACCATTTCATGAAACAACAGGGTCTCCTGTAGCCCTCACTAGCCTGAGCCTCACGATATGTAGACCTAGGCTGGCCTTGAACCCAACAGAAATCGCCCCGCCTCTGCCTCCAAGTTCTAAAACAGGGCGTAAAGCCCACCTCACACCCACCCATTCGCAACAGTTCTTTTTTATTTTTCTTTTCTCTTTAATTTTTATTTATCCAATATGGTATGAAGCTGACCGTCTCCATGTAGGTTCGTGCACCCGTGTCGGCAATGCCCCGCGGAATCAGCGAGAACAGGTTCAATTCCCTGAACGAGTTCTCCTTGCGAATGATTCAGACGTTCTCCTCAAGCCGCCATTGCTGCTGGATCTGAAACTCCGGTCCTCGTTAGAGCATCCCGTGCTCTCTAACGCGCAGTAACCCATCTCTCCAGCGCCCACATGCATTAACAGTCTTAATCACATATTTAGATTCCCTCTCCATCCATGCCCTCCAACCCCCAAGGACCTCATGTATTCTGCCATACACTTTATTGGTTTCTATCCAGCAAGCATTTGTAACCAGACCTTCAGAACAAATCCATACACTGGAATCTACTCAGCCTATCTAGAGATCACAAGTAAGGCCTACTCTCCTCACTCAGTAGTAAATTCAGTCTCTATATTGGGGCTTGTTATGTATATGACGCTATTGTGGAGCCGAAAGCTTCAGACCCTAGAGCTGGAATTCAGGTGTTATCTATCCTCTGCAAGAGTAGTCACACTCTTAACCACTGGGCTCTCTCCAACCCCTCTTGACAATGCTTTAAACGACTCCTTTCATCTGTATTTTTGCCATTGGTAACAGTCTTTTTCTTGCTGTGTGTCTAATTGCGAACTGAGTATTATTTACGGACTATGGTTGTACCTGCATTGTACTGCCTTCTTGCTCTATATTCTGGTCAATTTCGCCAATAATCTAATTGAATAATTCTCTCTACTGCAGGGTGTACGCTCTCCTTCTTCTGACCGCGGGCCATGTGCGTCACTTGCATCACTGTACTCCAAGACTCCTGCAGTCCTTGACACACATGCTGCTTTCCTTCATCAAATTGTGCAGTATATCTGCCAGGCCTGATCCTCTGGCTTACAATGTCTCTTGGCTTGCGCCAAAGCCGCTTGCGTGACACTTTACACTTCGCGTATTTCATGTTCCTGAGTTTTTTACTCTTACATTTAGACTCCTTCTTTTATTTCAAAATCAAAGTTCCTTTGCTTAATGTTTTTCTAACTGTCTGTGGAACTTCTCATCGTCAGATATTCCAGTATTGGCTCCCTCGGTTCGTAGCTTGACTTTCTGCTTCTAGGATCTGTCAGAATTCACCAGCCGCAACCCATGGACTCGTTCTGTTCACTCTGTGCCGTCTGTCATCCACCACATACACATCCTATAATCGCTTGCAGCAATCACCTACGTGTCAGCTCTCACACCCACTCACCTCGACTCAGTCTACACCATCTACCGCTCTTAGCTCTCTACTCGACGCTATTCTCTTTGAGCTACTTCCCGCATCACACTCATATCCACGTTCTAGCCATTCAATAACCCGTCCCTGCCATGATACGCTCAGACAATCCCTTACCACCCCGAGACCAAATAGTAGTCGCCTCACGCCTCACCTCCTCTCAGCTCTATATCTCTTCTCATATCATCGCTCTCGCCTACTCCTACGCAGCGCGGTCGTCCGTACTAAACTTACTCGCGTTACCCTTACGCTCCCACATCTTCTAATCTAATCAATGTCAGCGCCGGTGGCGCCTGCCTTGAATCCTAGCACTTGGGAGGCAGAGGCAGCGGATCTTTGTGAGTTCAGACCCAGCCTGGCTACAGATTGAGTTCTCAGGACCACTGGCTAGCATACGGAGACTCCTGTCTCGAGAAAAGTACCAAACATAAAAAAAAGAAAAAACGTTTGAGAAAATATGATGTTTGCAAATACGTATGATCACAGATTATATTAAATAATAGAATAAAAATTTTTTTAGTACTTTAAAGACAGAGGTCTCCTGTAGCCCGCAGCTGTCTGGAACTCTCTCTCTGAGTAGCCCAGGCTGGCCTCGAACTCACAAATACTACCACCACCAATCCCTCTGCCTCCAAGTGCTAGAATTAAAAGCGTGCACAAAGGAACCAAGCACAATGCAACAATAATAAATCTTTTTAAAGAAAACGATGTTTGTGTCTCCAACAAAATAACAGTTATACATAGTAAAATAAAATAATAAATAATATAAATAAAATAATAGATATGTGCTGCATTAATTTTACACCCACTTACTATGTTGTGGTCGGTTTTGTTCAATTCCTCGTCTGGCTGAAGATATGCACTTTCTTCTTTATTTCCAATCTTTCAAATGCAACAAATATTTTTCATTGATTTAGATCCCTGCATCTGCACAACTCCATCTGATTTCATTTTACTCTGTTATAATTAGTTCTATGATAGGATTGCATGAAAGAGAGGACGAGCGCGAAGATGGAGATACATCTCGAGTGAGACGGAGAGAGATATGAGAGAGAGATTTAGTAGGCCTAATAGATTCTAATTTGTTTCCCCAAATGCCATTTGATATGGGTTCACCTACTGCAGCGCTTCAACCCACCAAGAGTCTCACCTCAAACAAGACTGAAGCTCCTCCTCCCAGCAGCCATCGATTTCCAAAATCACCCAGTTACGACGTGGTCTTCTCTTTTTGTCTTTAGGACAGGTCTCCCGTGAGCTCTTCCTGTCTGAACTCACCTCTGTAGACCAGGTTGCCTTAACTCACATCAAACCACCTTGCCTTCTCTGCCTCCCGAGTTGCTAGGATTCCTTGAGGTTTTTAGTTGTTCTGTGTTATCTTCCAGGTCTGATATTCTTTGTTCTGCTTTCTCCATTCTGCTTCTGAGGCTTTTTCCATTCCTTTCCTCTTGAATGGATGAGTGTTTGATTTCCTTTTTCATTTCCTCTTCTGATTTCTTTAGTATTTCTACTTCTTTTTAGAGCTTCTCGATCTCTTCCTGTAGCTCTCTGGTTCGCTGGTCGGTTTCTTTATCTTTTTCAGCATGGGATCTTTTCAGTGTTTCTACTTTCTTCCGGAGCTTGTCATTCTCTCTGTCTAGGTCCTTTTTGAGTTCCTCATTCTCTTTTCTTAGTTCTTTGATTTGTTCTTTATAATCTTGTAGTTCTTTAAATATGTTCCCAATTGTGTTTCTGATGTCTGTGTCCTGGGGCATCCACAGAGGGATCCCAGTGCAGGAGTCTTCCATAGGGTTGGTAAAGGTTGGTGCAGGATTATCCTGCCCCTTTCCAGTGTTGTCTCTTCTTCGTGATCCTGGCATATGGGCTTCTCCTTGCCTGTCTCCTGCTCTTCCTTCCGCTGGCCTGAGGAGATCTCCTATTTCTTTCTTTATTTCTTCCTTGACCCATTCATTATTCAGGAGAGTGTTGTTTAGTCTCTATGTGTTATTGTAAGTTGTACGGTTTATCCTGGTGTTGATACTGAGTTTTATTGCACTGTGGTCTGATATAATGCATGAGATTATTTCAATCTTTTTGTATTTGTTGATTTTTTTCCTGTGTCCCAGCATATGGTCTGTTTTGGAGAATGTTCTGTGGATTGCTCCGTAGAAGGTATATTCTCTGTTGTTTGGGTGGAATATTTGGTGTATTGTATCATTTTATTCAGCTGTCTCTCTGTTTATACTTTGTGCTGTTGATCTGTCTAAAGGACCTTTTGGTGTATTTTTTTTTTAATTTTATTTATTTCCATATGTGTATGAATGTACCGTCTGCATGTAGGTTTGTGCACCCGTGTCGTGCAATGCCGCGGAAGTCAGAAGAGGGTGTCAGATTCCCCTGGAACTGGAGTTCTCCTGCAATTGGAGTTTCAGACGGTTCTCAGCCGCCATGTGGGTGCTGGGGATCGAACCCGGGTCCTCTGTAAGAGCAGTCGGTGCTCTTAACCGCTAGGCCATCTCTCCAGCCCCCATGCAACAGTTCTTAATCAAATTTAGATTCCCTCTCCATCCATGCCCTCCAACCCCCAAGGACCTCATGTATTCTGCCATACATGTTAGGTTCTATCCAGTCAAGCATTTGTAACCAGACCTTCAGAACAAATCCATACACTGGAATCTACTCAGCCTATCTAGAGATCACAAGTAAGGCCTACTCTCCTTCACTCAGTAGTAATCAGTCTCTAATAATTTGGGGTTTTTATGTGAATGGAGGTATCTGTGGAGGCCGTAAGAGGGTGTCAGATCCCCTAGAGCTGGAATTTCAGGTGGTTATATCCCTCTGATAGAGCATTGCACACTCTTAACCACTGGGCTATCTCCAACCCACTCTTTACAGCTTTAAGTACTACTCCTTTTCTCTGTATTTTTGGCATTTTGGTATTACATGTTTGTTCTCTGGTTGTGTCTATTTGGGATACTAGATGTTTATTGTACCTGCATGTCTGCTTCTGTCTCTAGATTTGGGGGATTTTCTGCCATAATCTAATTGAATAGATTCTCTCTACCTGCAGTGTTTAGCTCTCCTTCTTCTGCCTCGTGGATGGGTCACTTGATCACGTACTCCAGAGCTCCTGGATGCTGCACACATGCTTGCTTTTTCCTTATCAACATTTGAGTGCAGTATTCTGCCAGCCTTGTCCTCTGGGCTTGACAATGTTTCTTGTGCTTGGCCAAGCCTGTTGGTGACACTTTACACTTGGTATTTCATTCACTGAGTTTTTTCCCTACATTTCTATTTGATCCTTTCTTTTTTCAAAATCTAAGTTTCCTTGCTGAATTTTTCTTCTGTGTTGTGGACTTCTTCATCCATATTCCTGGTTTTTCCCTCGGTGTAGCTGACTTTGCTCTCTAGGATCTGGGTCGAATTCATCCACTCGCCTGTATTGGTCGTTATTATCAGAAGCCTTTTAGAATCTTCATCTGCCATCTTGCCCGCTTCAGTATCTTTGAGTTCAAATAGTTGAAAAGCTGTGTGCGTTAAAAGGAGTTGTGCTAGCCGGGCGTGGTGGCGCACGCCTTTAATCCTAGCACTTGGGAGGCAGAGGCAGGCGGATCTTTGTGAGTTCAAGGCCAGCCTGGTCTACAGAGTGAGTTCCAGGACAGCTGGGGCTACAGGGAGACCCTGTCTCGAAAAGACCAAAAA
>VZQC01012554.1:261653-332120 GCA_009823505.1 Rhizomys pruinosus
AAAAAAAAAAAAAAAAAAAAAAAAAAAAAAAAAAAAAAAAAAAAGAAAAAAGAAATAGCAAATATATATACACGTGTGTTTGTGTTTGGATATAGCCAGTCATGGTGGCCCACACCTTTAATCACAGCAGTCAGGAGGCACAGGATTTAGGTAGATCTTTGTGAGTTTGAAGTCAACCTGTCAACATAGCAAGTTCCAGGCTAGCCAGGACTACATAATGAGACTATCTAAGAAATAAAGAAATAAAAAAATAAAAAATGAGAAAGAAAGAAAGAAAGAAAGAAAGAAAGAAAGGAAGGAAGGAAGGAAGAAAGAAAGAAAGAAAGAAAAAAAAAAAAAAAAAAAGCTAAAAACAGGACTACCGTAAGACCCAGCAAAATGAAACAAGGCCAGTATAGTAAAGAGCTATCTGGGCATCTGTATTTACTACAGCAGTATTCACAGAATCGAGGTTGGTTTCCATCAGTAAATAAGTGCAGTTGTAAGAATTGGTTGGGGAAGAGCAGAGCAATGCAGTGTCTTCTGGACAGGACTGAACCGATGCACTCATGAATTCACAGCAGCTATCATTGCCTGCACAAAACCTGCAGGAGATCAAGACACTCAACACTAGCATGGAGTAGAAAGTGTCCATTCATAAGCTGCCTGCTTAGCTGAGTGTCTATGGACAATTGATGGCTTCTGGGGGAGGAAGAGTCAGTTTTCTTTAATGGTGTGGCTCCTGGTAGGTTGGCCATACTCTATTGGATGCCCCCTCATCCAGAAGTATATGGACAGCACAGCACAAACTGGAGTTGATAAGGTATTAAATTTAAAAACTAAAAGAGGACAGTTAGTGGAGGGTATAGGAAGCTAGAGATGAATCTGGGAGAAGTTATGGATGGGAGTTGGGATGAATATCATCAAAATACATTGCATGAAATTCTCAAATAATAAAATATTTTAGTATAATAAAAAATTTTAAAGAAAGAAAAAGTGACAGACACAATAGAGTGCCATTCAGGTTTTTTTTTATTAATTTTATTTATTTACGTATGTGTATGAATGTACTGTCTGCATGCAAGTTTGTGCACCCGTGTCGTGCAATGCCGCGGAGGTCAGAAGATGGTCTCGGATTCCCCTGGAACTGGAGTTCTCCTGGAATTGGAGTTTCAGACGGTTCTCGGCCACCATGTGGGCACTGGGGATCGAACCCGGGTCCTCTGTAAGAGCGGTCGGCGCTCTTAACTGCTAGGCCATCTCTCCAGCCCGCCATTCAGTTTTTTTAAAAGAAAAAAATTTTTGTTACTTGCAACAACATGAATTACCTTGGATGGCATTATACTTAGTGAAGCTAGCCAGCTTCCAGAAAGACAAATGCCAAATGAGCTCACTCAAATGCCAGGCCTAAAAGGGTGGCACTTATTGAAGTAGAAACAATAGTGGTTACCAGAGGCTGGAGGAATGGGGAGATGTTGATCATAGTGAAAAGTTTCAGTTAGCCAGAGGGAATAATTAATTCTTTGTGATTTATTGTACATCACATATGATGGTTTGTAGGCATTCTTTTGGCAGAAGCACTTACAGAGTCAGCAAGTAGCCCCCAAGCCTCAACCCCTGCTGTTATCCAGCCAAACCTGTGAGCCTGGACTGTCTTTGATCCCTTAGGGAAAAGCTTTGATCTGGAAAATGGCTTGGGGTTCCACTTGCCCCAACTGCCTGCCCCAGCCCCCAATTGTGAGTTTGTGTCCCAGTCCATGCAAGGATCTGTATAAAAAGCCTTGAGTTACAACATTAAAATTGAGTCTTTCCTCCTGGACTGTGAGTCCGTTTCCTTTTCTCTCCAGGTGGCTTCTCACGGTTTCCTCCCCCTCCTTGCCAGAGCTTAAGCCTAGAACTGTCAGCCTGCTGGCAGGGGACAATTCCAAGACTTACAGCCTTGCTGAGCTGCAAGCCTGGTCCATGGAGGAAGAACATCAAGTGGACTGCAGCACACACATAATGGGCATTTAAAAGACCACCAGATGGTAATATTTTAGATGACAATGGTTAACTTTAGTCATCAACTTAACTGGATCTGGAGTCATCTAAGAGAGAGGCCTCTGAGCAAGTTCATAACAGTGTTTTCTGGAAGAATTAACTGAGAGGCAGTGGCCCAGGTAGATACAAGAGGCCTGGGAGGAAAGCTGTTGGGTTTTCCCCCATTTGCCTTGGCCTCTTGCTGGTAAGTGTGTAAGGAGCTGTAAGCCTGCCCATAAAGGGTTAACTCTGAGAACTGTTCCCAGGGAAGTGCAGACATGCAGAGGGGCTTCCTGCCTTGCTTGCCTGCAATAAAACTGGCCTTCAATAAAGTTGGCTATGTGAGCTGACACCCTGAGCTTTTCCCATGGACGTGCTAAAAGATCACAGGATGCTCCAGCCAGATGTCCCTGCTCATCTATCTTGCAAGGCAGCCTCCCTGGCGCCGGATGGCCGGACTGACTGATTGCCCTGCCTTACCCTCCCCCTATACCTTTCCCAATTTCCCGCTCCCTTGGCTATTTAAACTCTGTGCATAATAAAGACAATGAGACCTTGACAAAAGCTTGCTTGCTTGGTCTCGATTCTCTCTCTCGCTTAATCTTTCAGGTTGCGGAGGTCTCCCTCGAGTACCTAACGTTACATGCCCCTGCAGGCAGGGACATATTGGCGCCCGACGTAGGGGCTCGAGGTAGAGACCCCTCTACCAGACAAGGAACAAGGAGGTCCGGCCGGACGACTTAAGACCGAAGGGCGCTCCCATCAGAGGAGCGCGGAAAACCTCGGTAATGAGAGGGCGCTTCGCCATCAGCGGAGCGTGGAAAACCTCGGAAGAAAGAGGAACCTCCGCCACCCACGGAGTGCAGAATCCTCGAGAAGTAAGAAGTGAGTAGTTCTTTGTCTCATATTAAAGATAGGCCAACTGGCTCATATTAAGATGGGCCAGTCGCTGTCTAAAGAAGAGAAATTTATTCAACACTTTAAGACAGCTTTCAGGGAGAGAGGAATTCGGGTTAAAGAAAAAAGATTTAACTAGATTTTTTATATTCATAGGGGATACATGTCCCTGGGTGGTCCTTGATGGGCCCTCAATTCACCCCAAAGACTGTTATTAATGAGATAATTCAGAACCCCCTCCCCCCCGCGCGCACTCGCTGCGGGCTCCGTACCCAATTGCCCTAAGCCAGACACCCCAGGCACTGCCTGTCAGCCCCCCAAAGAGATCCATTTCCTCTGCCCTATAAAGCAGCTCCCCCCTTTTTTTGCAGCCAAACTTGGCGCTGCTTCCTCCCCTAAGCTCTCCATGCCCTCCCAGGCCGGCCCCCCACAGCGTATCTGCGGCCGCCCCTCTGCCAAAGTACCAGCTCGAGTTCCCCAGGGGCGCGGGCTATGCCAAGGAGCTCACTGGGCGGCCCAGGTGCCCGGCGTTCGCCATCTCGCAGCACCTCCCAGCGGGACAGACTGAGCTCGCCCCACAAGCCACTATCCCATTACAAAACCACCGAAAAAGATTTTAACGAGGCTATGTCTCCAAACTCTGATAAGGGAGAGACAGAACCAGAAGGAAAGACCGAGTAAGTCGATAGCCAGAAAAAAAAAAAAAAAAAAAAATCCATCATATTAAGATGCCAGGCAGCAGGCCCTGCTTAACATAACTGTTAGTTAAGGTGAAACAGACATTTAGTAAATCAATCCAACATTTGGTGACTTTGAGTACAAAAGTATTCTAATGGAGTTAACTAAAAAATGTCATATGTCTATGCTAGCTGTCTGTGTGTTAACTGTTCTCTCATGTGTCTGATTTTTGTCTCCATATGTCTATGCTAGCTGTCTGTGTGTTAACTGTTCTCTCAGGTGTCTGATTTTTGTCTCTGTTGGTTTCTGTTAAAAGTGGCCACTTCAAAGTTTTTTCATTCTATATTGTGCACATAAATTAAGCTTACTTTCGGCATGCCTCTTAAACTTTTTTAAAGGCCTAATTTGAACCCGGGTTCCTAAGTTCCTACAAAAACTTCTAAACTAGTTTTCTAAAGGTTTTATTTGTTATCTGTTAAGACTGGATAGAGCCAGGCGTGGTGGCGCACGCCTTTAATCCTAGCCCTTGGGAAACAAAGGCAGGCTAATCTTTGTAAAGCCAAACGGGTCTACAGAGCGAGCTCCAGGACAGCTGGGGCTACGAGGAGTTGTGGATGTTTTCAGACAAAAAGGGTATAAAAAAGATAAACAAGGGACTAAAATTGTGCTGTTTTTACTGATTAAAGAAAGGAAAAGCCTATTCTAAGTCTCTGATGAGAAAAAAAGACAGGTTAGAGATTTTTGTGATATCACAAAGGACCAGAGATAATCTGCTTCTTACAGGCTAGTAAAATTTGCATCAGCAGTCTGCCTTGGGAGGAGGTCTTTAGAGCTTGGAAAATTCCTGAGCACTCTGGCAACCTTTCCATCTTTGCTGGAGACTGATTTTGGAGTCTGGCATCTGGATCAGTGGGGTGTTGCATGGCTTCCAGGGGTGCATTACAGGCTCTTGCCTCCAAGGAGCAAGGGAGAGCAGTCTGGAGCAGCTTTTTGGGGCTCTATTATAATAGTTTCTGCAAGAATTTTTGAGCCTGTTTCTCCTCCCTCCCTTCCTCCTCATGGGAGGAAAAGGGACCTCTCTGGGTCTGCCCCCACCTTGCTGATCAGGCTGGCGTGATCTGTGTGTTTGTGTTAAGGAAGGATTGGACTCAAAGAACTGGGTGGGTCAGGTTCGTAAAGACTGTGCTTCATGTTTTGATTTCTTGGCTGGGTGTGGTGGCACACGCCTTTAATCCTAGCACAGCCAGGGTCTTTGGGTGCAGAGAACATTACTATGAAATTTCTGAGTGCTGTTACAAACTTAAGAGTCATATTTTACCCTGATTTAGGTTTTCATCTCTAATTTAGAGTTTTCATCAAGGTGCTAAAGTTTTGGGTTTGAAACTAGTTAAACATATTTGTCTCATGGAGCTGTTTAAATGAATAGACTTGCATCTAATGATTTACTTGATAATTGTATCTGGGAAAGAGGGACCTGTGGGTCTTGGAGACCAGTTTGATAAGCTAAAATCTCTGCAAGATGGGAAATTACACTTTCAAGGAAGCTATGTTCCAGGAGGAATTGTTTTGTGATGTATGGCATGTGTTTGTTGACTGTGTGCTGTGGTTTGCCATGGCTGTTGCGTTTCAAGTTGTGGCATGGAGAAAGTTTAACATCTCCAAATCAGTAAAGACATGGGCTAAGGATAAATACAGAGGGAATTCTATTGACTGGTGGTCTCTGATAGGCTTTGAGAAGCTTGCATTCTCTTGTGGGTTTTCACCCACTCAGAGGGACACGATTATGCAGCCCCTAAGTGCTGGCTTGGCTTCCCTGGATTGGGGCCATCTGTTGCTTCCTCAGCCTTCCCAGGTGGTGGGTATTCAGAGAAATTGCGAGAGGAGCCCCTCCACTCCCATCAATTGCCTTCTAGAGGTTTTGAAATGTGGTTAAAATTTGCCCTGAAGCTGGGGCCCTGGCTTCCCCTTCTGGCCACAGCTCAGGTGGGGAATGTCACAGACGCTAGAAGGACAGGCATGCCCGTGGAACATTTTGCAGCAAGCATTCCATAGAGGTGTTCCTAAAGGCTTTATGCTGCAAATTGAGCTTGTAAATTCCAGACTTGGTGGTGGCCACACCTTTAATCCAAAGGGATATCTGTGAGTTCAGGGCCGTCTAGTCTACAGAATGACCTCCCCACCAGCTCTGCCTTGGAAAAGACTAAAGGCAAAATATGAAGCTGTTACATTTTCCTGCTCTGGAAACAGCGGATGGCTGGTGGGGGAAGGGCTGGCTTTACAGTATTCTGTGTTTCACTGGGAAGCATAAAGTCTAGGACAAGAGCCCAGCCCGGGGCAGTGTTCCTTGTGTTTTAAAAGTGTAGCTTTGATTCCAATCCTCCAGAGACAGACTGTGGACCTCCACCCTACCAAGTTGTATAAAGTAAATGGGTGGAAGGCTAATTTGGCTTTTCTAAAAACCAGAAGAGGCCAGTAGAGTCAGGCTAGTCATGGAATTCCATAAGTACAAAATCCTTTAATTTCCTGTTGTGTTAAGGTGAGGCACTAACAATGAAAGTGACAAGTAACCAAACTATGACTATACCCCCCTCAGTACTGTGCAAGCTTGTGAAGGGAAGCTTGCTCTCTGTGACCAGCTCTCCCAGGTGTACTTCTGAAGAGAGTCCAAGTGTTCAGGACTTTTTGTATGCCTGTTTGACTTTGGCTTAGTTTGGGTGGTTCTGTTTATTAGCAAAAAAAAAAAAAAAAAAGGCCAAAATACTTGACTTGTTCACTAATTAGTTACAAAACTGAATAGCCTCAATTTTTAAACCGAAACAACTCGTCCATCTCAACATGTTTAACTTAAAGTCTAAAAGAATTTACAGGCCTTAAATTTCTAACAAAACAAACTTGGTCCGATAAGTTGTCTTTTAAAAAAAAAAAAAAACATTGATAGAAGTCTCTTTAACAACGTAAATTAATTTAAATAAGAAATTCTTTAAATAAAACTGTTTTATGCTTCTTTAGGCCCATCTTCAAGCTGTGTGTATGTGTGAGTGAGTGTGAGTTCCTGCTTTCAATTTATTATAGTCCTACAGGTTTAAATCTATTTAGCTAACTATTAACAAAAATAGATTCGATTCATAAAAATGTTTGCTTTATACCCCTTAGTGTTAACAGTTTTTAATTGGGTTTATAGTATGCATATTACTCAGTTTAATGATAGATTGTTGTTAACTATTAGTAGTAATTGTTATTAATAGTTATAGTTATTGTTATTAAATATAATTATTGATAATAATTGATAAAAATTCAGTCTAATGGTAAATTGTTCATTGTTGGCTGCTATTTTTGACCATTATTATTTATAATTGCTGTTGTGACTAATGATAGTTAATGGTAATTATTGATAATTAATAATAATAAATAATAGTTATAATTGTTGTTATTATAAATAATTATTATTTTTCCAAAAGTCCTTAATAACAGGACAAGATGGATCATTTCAAGACTACAAACAACTTTGGCCTGTCTACTTTTGGGAATCCTCAATCTTTAAAAATAATATAGGGTCAGTTAGACTTAACAAAAGGACAGCTTAAAAGTAATTGACCAAAGGGACAAAATAGTAAACTTTAGGTATAGTTCATTAAAAGCAAGTGGTTACAAATGGGCCTAAGAGGTGACATATGGATCTCAGCTGTTTTATGAGTTACTAGAACATTTATTCTAATTATGTAAAAATAACCCTATAACAAATTATAAAAATTTCAGGTTTCTCATTGGACATCAAACGATATGGCTTTCTTCTCTTACAGGTCAACCTAACAAATCTTTCTTATGTATGTATGTTTGTATGTATGTATGTGCGCGCACACGTGTGTATGGATGAGTGTACTTTTGTGTTCTAAGTATATTATGTTAATAGACATGATAATATAAAAACATTGCCTCTAAGTTGGAACTGGCCCTTCCATCTTAAGATGCAAATTTATATTAAACTTAATCAAGATGGTAATGATGGTAACAACTTCTCATGGGACATATCTAGCCAATCTTTAATTGACTGATGGACATAAAAACTATAAAAAATTATATTTTATTAAGAGCTAGATATTAAAAAATCCTTAAAGTAGGCTTTCATGCCAGGCCTAGAAAAGGCCAAAAACTTAAAAAAAGGTAGCTATTATAATCCACCCCGTAAGGTTTACAGTTTAAAATGGTAATACATGTAAACTAATTAGAAATATAAGATGTTAATTGCTTTATTTGTAATCTGTGTTAAATTTCCAACAGTGGCTTTGAGATTGGGGCACACAGATGGTCTCTGTATTTTTCTGTGTTATGCAGTATCACCTTGTAACATTTTTCCTTTACTTATAAGATAATTTGAAAAAATTAGGTCTGAGTTTACTTCCCAAATAAACATACAGTCAAGGATAGACAGTTTGGATGAATTTGATGAAAACTTACACCTTGGTTCCTGTTTATGGGTATTTGTAATACAATTTAGTCATCTATTGATCAAAAAAGAGGGAGGTGGTATAATATTCCCTCTATATTCCAAACTTTTGATAAATTTTTAATTTTTTGAAGCTAACAATGGGAGGAGATTTGTATGTTCCCACAGGTAAAAACACCAACCTAAATGTCTAAAAATACACAATATTTGACTGCAAGATGGACTGAGAAATGCCAACAGAGAGGCTGACCCATCTGGACATTGAAGAAAAAGGAACCTCAGATTGCCTGAGTCACAGACATTGAACATTTCTCTAAATTCTGTTTGGGATAACTGTTTATGATGTGGTCTGATAAAGTTTACCTTTCAGATGCTGAGAAACCTTTCTACCTCTCACCTTTATATGGAAAAGGAAAAAATGTGATGGTAGTGAAGTCATTCCCCAACTGTAAATTGGAACCAACTGCTATAATGGTAAATGCTTATAGAACAGGTGTGACTGCCTTCTTTGGTTGATTGATAGACATACAAACTGTACAGAGATGGTTCTCTATCTAAAGCTAAATATAAATGTAATTTATAAGTGGTACAATTGAGCACAATGTGTTAATACAGGAGAGCTCTGATGTCAGCAATGGATTGTTCTGCCAAGGAGATGTTGGCTGGGGGAATCCAAGCCCCCCAAATTATAAAGGCCTTTTGCCTGTAAAAAATGGGATATCAGCAAGGAAAAGGTGGTAAGTCCCTGTTGTTAAAAACCTGGTGTAAGCATGAAAAAATATTTTGAGACATCACTTGCTAATGTACAGTTGGCCTTTAAAATGCCAGAGAGCGTTACCAAAGGCCACTAATGCGACAAAGCAGGATATTGGTCTCCTTGAGTCAAGCAAGACTCCTCTGTCAGTATCAGCTACACCTCAAATGCCTGGAGATGCTGTGCAACAGTGGCAGCCATGTGTCTATACATATCCCAAATCTAATTGGCTATTAGCTCTCTCCTTGGAGGAATAATTCATGGCTGATGCCATAAGCTTATGTCCTCTAGTGGTTAGGAGATTATATGAGCCACAATAAGAACTTGTCATCTTTTATAGAGAAATCACAGCTTATGGATTAACATACCATCCAAACATCTGTGTCTATGCTCACAGCTTAGCTTGCCATAATAATATTGTTTAAATGCCTGTACATCTAATTGCTTGTGCTTTGTTAGTAGGATTAAAAAGGTACCCTGGATAAGCTGTCAGCCCATGAAAGGAAACAACCTGACTGGAGTAAAAAACATCTCCAGAGAAAATGCTGTGCCCCTCTCCCAAAGCCTAGGGACCAACTTGCGGAAGAGGAGGCGTGGTAGAATGTAAGGGCTGTGGAGAGACTGGGGTGAATTGTGAGATTACAACAATATGGACTGAACTATGGGAACCTTGGGTTGTTCAAAATATGAACATAGATACTTAAAAACCCACCTTTACAAGTGGGGCTCCCCCTCTTTTTGTAAAAGGATGCTGGAAGCCAAAGCTGTGCCTATTCAGGCTTTCAGCTACTGGCCTTGCTTATCTCAAAAATTTATGAGTACAGCTTGCTTATCTCAGAAACTTATGCCCAGCTCCTTCTTGGTGGTCCACCTTATTACCTGGTCTCCTGGGACCTGTCCTTGGATTGATCCTGCTAATTTCATTTGGGCCATGGGCGCTTAATCGATTAACTAGTTTTGTTAAATCCCAAATAGATTCTTCACTTACAGCACGAGTCCATTACCATCACGTGGCCACCGAGGAAGAAGCTGATGACAACCCTGCGCCTGCTGGCCAGTCTTCTGCCTCTGTTCCTGCACCTGCCATTCGGCTTGATTTTCGCTCCTTGTAAATTATCGTCCCCAGGCCATAGAGTAGGCTTGCCTGTTCCAGCCCAGGTGGCCGCCCCAAAGACGGGCAACTTCCTCTCCCCTCTCACCAACCTAAGACAGGAGCCCTGAGGACGACAGGGTATCCAGAGACGGGTAAGGGAGAGGGTCTTGTAGAGGTCGATTCCTAAGACAGGGACGGTCGCATAATCGGCTGATAGTGCCACTCGGCCTGGATATCTCCCTGAGCCTTTTTTATGTAGAGAAGGGAGATATGTAAGGAGCTGTAAGCCTGCCCATAAAGGGTTAACTCTGAGAACTGTTCCCAGGGAAGTGCAGACATGCAGAGGGGCTTCCTGCCTTGCTTGCCTGCAATAAAACTGGCCTTCAATAAAGTTGGCTATGTGAGCTGACACCCTGAGCTTTTCCCATGGACGTGCTAAAAGATCACAGGATGCTCCAGCCAGATGTCCCTGCTCATCTATCTTGCAAGGCAGCCTCCCTGGCGCCGGATGGCCGGACTGACTGATTGCCCTGCCTTACCCTCCCCCTATACCTTTCCCAATTTCCCGCTCCCTTGGCTATTTAAACTCTGTGCATAATAAAGACAATGAGACCTTGATAGAAGTCTACTTGGTCTCGATTCTCTCTCTCGCTTAATCTTTCAGGTTGCGGAGGTCTCCCTCGAGTACCTAACGTTACATGCCCCTGCAGGCAGGGACATAAGTGCATCTACACTGTCGCTACCACTGCCACTGCTATAGCTGCTGCTGCCGCCATCATTCAATGATGTCAGAACCCAACTTCTTCAGCCTCCCAATGTGGCCTGAAGACTAATGGCTACTCAGAAATCCTCTAGGCCTTCAGCTTCAGACAAACTGGGAAGACATCCAGTCTTGACCTCTTCAGTGTGAAGAAAGCCATTGCTGGATTGCCCAGACCATATTGTATGAGCCAATCTAGTAAATCTTTTTTAATATTAAGTTTATTTTATCAGTTCTATTCCTGTAGAGTACCCTGACTAGCACAGCAGGTGACTAATAGTAACACATTGTACATCTCAAAATTGCTACAGAAATAAATTTCAAAAATTTATTCTCATAGCAATTTTAAGACATGATATGATGGATATGTTAAATAACTTGATTTAATTATTCCATATTGTGTGCAGATGTCAAAATATCACTTTGTATTCTATAAACATGCACAATTATAATGTAAAATTTTTAAGGGGCTGGGGACTGGAGAGATGGTTCAGTGGTTAAGGGCATTGACTCCTCTAGCAGAGGACCCAGGTTTCAATTCCCAGTACCAACATGGTGGCTAACAACTGTCTATAACTCCAGTTCCAGAGGATCCAACTTCTGACTTCCTCAGGCATTGTATGACATGGGCGCACCTACCTACATGCAGGCATTTCATTCATACACATAAAATAAAAATAATAAATATATTTTTTTAAGTTTAGGGGGCTGGAGAGATAGAAGATGGCTCCGTAGTTAAGAGCATCGGCTGTTCTTGCAGAAGAGCTTGTTCAATTCCCAGGACCCATACTGTGGTTAACATCCACCCAAAACTCTAGTTTCAGGGGAATCTGATGCCCTCTTCTGACATCAGTGGGCATTGCACAACACAGGTGTACTTACACACAGGCAGGCAATACATTCATACCCAAAATTAAAATAAGTCAGGTGTGGTAACACACATCTTTAATCCCAGCACTCAGAAGGCAGAGGCAGATGGATCTCTGTGAGTTCAAGGCCAGCCTGGTATATGTAGAGTTCCAGGCCAGCTGGGACTACAGGAAGACCCTGTCTCAAAAAGACCAAAGAATAAAAATAAATAAATAATAAATGTTTTAATTTTAAGTCATATTGTCTCCATAAAGATGAACAATTATAATTTGTCATTTTAAAATAGCAAATACAAACAAAAATAAAATCACTAAGGGGCTAGAGACATGGCTCAGTGATTAAGAACACTGTTGGCTCTTAGAGAGGAGCCAAGTTTGGATCCCAGCACCTATATGGTGACTAACAACCATCTATAACTCCAGTTCCAAAGAATCTGATGTCCTCTTCTGACCTCTACAGGTATTACATGCACATGATGTACTTACATACATGTAAGCAAAACACTCTTACACATAAAATAAAAATGAATGCATTTTAATTAAAAAAAAATAAAACCTCAGCCAGGCATGGTGGCACATGCCTTTAATCCCAGCACTCAGGAGGCAGAGGCAGGTGGATCAAAGCCAGTCTGGTCTACATAGCAAGTTCCAGGCCAGCTGGGGCTACAGGGAGACCCTGTCTCAAAAAAACAAAATAAAATAAAATAAAACTTCTGCTAGAGATTATTGTTCAATGAAAGTTGACAGTCAAAACTTTTTTAAAAATCAAGTTGCTTTCCTTACTAGTTTGAGCTTTTCCCCAAACAGTAGTAAAAATAGTAACACATATCCATAGATACAAAGATTCCTGTAGATAATCTGTTCACTTCCAGTAATTCTTATATTTTGATACCTAGACTGGTCTCTATTCTTGTACTTTTAAATTATTTCATTGGCTCTTCTGAAACATTTATCTAAAGTATTACTGTAAGATCACTTTGACAAGTTTTTTTCAAAAATCCTACAATGAGCTGGGTGTGATGGCACACACCTTTAATCCCAGCACCGGGGAGGCGGAGGCAGGGGGAATCTCTGTGAGATAGAGGCCAGCCTGGTTTACATAGGGAGTTTCGGGCCATCTGGGACTACAGGGAGACCCTGTCTCAAAAAGACCCAAAAAAGTGTTATTGGGTCTTACTGCAATTACAGTGGATTTGTAGAAGATTTTAAATGAATTATAATCTTTACCTTATTAAGTCTTTAAAAACATGAACGCTGGGCATGGTGGCTCACACCTTTACTCCCAGCACTTGGGAGGCAGAGGCAGGTGGATCTCTGCGAGTTCAAGGCCAGCCTGGTCTGCAGAGTGAGCTCCAGACCAGCTAGGACTAAAGGGAAACCCTGTCTCAAAAAAAGACCAAAAAAAAAATGAACATTATTTCTCCACTAACTCAATTCTTATGTTAGTTCTTCAATATACTTTTATTGACTACTGAAGGTCTGGAAGGATTTATTAGGTTTATTACTAGGTATTTTGCAGGGTTTGTTGCCCCAGCACTTGAGAGATGAAGGCAGGAGCATCAGACATTGAAGGATAGCCTCAGTTACATAAGATTTTGTCTCAAAAAATTAAATAGGAATAAAAACATAACCTTTTTTAGCTTTCTCCCTAATTTTATATGCCTCCTTCGGTTACCTCGTTGCATTGCTTTAGATATCCCTGTGCACTTATTGGAAATAATAGAAATCCTTACTTTGTTTCTGACTTCAATGACAGTTCCTCTGGTAGATTTCCCTGAACACTCTTTTCTATTCTGTGTGTGTGTGTGTGTGTGTGTGTGTGTGTGTGTGTGTCTTTTTGAGACAGGGTCTCCCTTTAGTCCCAGTTGGCCTGCAGCTCACTATGTAGACCAGACGTGCCTTGAACCTGCCTCTGCCTCCCAAGTGCTAGGATTAAAGGTGTGCACCGCCACACCTGGCTACTCTTTTCTACTCTTAATCTTAACAAAGAAGTCACATTTACCTTGAACTTTATGAAATGTTTTCAAACTCCAATGAAGCTTCTTAAAATCTATACATATTCGACATGAAAAGAATTCAAATGGACTTACCCTATAATAGGGGGACAATGCCCCTATCAGATGCCACAGGCTAACAAATAAAAAGCCCAATGCCAGGAATTAGCTCCCTCTTTTAGATTTGTTGACCAGGGGGTGTCACAGACTCCCAAACAATACTAGCTATTGTCATTGCTTTTGATTAGCCTCCAGAATTCAACTAAAGAGCCTATTGCTGAAGACACTACAAATGTGATTCATAGAACAAACAAGGAAGTATCAAGCTGGGACTGACCTCAAAGTGTCATCCCTACTGGCTAGCTTTCATGGTGTTGGAAGGTGCTTGCTATTAATGCTACCGGAAGAGAAAAGTAGTCATCAGTATTACCCAGTTGTGAACACCGAGAGCTACAGTAAGAACAGGCCTGACAAGATATGCCCAATGGTGCCATGGAGCACGAATGTTCCAGGAGTTCTCAACCACTTTCTGATTAGATTTAAGGCCCACTTCATATGACGAAGACCAGAGCTGACACTAATCAGGACCAAGAGCCTGTGGTTTGACAGGTCAGAGGCCACAGAGGACAGCCTAATACCAGTTTTCTACATAGTATTAAATCAGCTCCTGGCCGGGCGTGGTGGCACACGCCTTTAATCCTAGCACTTGGGAGGCAGAGGCAGGCGGATCTTTGTGAGTTCAAGGCCAGCCTGGTCTACAGAGTGAGTTCCAGGACAGCTGGGGCTACACGGAGACCCTGTCTCAAAAAGACCCCCCCAAAAAAATAAATAAATAAATAAAAATAAAATAAATCGGCTCCTGATGACCCATTTTTGTTCCCATAGACTGAGTGCATCTCTCCACTCTCTCCAGAGAAGCATCTTCTTGGAGCAGACAGAGCTTTGTAAAGGCTCATGGATGATCAGTGTACAGAGAATAAGAGACTGTGGGGTGCTCAGTGCTGAACAGGAAACCTAAATCACACCCTCCCCTGCCAAGGCTGAGGGATTGCTATGGAAGATTTTAAGAGTCAGAAGCCGTAGGTGAAAACTAGGAAACCATGTTTTCCAGACACAGAAGGGAAGTCGCACACATGAGCCCATGGCGCTTGTGACAGCATGCACAAGACCTGGTCAAGCCCACCCCAAACAAAATCCCAGGACTGATGGGAGAATTGAGCACCAAGTCCAGCCTTCACTGAGGAACTATTGATACTGGATAGCTTCTGGGAGAGGATGAGCAGGTTTGCTTTTTTTTTTTTTTTTTGTCTTTTTGAGACAGGGTATCCCTTTAGTCCCAGGCTAACTGGGACTAAAGGGATACCCTGTCCCACTATGTGGGAGCTCACTATGTAGACTAGGCTGGCCTTGAACTCAGAGATCCACCTGCCTCTGCCTCCTGAGTGCTAGGATTAAAGGCATGCAGTAACACTCCCCGTGAGAGTCAATTTTCTTTACAGATGCAATACTGGGTAGGTTGGCCGGGGTCTAGGGGACAGACCTACACCCAAGAGCATTTGGAAAACACAAATTTAATTCAATAGCCCTTTAAATAATATAAAGAAGGAGGGCTGGAGAGACGGCTCAGCAGTTAAGAGCACCGGCTGCTCTTGCAGAGGACCTGGGTTCCATTCCCAGCACCTACATGGTGGCCAACAACTGTCCATAACTGTAGTTCCAGGGCACTCCAATGCTCTCTTCTGATTCCACAAGCATTGCACAACACTGGTGCACTCACATGCATGCAGACAATACACTCAAACACATAAAATAAAAATAATAAAATATTTTTCAAAGAAAAATGATAAAATACATATATAAATAAAGGACATGAAGTTGGGGAAGGGACCATAAGATGGGAGTAAAGATGGGGAGGAGAGTCTGAATCCAATCAAAATACACTGCATGCAATTTTGTGTTTAGCTGAACTAGCAAAATTGCAGGGAAGTGTTAGGGAAGTGTAGCTCATTAAAAAAAGTATCTGCTGTGCAAATATGAGGACCTGTGACTCAGACACACAGAAAGCCCAGACATGGGTGCATATGCCTGTAACCTCAGTGATGGAGGGTGGAGACAAGCCTATCCTGAGAGATTAGTGGCCAGCCAGCCTGAGTGGCAAGCTTCCCATTCAGTGAGAGTCCCTGACTCAAGGCACTAAAACAGAGAGCAAATGGGAAGACACTCAGTGGCCTGCTCTGGTCTCCACATACACACAGGCCTGTGCACCTCGCACTCATGTACATGTGCCACAGACACACAGAGACACACAAGGCCAGGTATGGTCACCCACTTCTGTGTCCTCCGTCTTAGGGAATAGTGGGTGAAGGCAGGCAGATCTTAGAGGCTCCCTGACCAGCCAGTCTAAAATAGTGAGCTCTGGGTTCAATGAGAGGTCACCAGCCCCCTGGGTCCAGAAGCTCAGCTCTTGTTAGTCCAGCTCCAAGAAGTCATCACTACCCTGGTGCTATACCTATCAACAGCATGTCATAAACATGAGCCTTGGACAAGTGGCAATGTTCTTATTTTAAGACAGAAGAAACGATATCTTGGAAAGGAGAGGAAATGAGGGCTTCAAATCACATCAGTGGGACACTAGGCACCCACGGTGTGTAGAGAAGCTGCTCTGGGCACCGCATTGCTGTTCATTACACTCGCATTGCACCCTCTGATGCTCTACACAGAGTGATCTCTGCGGCCACTTTGCAGATAAAGACATGAGGCAGTAAAGTCCTTTGTCCAAATAGCACAGAGACCGTATCATTAGAGAAATAAGCTTTTTTTAATTTATTTACTCGCCAACAATATTTCCTAAAAGCCTCCAGCATGCTGACCATGTGCCCAAAGGAAGCGCTGGTGGTAGAAGCAAGCATTCTCCACAGGATCCAAGCATGGGGACAGAGAAATAGGTTTCTAAACCATACAGAGCACGAATCCAGAACCATCTCCAAGTGACAGGAATCAGGCTACGAGAGAAAATGAGACAAGACTTTCAGCATAAGAAATCAAGTCACTTCCATCTTGTTCTCCATAAAGAAGGCATGAGACAGAGGACATAGCAAAGTGTGCTGAGTTGAATTCTTTGTTTACACTCTAAAACTCACAACTCAGAGCATTGAACTAGATAATCCTGAAATTTGACTTCTCCTTGTGTTTTAACCCTTGACACTATGAAGTAAATTACTGAATAACAAATTATACATGCAATGCTTTACAAAACACTTTAAATTTCAGTATTTCCATTCTATACATAAAGAGACTCTAAAAGGCATTCACACAGGGCCCTTTCCTAGACCAGCTGCAATAGGATCAAAGCCACAGAGGATTCTATGAAATTTTCTGTCCTGCCCTTCAAGGGCATAGAACAGTGCCCTTGAAGGACAAGCCAGGCTCTGCTTAGTCTCCCTGACCATATAAACCTTGACCTCCAGAGCCTCAAAGCTAAGAAGGCAGAAGGGAAGAAGTCATCTCCCCCCTCTATCTCAGCCCCCTTCTTACCTTACACTGGGGACATGCAGACTTTACCACACATGCCCTTACAGCACTTGTAGTTTCGATCACACTGGCTGTCCCTCTGGCAGTTATTGGGGGGGTTGAGCATCAAACATTCGGCATCAATCTTAGGACACTTGCCGGGTTTCTTCGACACTGGTGACAGTAGAGTCATAGGTCAGAGGAATTGAACTTTAAGCACCACATCCTACTTCTTAGACCAGCCTCTGCTCCAGGATGAACAAGCAGGATCATCTCCTCTCCACCCCTGACCATTATCACCTCCTCCTGGAGGCATACCCTGAAATAGTGCCTGGCTCCTCTCTAACATCTGGCCCTCATACAATGTAGGTGGCCAGCTGTCCAGTGCTGAAGAGGTGGATAGTTTCCAAATGCTCAGCTATCTGAACGCCCAAATGATCACCTGGAAGCCTGTCCTCCTTACAGGATGGCCGTTTCAGACAGATGAACAATTTTCTGTCTAGGGTAGCGTGATGCCTTGACTGACTGACACATTGAGTACAATAGCTCTTAGAACCGAGGAAGCCTAGAAGGACCCCTTCTCTCAGTCCCCCTTGATGCTGAGTCCTGAGGTTTGTTCCTCCACAGCCAGCTCTTCTTCTGGCTCACCTGGTCTCGAGATGGCAACAGGATCGAGGCATCTGACACCGCAATAATCTTGACAACACTTCTTCTTCCCTGGACATTGCCAGTCATCCTTGCACTTTGGTTTCTCATATCTAAGGCACTTGGCAGGTTTTCTAGAAGGGCAGGCTCCAGATTTGTAAGCATCTATAGAGGAAATCAAGAGGTGAGGAGAGCACTAAATATCCATCATCATTCTTGGACAAAGCAGCATTTTCCAAAGGAGCGATCCTCATTCTAGTGGTCCACAAACTCAAAGACATGCCTGTCTGACCCTTAGAAGAAAAGTGGCAGGCTTGATCAAATAAGACGCATAACCAGAAGTCACAGAGCAAGAGAAAAGGCAGAGTTCTCAATCAAGGTCTTCCATCTCAGGGACACGGAGCCAGAAGAGAAGGCTGGGGGTGATGGAGACAAGAGAAACAAACAAATATAAATAGAACCAGTATGAAAGATGCTAAGAACTAATGCCAGAGGCAGAAGCCCAGAGACTAAAGGACAGGAACAGAGATTGGACAAGACCTGGGGGTGGCAGGATGGCTGCATAATAAAGGAAGCATGTGTCCATCTCTGAAATCTTACAGAGACCTTGACCTCCTGCTAGACCTGGACCCCTCAAGGAGGTCTCCAACCAAGCTGAAAGATAGAGCCTGTAGAAAGGAGCATACCCCAAACCATCACCAACTAACACCCCTGACACTCCAGCCATGATTGAACCATGGTGTCTCCAACTCACCAATTCCAAAACCTTCCACAGCCCAGGGGATGAGGGTTCCCAGAGCAAGGAGCACCACGAGGGTGAAGAGGCTGCTGGACTTCATGGTGAAGGCAGAGTGGCTCTGATGACCAAATCCCAAGCATCACTATTTATATCTTTACCAGTAGGTGTGGCCTGGGTAGAATGTGTTTGACCCCTCCCAGCTGCTATTGCTTAGGCAGGAAGCATAGCTAGAAAACAGAAATCTTTATACCAGGGAAGTAGGCGGTGCCTTGCTGCTCCTAGCAGGACTATGAGGCCAGCAGAGTAAGTACCAGAGATGAAAAGATAGATGAGAGAAGAGCAGAAAGGGTCAGTCACAAAAATGCCACCAGGACCAGAAGCTGAAGCATCAGGTGTGGACTCTCAGCAGCAAGACACCTCTAGTTCTTATGTTCCTAAACTTTCTGGGATCATAATAGTCTACTGATTGCTCAATGCAAGTTCCTTCTTAACCAGCAAATGACGCATCCTTTGTTCAACCAATGTTTAGTTCCCCAAATTATTTGCACCGCTATTTGTCTGGTGTTATTACATGATTGAAATGTGGAAAGCAATCCCTAAACAAATGAAAGATTTACCAGGCACAGCCCTGCCTTCAGCAAATATCTTTGGAGCACTGTTCCCTAGATATGAAATGGGGTGATACTAACAGTCAGCTCTTCTCAAAGGGTCCTGAGATTAAGGGTATAAAATTACCCAAAAATAATGAATAAATTATAACCCTTTCTACTGAAAATAATTGAAATGACCCAGAGAGAAGTAAAGGAGCAAAGCCTCTCACCCTTCAATGTAATCAGCATTGAGCCACGGTATAATTTGAGATGTTAAGAAGAATTCTTCCTGCCCCTAATCCCTCTAAGGATCTCAAATGACAGCAAAAACTTATGGCTGACCTGCATTTGGCCTATTCTGTATGCTTCCTGGTATATAAGTTGCTTCTAATTATTAAGAAAACCTAAAACCATAAATTGAATTTCTGGAGATAAAAATTACAGTTTAGAAAGTTAAAGGGCTTTTTTTGGCGGGGGGGTTAGACAGTTTCTCCCTGTACCCCCAGCTGTCCTGGAACTCACTATGTAGACCAGGGTAGCTTTAAACTAAGAGATCTACTTGCCTCTGCCTCCTGAGTGCTGGGATTAAAGGCATGCACCACTATGCCTGGCTAGAAAGTTAAAAAAATTTTTAAGTATAGTCAGTAATAACTAAACTGATATAACTCTTTTTAAATTTTATTTATTTATTCAATGAGTATATAATGAGTGTTATACCTGCATGTAAGTGTACCAGTGTCATGCAGTGCCTGCAGAAGCCAGAACAGGGCATTGGAATTCATGGAACTGGAGTTACAGATGGTTGTTAGCCACTATGTGGGTGCTGGGATTCGAACCTGAGTCTTCTACAAGAACAGCTAATGCTCTTAACTTAACCACTGAGCCATCTCTCCAGCCCCATAACTGATATAACTCTTAAATTTAAATATGTAATTGTATTTTAGAAAGCAAAATTCACAATTCTATATGCCTACTATAATTTTTGAGTATTATTTACTGACAAAAATGTGCTACCAAGCTTCAACAATACTGTGAAATTTCTCACTACTGCTGAGTTGGCATTTATTCCCCTCCTAAATTCTCCAACTTATACCAAGTTTTTCAATGTAATCAAAAATACATTTTTCAATGTATTTTTGAAACCACAATTGGCCAATGAGCAGAGAACAAAAGGCCACAGAGTACTCAACCCTGAATAGGACACCTATTTCAAGGTGTCCCCAAGGCTCAGGGACCATTGTGGACGAGGAGGTAGAAAGATTGTAAGAGCCAGAGGGGGTGGATGACCACAAAGAAACAGAATCTTCCAGGCAGTGAGTGGGTCAGTTATTTGTGTGAACCCACAGCAATGGCAACAGTGTGCACAAGTCTTATGCAAGCTCGAACCAGACAAAAATCCCAGCCTAGTGAGTAAGAAATCCCAACCCAGCCTTAGGAACTTTGGGCAATTGATGGCTGCTGGGAGGGGGGAAGATTGTTTTAAAGGGATGAGATTCTCAGTGGGCTCAGTGATGGACTCACACTGAGAAACATTTGGGAACACCATCAGACACTCTAGGTCATATTATACATAAAAGAGAACATTAAATTGGGCGGGGCAGTGAGGGGAGATGCAGAGGAGGGAGCAGATCCAAACATCATCAACCTATATTGTATGAAAATCACAAAAATTCAATAAAAACAAATAATAAAAACTAAAAGTAATGCTAGTAATAATAAAACAGAATAAAGAATTCTTTCTAGAATTCAACCTAATAATCTCTGACCGCAAAGTTCAAGCTTTGTCTCAGCGTGATGTGACGTCTTGGATCTTGGAATTCTCCCATTCATTCCTCGAAGGAAGTTTGTGGGAAAGCAGACATAAAAAAGCCATGCATTATCAAGTGCTGGGCTCCATGCGAAGTTCTTTGTTAAGTATTCTCCAATAGCCATCTGGGAGCAGATCCTTTTATGCCAAAATCATCCCGTGGTTTAAATTTTGGTGGTAAAGGAAATGGAAGAAAATTAATATGCGCTGGATAACCACAGTCAGTCATGTGTGTTTACTCCTATGGAAGGTTAAGGTCCGGCTCCCATCGATGAGCAGTATCTCTAGCAGGTTAGGCTTTTGCTCTCTGTAGGTTCCCCCCAACCTCCCACATAGCTCCTATACTCCCCATTCTCTGTTTCTTCCTGTCTTCCTTGGTGTCAAGAGAATTTCTGGAGTTTTCTAAATATTCGTTTCTTTTTTTAATTTATTTTTTGTATGTATGAGTGTTCTGCCTGCATATATGTAAGTGGTACCATCACATGTATGCAATTGCCTAGGGAGGCCAGAAAAAGGCATCAGATCCCTTGGAACTGGAATTACAGTGATTGTTAGCTGCCAAGTAGATGCTGGGAACTAAACTTGGATCCTCTGAAAGAGCAGTCAGTGCTCTTAACTGCTGAGCTACCTCACCAGACAGCCCCTAAATACTTGTTTTTTAAAGAGTCAAGGGGCTGGAGAGATAGCCTAGCGGTTAAGAGCGCCGACCGCTCTTACAGAGGACGCCGGTTCGATCCCCAGCACCCACATGGCGGCTAAGAACCATCTGAAACTCCAATTCCAGGAGAACTCCAGTTCCAGGGGAATCCGATACCCTCTTCTGACCTCCGCGGCGTTGCACGACACGGGTGCACAAACTTGCATGCAGACAGTACATTCATGCACATACAGAAATNACCACAATACTCTCTCTTTTTTCATTTTGTCTTTTTACTAAGATCCCAAGTTTTGTGTCTGCAAATCCGATACCCTCTTCTGACCTCCGCGGCGTTGCACGACACGGGTGCACAAACTTGCATGCAGACAGTACATTCATGCACATACAGAAATAAATAAAATTAATAAAAAAAATTTAAAAAAAAAGAGTCAAAATGAGAATCTTTCTATATGAGATTGATTGACTGAGTGGTTCAAACCAGCTCTTTTCATCAGAAAGAACCCTGTGATCAATCACCAATATTTTTCATGGGTAATCCACATGAGATAATGATGGATGATGACTTCTATTCTCAAGACAATTGATTCTATCTTTAAATCATAAAATGTTAAGGGTAAAGGGAATGTTAAAAGTTATCCAGATTGGGGCTGGAGAGATGGCTCAGTGGTTAAGAGCACTGGCTGCTCTTGCAGAGGTCCCGGGTTTGATTCCCAGCACCCACATGGCGGCTAAGAACCGTCTTTAACTCCAGTTCCAGGGGAATCCGATGCCCTCTTCTGATTTCTGTGGCATTGCACGACATGGGTGCACCAACCTACATGCAGACAATACACTCATACACATAAAAATAAATAAATAAATAATTTTTTAAAGTTATCCAGATCAACAATCAGCAACTACAGCCCCTGGTCAAAATCCAGCAGGCTATTTTTTATAAATGAGGCTTTATTGGAACATAGCCCCAAACTTATTTATTGATAAATTGTCTATGGCTATTTTTCCACTACAATGACAGCATGAATTGCAACAGACTGAAATAGTTACTAAGAAACATAAACTACCTCTCTTTATTCCTTTACAGAAAATGTTCTCTGGCACCCTGGTCCAGACCAAACCCTCCGCTTGTAGTAAAGAAACAGAAGATATGAACCCAAAGTTACAAAATAAATTAATTATAGAACTTAAGCTTGAGCTTTTCCGAAACGGTTGTGTCACACCCAAAACCTGTTGGGTGACAAGACATGTAGTCTCCTAACCCTAGCTTAACGTAAGACTGATTCACTAAATTGACTTCACACACTCTCTCTTGGCTTCTCCTAAACTCTATAGATCTGTTCATTAGTTCACATACACAGAGAAATTGCTTAACAGTTTCTTACCACACCCCAGGTACTGTGCTAGGTCAAGACCTATTGGGCAATACCACAGTCATCAAGAACCTAAACTTCAAAGTCAGACATTGCTGTACCTTTTTTGGCTCCTGTTACCTCAGCTGTAAATAGCATGGCTTTCTCCTGTGTGGTACAGATGTGGTGAGGAGTATCTGGCTAGGCCTCAGCACAGTATCTGGTCCTGTCCAGACATTGTTCCACAGCGAGGTTCCTGCAGACACTAGGTACACAAGGAGTTGTCAGTTTCTAACTAAAGGCTCAGTACTTGAGCACCCCTATACCTATGTTCCAAATTGCTCTGCCTCAACAAATGCTTGGCAAAATCTGGTTCTGTTTATGTCCTGGTTGTTTCTCTGGAGAACCCTGTCTATCACAACCTGCCTGCCTCCACAGTTCCCAGTCACACTTATTTGATGTTATTTGTATCATTCTTTATGAGGAACAACATCCTTTAAGCCTCTGAATACTGGCCTCCAACGTCTTCCCTTGCTTTCCCCCAGTGTAGGGCAGGAAGAGGAACCTCATAGCAGGTGGTACATAGAGTTGCAGAGTTATCATGAGGCCTTCCCCCTCCCTGTGAGTGTTCACACGCCTTTAGAGGAGCAACATTAATCCACCTTTAAAACTCTGTGGTAGAGGGGCTAGAGAGATGGCTTAGCGCTTAAGAGCACCGACTGCTCTTGCAGAGGACCCAGGTTCGATTCCCAGCACCCACATGGCAGCTGAGAGCCTTCTTTAACTCCAGTTCCAGGGGAATCCTACACCCCCTTCTGACCTCCTCAGCACTGTACAACACAGGTGCACCAAACTGCATGCAGACAAGTACACTCATACACATAAAAAAAAAATTTTTTTAATTAAAAAAATAAAAAATAAACAAATAAAACAAAATGGGAATAAAAACTCTTGCCTGATTCTTAACATGAACACACAAGAAAGCCTTGGGTTCAATCCTCAGGACCAAATAAATAAATATTCCAATTTCCAATCACATAAATAAATAATAAATCTAAAGAGAAACTGAAGAAAAACTTAATTTTAATGCTGTTAGTGACTCTTTTTTCTTTTCTCTTCTGAACAAAGGGCTCCACATTTTCACTTTATACTGGATGTTGCACATTACATAGTCAATCCAAGAGTGGTTCCTGGATGAAGAAGAGCATTTCGCTCACGCTAGAAATGCCACCCTTAGTCCATCATGCCTCAAGGCTGACCCTGGAGAGCACATGTTGACCAAAGACAAAATGTATGAAGAGAACAGGGGAAAGAAAAATGGAACGATTAGCCTCTAGAACTTGTTGTGCCAGGATTCCAGGAGGGTGTCCTATAAATTAATGTCTTTGTGTGTGAATGCGTATGTGTACATTTTAAGAAAAAAAAAATGTCAATTAGAAAGGCCTGTTGGTTGGAGAGCCATGGTGATCTGAGAAGCCCTTTGGAGGATGTGGAAGTAGCCATACCCCCACACAAGGAACTTGATAGCAAGAACGAATGCCAACAGTAGAGATATAATGGACTGGGAGAAATGCCATACTGGAGAGAAAAGAGCAGGACTCATGCAGAGTTCAGCCCAGTCTCCAGCCTAAAAGGCATAGGCAGTGCTGGGTGAATTCAGGCACTGAAGAACATAAAAAGTTTTGAGCAAGGTTCTGCATTAATCGCCAATTCCGTGAGCTGGATGAAAGCAGTTCTCTCAGTTAAATCTAGATAAACCTCCTTATCTTTATAGATGAAATTGTGCTTCAGAAGTTTCGCCACTTCCAGTATACCCAGTGTGAAGTGATAGAACATAAGCAGAAAAACTGCAATAAAAAAACTCTTATTTTCAAAAGGAAAACATGAAAAGTGATACATATGTGGTCACTAGCCCATGATATATAGGATATGCTATTAAGACAAGGCTATAAGAATTTCCTGTCCGGTAAAAGAGGGACTTCCTTGTCCTGGAAATCTGGAAGGTCCAGTTCTCTCTGGGAGCCTCTCCCTTGCCTGCTTCTATGGCCACATCTCAGAGAAGAATACTCCTTTGTTGAGGGAGGCAGGCAAGAGTGCACCTTTTCAGGAACTCAATCCATGCGGGTGCAACAGCCCTGGGAACTGGCGTAAGCAATCAGCGGCCACTGTTAGTGAAACTTGACTTTCTTGTTTACCTGCCTCTTAGTTAATTTAAGTCAAATAAAACGTGACCTAAGAGTTGTATTCCAAAGTCTTTCTAAGTCAGGCTTTTGGTATTTATTCTCTTCAACTATGAATGTGCACTTGTTAACCTGAAGGTGTATGTCTTCATTTAATTCTGGAAAAATGTCTTCTTTATGTCTTGAATTTTGCTTCTCTATCATTTTCTCCACTCTCTTTCTGGTAGGTCCAGTGGCCATTTATTATGCTTCATATTTCTATTCTCCTCGTTTTGCCTTCCCTTATATTTTTCATTCTCATTGTGTGTTATGGTATGAGCAAATTCCTCAGTATTAGCTTCCAATTCATTAATTTTCTTTTCAACTCCATCTAGTCTAGTTATTATTTTACCTAATTGGCTTTTTAATTCAACAATCATTTACTTCAATGTTTTTCTATCCACTTGGCAACTTTTAGTAATATGTATTTCTCTGCTAGCTCTTTTTTCTTTTTTTTTTTTTTTTTTTTTTTTTTTTTGAGACAGGATCTCCCTGTAGCCACAAGCTAGCTAGGAACTCACTATGTAGACCAGGCTGGCCTTGCTCTCACCAAGACCACCTACCTCTGCCTCCTGAGTGCTAGGATTATAGGCATGCACCATCAGGCCCAACTCTGCTAGCTTTTTCATACATTAAGGCTAACAATCTTTGACCAAATCATTAAGTATCTTTTTGCCCTGAAAATTCCATCTCATTTTTAATTAATTTTATATGTATGAGTGTTTTGCCTGCATATATGTAAGTGCACCCATGTGTGCAGTCCCTATGGAGGTCAGAAAAGGACATTGGCTCCCCTGAACTGGAGTTACAATCTGTTGCTAGCTGGGAACTGAACCCAGGACTTCTACAAGAGCAGCCAGTGCTATTAGCCACTGAGTTATCTCTCCAGGCCCTTGTTACTAATTTTTAAAAGATCTAGTCTCAGTCATCAATCAGTACCTGATGATGGCTCTTGTGTTTGGTATTATTATTCCTCCTGTGAATAAGAATAAAATTATCAATCAGTGATACTTCTGTGTAAAGTTAATTTAAGGTCTTCTCCAATCAAGCAGCTAATCAAAGGTCATTTTCCAGGAAAGAAGACATAAGACAATTATATAATTGTGGAGAAAGAAAGAAAGAGTAATTTGTGAACTAGATACATGCCTTATTCTCAAACAAGAAATGAGAGCATCAGCATCCTTGTTGCTTCCATTTCCTTATGGGACCCTGGAGTAGCCATGAGTTGACTATAATTCCTAGTTCTCATATCACCAGCTGGGAGTGAGGAGTCAGAAGCACTCTAACTCCATTCCTGCTGACTCATGAGCTACTCATTCCCTGCCTACTAGGATATTCATGAACACCTCAGAGTTTAGAATTGTCCAAGTAGCTGCTTCTTAAAAAATGTATACAGTCTTAAAAGACATTGACTTTTTCTGTCATTAAACAATTGGTAATGGCTCCTAAACTTTGAGAATTCATGAGAAAGATTGTTTTTTATTAGAAGATTGGATGGAATCTACTAACTACCACCATAATTATAATTGGCTCTCATCTTAAAAATCATAGACTGCTTACACTGAAGTGTACTTCAAAAGAGATTTAGACTGACTTATTTCGCTGAAGAGACCCATTTAAATTATACAGTAAGTTAGTTACTACCTGTAAATTTAGGTTTCTCAGAATCCATTCACTCCTGAATAACCCCAGGAATGTACTCCCAACAGGCCACACCCTCCTAACCTAAGTTGAATCCCAAGTTCTAATTTCATTTTTCCATCCTATGTTATTAGTCTTAAGACATTTTGTCCATTCAGTCACTCAAAAGAAAGTCATTGAATTTTTCACACACACACACACACACACACACAAGAGCTCACAGGAAAACTTCTGTCAGATCAAATCATCATATCTCAAAAAATGTTGCTTAGTCCAGTTGACCATTAAAATCATTTACTTCTAGCTGAGCCTAGTGGCTCAGACCTTTAACCCCAGCACTCAGGAGACAGAGACAGGCAGATCTCTGGGAATTCAAGGCCAGCCTGGTCTACATAGTAAGTTCCAGACCAGCTGGGGCTATAGGGAGACCATGTCTCAAAAACATTTTAAAAAAAGATAAATTATTTCTAGTTCCTAGAGTTCTGTCGATGAATCACTTTGTGATCTTGGTCTTCAAAATTGAAGCTCTCTCAATTTCCCTATCCAATAGGAAAGGTTGTTACCATCTACTGGGGACTCCATCTTGTGAAGATAGAAATTCCTCTAAAGGAAGAAAGCCTAAGAGTTTCCTGCTAGGAACTACCTAGGAAAGTGTTTCCCCCAGGGTTATCCCACAGAAACTGACAGAGCTATGGGCCAAGGGGGCAGGTTATATCTGGAGCTAGTGGCAGAACTTGGAAGGATTTTGTTCACATAGTACAGTTTTGCAGACATTAAAGTTGCAAGATTGAGATGGTCATGGAGTCCTGCTCCATAGTTCTAGAGAGCAGCTAAGGCCAGACAATGTGTGGCAGAGTCCCTGAAAAGAGGCCCCCAGAAGGCCATTGTGCAAAGGTTAAGTTTCAGTTGTCAAAATAGATGCCAGGACCATGGGACATCTGAAAGTAGAACTGTAGGCACAGAGAGATGCTATGTGTGCTGAAGATGGAAGAGCTGGTAGAGCAGGGCCATCCAAGCCCTTTGGAGCCCAGCCAGTTTCATCATGAGTCCAAGATGCCAGACATGGAGTATCAGGAGTTAGTGTTTTTTCCTGCTGGATTTTTCTCTGCTTTGGTGTGATTGTTCCTTGCTATGCTCAGGTTCTTCCATTTTGGAGTGGGATTCTGTACTCTGTGTTGTTACATGTTGAAAATGTGTAGTTTGTCTTTTACTTTATAGAAGCTCACAGTTAAGAGACATTGGACTTTTAAATTGTTGGATCTCCAGGTATAGCTGAGAGATTATTTGACATCTAAGCATGCCAATGAGTGATTGTCTTTTTTTTAAACATTTGGTGTTTGTCTTTGCTTTTGTTCCTTTTCTTTTTTTATTATTTTTATATTTGTATGTGTATGAATGTACTGTCTGCATGTAGGTTTGTGCACCCATGTTGTGCAATGCCACGGACATCAGAATAGGGTCTCGGATTCCCCTGGAATTGGAGTTCTCCTGTAATTGGAGTAACAGACGGTTCTTAGCCGCCATATGGGTGCTGGGGATCAAATCGGGGTCCTCTGCAAGAGCAGTCGGTGCTCTTAACCTCTAGGCTATCTCTCCAGCCTGAGTGATTGTCTTGATACAGGACAACTCATCTTAACTGAGGGAGGGACCATTCTGTAGGCCAGGATCCTGCACTATAGAAAATAGAAAAAGTAAGCTAAGTGTTCATTCATTACTCCTGCCTCTGGTTGTGATCAATTGCTTTGTACTTCTACCATCTTGACATCCCCAACATGATGGACTGTACTTGAACGGTGAGCCAAAAGATACCCTTCCTTCCTTGTTTGTGTCAGGATATTTTAGCACAGTAACATGAAAAGAAACCGCCATTCATCTTTTCTTTCCATTTCACATACTGAAAGAAGTCAGGAACCCCATTACCTCTCTCTCATACCTTTCTTTTCTTCCCATCATCCCCTGTGTCCTAGAGCATGTGTAGCAAAGCTATATACAACATGAATTTTATTTCAGATTAGTAAAGGTGATGTGACAAAAGATTAACCACTAAAAAAAAAAAAAGAAAAACATTGGTAGGGTTGAAAGGCAATTTATCTAGACAACTTCTAGCAAGATTATGACTATGATACAAACCTCAGCTTGGCTCCATGCACAAATCCCATATTCATTTTCAATGCATTTTAATATCCCAGAAAAACTTAGCCATGCCATCAAACTGTTACTGGGCCTATATCCACTTGTTTACCATTTGAAAAGTAATATTTGGGAGATGGAAGTTGGTAGGAAGGAAATCACTTTATTCGGGAGCCAGTACCCTGGAAGATGAGGTGAGGCTATCATCACCAGAACAAAGACCATCTTAGAGAGCTCATGAAACATTTTTTATAGATAGAAAGTGGGTTTGGGGGACAATGTGCAGGAAAGCTGTGAGCTTTTATTGTCCAGGTTTTATGTTTTTTATTCTCTTCTCCTAGAATATACTTGAAATGATTCATAGGTTAGTCCCTGTGATTCTTTAGGCAAACATATCATTTCCCTGAAAGTTAAACATTATTCTAGTCTTAAGTAAACAATAAGATTAGCAAATCCTTGTCTTATACTTTGATAGTATCCAAAGAGCATTAGATGTACCAGACTTAAAAAAAAAAAAAAAAAAAAAAAAACTGTAGAAAAATTACTGGTTGGGGGAATTTTAGAACCAGTGTTTATGTAGGGATTTTTTTATTATATAGTTGACTCTAGCAATTAGTGCCTTAGTCATTCAAAAATTCTGTTTAGAATTTACAACATTGGGCAAAAGGAAAAAACAAAGAATACTTCACATCAGACAATTTGCAAAGGAGAGCCAGTTTAAAACAGAATTGCGTAAGACACAATGGGACTACCATTATTGCTGTTACAAAACTATTACTGAAATGAAAAAGTAGAGACTATGATAGAATTCATAAATCAACTCACTCAATATCCACTTCAGCCACCCTTTTGGGTACCCTCTGTAGCACAGAGACTAGAACATTTAAATCTATATTGTCCAGAACCCCTTGAAGCTAGAGGGAGCTGTGATGCAGATTTTACCAATTTGCTATCACAGTATTGAACCAAAACAGGTAGAGGGGATCAGAGTGCAGGCTTGGCTGTTCAGGTGTACATCACGGAGGCAGCACGATTCTCCAATAACTTCCATGCCAATGTGACTCCGGGGAAGGAAAAATTTCCACCATTCAATTTTATCTTTTCCTCTTTCCAGCCCTTCCAGTAATTTTATACAACACCTAATTCTGAAAATAAATTCCTTTTTATTTAAACTAAGCTTCTTTTTGCAAAACTTGTTTTTCAAGTGTCCCTTAACCAATGTAGAAGATTAGTTATGCAGGGGCCTCGTCCCAGGTCAGTCAGTCTGTTGATGGTGGAGACTAAGTTCAAATCCAGTATTCTTTAGGATGTTGTTTCCTGGTCCCCAGTTTGAGTATCTCCCATTCTCAGGATGTTGATCAAAGAAACAAGAGTAAACAAAATTCTTGATGAGATCCTAGGGGCTTCTGTTTAACTTGTCTCATCTTCACCCCATTGGTAAAGGAGTTTATTCCCACCCAAGGGTTATAGGTATTACATGTGGCACCTCGCACTGCCCAGAAAAGGCCAATAACCATTTATCAGTTACTCAGACTCAAAGCCTGGGGAAAAGGGCACTAGTGCCATCCAAGGGTTGCACTTGGAACTAAAACAACAGGGGCTTTGGGGAACAGTATTTACAGTGTCAAGAGTGTAGAGTGGTCTCTGGTCACCACTGGAAGATATGGTTGGCTTCTTTGAACAATTTCCCCAGGTGCCAGGGGTTAACAGAAACTGGACCTGGTCCCCCGATCAGCAGGTTGTTTAGCCAGGAGATAATATCTTTGAGAGTATAGTGGGAAGCAGAATTTAAGATTTGAAAAGTCCAGGTCCCCCTGATTTTATCAGATGTCAATACAATGCATAATATTGAATCTGAAGTTTAGATGCTGTACTACTGTACATTGGGCAAATTGTTGAGATGATGGAAGAAAGAGTTGAAGATAGAAATGTCATCCAGCTGGGCGTGGTGGTGCATGCCTTTAATCCTAGCACTTGGGAGGCAGAGGCGGATTTTTGTGAGTTCAAGGCCAGCTGGTCTACAATAGTGAGTTCCAGGACAGCCAGAGCTATAGGGAGACCCTGTCTCAAAAAGACCAAAAAAAAAAAAAAAGAAAAGAAATATCATCCAAATACCTCCCCCTGTAAACAGGCAGCTGACTTTTTGTTGCTAACCAGGCCACCAGAGGTGAATTACCAGAGGTCAGCCACCCTTAGACCCTTGATGATGGGCATGTATACAATTCATTACATGCCTTTGAAGTACAAGAAGCCATCTTTGGCAACAGTCTTTTTTCTTAGAGTTGTTTGGGGGTTTTGCATCACAAACTGGCCTCTGGTGCTCCAGATCATCATCACAAAAATATAACAGAAGGCCGTAGGGCATGCTCAGCACTGTGCTCCTGCCCGCCACTTCCTCCTATTAGTGCAACATAGTGTGAGGATTGCCTTCAAGAAAAGCTAATCTCCCTGTTGACCAATGTTGAACTTCCCCTGGTGAGGCAACCGGAAGCTGTAATCACCTTCTGGTCTATTTTTTTTTTTTTTTTGTCTTTTCAAGACAGGGTCTCCCTGTAGCCCCAGCTGTCCTGGAACTCGCTCTGTGGACCAGGCTGTCCTTGAACTCACAAAGATCCGCTTGCCTCTGTCTCCCGAGTGATAGGATTAAATGCCTTGCTCTTGTAACCAAAGCCAAGTGTCCTGTTGTATAGATGCTGATTTATTCATTCTGCTCCACATTTAATGAGTGCCTTTGATCTAATCACATCTTTCTTCATTTCTAGAAAATTTCCCCCATTACTTCTTTTTTCCTACCATCACTTCTTTAAACATCCTTCTTTCTAGAACTCAAGTTGGATGTATTTATATCCTTTTATTTTTCAATATCCATCTGCTCTTGATTCATACCCATCTGGCTTTATTTTACAGCTCGCATTCTCTATTGATGGATGCTAGTCCTTCTTTCCCCTTAAGGCTCTTAAAATTCTTATTTCAAATTGATTTCTTAGAATCAGGCTATTTGCAACTTCTCTTGAGTCCTGTGATTGTTGATTGCCCTTTCAAGTGCTTAATCAAAATGTCTTTTCTAAGTCTGAACCCTCCTAACATCACAAAATTACTTTTCTCTCTATTGACCTAAACAAGAGAGTGAATTAACAGAGTACAACAATTAAGCAAGTTATACCAGGAGCAGCATGCATTTCTCATAAGCATAAATCTTACATGTTGCAACAAATAGAACATGAAGTGATTACAAATTACCATGGAAGCCTTGTGCCAGCTGCCTGTTTGTTTAATGCTAAAGAGCAGAGAAGAATGAGCCAGTGGGACCTGCCTCAGGGAGAGCAGTACTATTAAAGTAGGGTTCAGGAGAGCCTATCATGTGTGTACCCAAGGGAAGGATTGGAATACCTCCATTCTTTTTTTAAATTTTTTTAAATTTATTTTTTTTAATTTTTATTAATTTTTGTATGTGTATGAATGTACTGTCTGCATGTAGGTCTGTGCACCCATGTTGTGCAATGCCGTGGAGGTTAGAAGAGGGCATCGGATTCCCCTGGAACTGGAGCCAAAGACGTTTCTCAGCCGCGATGTGGGTGCTGGGAATCAAACCTGGGTCCTCTGCAAGAGCAGTCGGCGCTCTTAACCACTGAGCCATCTTTCCAGCCCCTGGAATACGTCCATTCTTAAAAATATAGGGGAACCCTCTGTGCTCCCCCCCTCATTTCTACCCATCCCCAGGCTCACTGTTTGGTTGGATTCAGGGACAATAAGAGACATAAAAGTAAATCTCTCAAACAAAGGAGTAAATGGTGATGAATGTTATTTGGGGAAGAGACCTTAAGGGAACAAAAAAATCCTCTTGATTGGTCTCCAAGTATCTTGATTTTCTGGCTTCATGGCTTACATGAACTCTAACAGTCCTAGTTTGAGTAATAGTTCTGTCCTCCCTTGATCTTCTGAACTGATAAAAGCAGCTCTTGCTAGTTATTTACTCAATTCTTTTTCTGTACATGCTTTCCCATTCTCGTTGCTGAATGAATGGCTTTTTTATTTTATTTTTGTATGTTTTTACAATTTCATGCACATGTGTGCTGATTTGTGTTTGCCATTTTGCAGCCCTGTCGCCCTCCCTCGTCCCCACCTCTCTCACACTGAAACCCTTCTTCACATGAAGGCCACGCCTACTTTGATGTTTGTTCTGCTTTTTCACCCACTGAGTTTAAGTATGTATGCTGGCATGGGCAGAACCAGGGGGTTATTTACTGGAACTTAAGCAACTTGTGAGTGGCAACACAACCGAAGCACATGCTGCTCCCTCCTCTGTACCTATTGACTGTCCACGGTCCCTCAGTGAAAGGTGGGGTTTCGTGAGCCCCTCTCCATAGAATGGAAGATTTTTGTTTCCCACTTCTGTGCCCACCCTTCTTGGTCCTTCTCTGGTGATCATTTCTCTTCAGTTCTCAAGTCCCCTCCAAGCAGATCCAAGTTTTGTATTAGTAACTCAATGTCATTCAGGCCAGGTTATATTCAATTCTAAACTGCAAACCATTACTACCTAAGCAGAAGATGGGGGTCTTAGGAATCAGCTGATCCAAACTAGCCATTTGTCAGAGGAGGGAAACTGAGACTGAGGAGGGGCCAGAATGGAGTGACCACTTGGGCAATTCATGAGTTACCACCCTAGGCCACTCCCAAGGCCGGTTCTGTGTCTTCACGTCCCTTCTGATCTGGCTCCTAGAATATAACTGAGGCTTCATTCAGTTCCAAGACCTTGTAAGTCTTAATTTATCCACTCCTTTGAAAATGCCTGCAGTGTGACCCTCAATGTGCTCATTACTGCAGATGCTCACTGCAAATTAGAAATATATCAATGTGGGCCACTGAGATGGCTCAGTAGATAAAAGTACTTGCTGTACACGAGACTGAGCGCCCGAGTTCAATCTCTGGAACCCACTATAGAATGAGAATCTTCTCCTGCAAGTTGTCCTCTGACCCCCACATGCATACCAGGGTACACACACACACACACACACACACACACACAATAAAATTAGTATTTGTAAACGGAAACACACAGATTCAATTGTAGCTAAGAGGTAGATTGTGGGCTGAATTCAAAGCACGATTCTGCAGTTCATTCTTGTGTCATGGACAAATCCAATGACCTCTTGACTTTGGCACCTACGTGAAGAAGACATAATCATGTATCCCTTTGTTGAGGCTACTGTGAGGAGTAAAGGACAGAATAATCATAAAGCACCCACTTTGGTATCTGGCATATGAGTCTAAAATAGTCCTTATGAGAACTGGAGAAGTGGCTCAGCAGATAAAAGCACCAGCTGCTCTTGTGGAGGACCTGGGTTTGGTTCCCAGCACCCACATGATAGCTAACAACCATCTGAAACTCCAGTTTCAGGTGATCCAACAGCCTCTTATGGCCTCTGCAGGCATTGCATAATGCAGGTGCACTTATGTACATACAGGCAAAAACACTCATACACATAAGATAAATGATCACAAATGATATAAATAAAATAGGACTTTTCATCATCATCCCCTGATTGCTTGGGGCTGCAGGTGAGGAGGCTCAGGTGCTTCAATCACCTGAGATCCTTATCATTAGAGAGATTCTGCCCAGGCTCGTTGAGCACCAGTCCAATGGAAGTCCCTCTAGTGTTTCATCTATGTCTGCAGTTCTCTCTTCACTGGCTTATAGACGCCATCGTCGGCCTTGACTGGAGTCTCACTAATCTCAGAGACTGGAATTCTTGGGACCTTTCATCTTATTGCCCCATTCTGAGCATCAACTTCTTTATCTATAAAAAGAATATGCTTTCTTGGGAGGTAGCAATGAAGACTCTTCCTAGCATTGGCATTCCTGGATGTTCCTAGGAATTTATTCTGTGTCCCTAAGCCCATCAGGGCTGCAAACTTGCCAACAAAGATAGGCCCCCCTATCCATTGGTCTATTCCAGCCAGCTCTAGGCACGCTTCTTGTTCTAGGGGAACATCTTTTTTTTTTTTTTTTTTTTGGTCTTTTCAAGACAGGGTCTCCCTGTAGCCCCAGCTGACCTGGAACTCACTCTGTAGACCAGGCTGGCCTTGAACTCACAAAAGATCTGCCTGCCTCTGCCTCCCGAGTGCTAGGATTAAAGGCGTGCGCCACCACGCCCGGCAAGGGGGGTGTCTTCTTAAACAGGTTATTATAATCATCCTCTGGCCCCACTTGGCTATAAGATTCTATCCCTCTACTAGAACTTCTTTTCCTTAATTTTTTAGCAAGCATTTGAACATTTCATACAACAGGCCCTAATCAAATTTAGGGCCTCCCCTCCATGCCCCAACCCCCCTCCCCATCAGAACTCATGCATTACATCATGCATATTAAGTACTATCCAGTCAAACTTTTGAATCCAGATGTGAGGGGCAAAGAGAAAATGAATGCATCCCTCAATTCTCACCAGTGAAGCTTCCTTATTCAATAGAGTGCAATGTACTCAGGAGGCCACAACTGGCCAAGTTTCAAAGAATGGGAGCCTCCAGAGTGTGTGTCCCTGGATAGGACTCCTATATTAAACCTTACTCACTCACAGCTCAGGGATCATTGCAGAAGAGGAGATGGAAAGATAGTAAGAACCAGGGCTGGTGCAAGAACAGAGGGAAGCAGAAGCTTACAGACTACTGGAAGCTCGCACATGTGAAATTGTGGCAATGTTGGCATCGAGCACAGGACCCATTCCGACTCAGACAAGGTCCCAGAGTGGAGCAAGACAAATGGGCGGTGGGCTGGCCCTGGACTGAGAACTACTAGAGACTGATTACTGCTGGTCCAGGGAAAGTATGCCTTACTTAAGATTTCTAGATGTGCTGACTAGACTCCAGTGGATGAATTTGCATAAAGCTTCTTTTTTTAAGATTTTTTAAAATTACATGTACATGTAGGGGAATATAAGTACACAAGTGTAGGTATCCTCAAAGGCCAAAAGAGAACATTGTATCCCCTGGAGCTTAAGTGATAGGTGGTTGTGCGCTGACCCATATGGGTGGTGGGAACCAAATTCGAGTCCTCTGAAAGAGCAGTACATGCACTTAACTGCTGAGCCATATCTTCAGCCTCTACCAGAGCTTCTTTATGTGAGGTCCATAGATCCTCCAGGCTCCCCAAGTCCCAGGAAATAATGCATGAGTGTCGTGTGTATTTCTCAGAGGAGTCCATCAGAGTTACAGAGTGCTTGGAACCCCAAGGAGGTTAAAACTTATTGCTTGAACTCTGGCTTATGCCTCGCTTAACCTCTGATCACTTGTTCTACACTGGATGCTTCTCTGTTCTTTCCCAACCTTTCACTTATTTTTTTGCTCAGGGTTAACCTACATCTCCGTGTAGTAAATGAAGAGCCTCATAAAAGTAGGGACTGCTTGGTATGGTAGTATACTCCTTTAATCCTAGCACTCGGAGGCAGAGGCAGGCAGATCTCTGTGAGTTCAAGGCCCGCCTGGTCTACATAGTGAGTTCCAGGCCAGCTTGGAGTAAAGGAAGACCCTGTCTCAAAAATACAAAAAAAGTGGGGGGGGGGGGCAGAAGACCTGGCACACAGGATTCAATAAGTATTAGAGACAATAATATTTGGAACAAATAAATGGATGAGAGAATGAATGCACTATGCACTCAGAGAAAAGCTGTCCTGCTCTTTGTCCCTATCTATCCCTTGGGCCTCTAGACTTTGTCTTGGAATTTATGGTTTTTCTGGCTCTTAATTAGAAAAGGTTTTTTAAAGATGCTAATTTATGGGATTAGGAGGAGGTTCAGTGCAAGTGGGAGGGGGAACAAGAGAGGATCATGGAGGGCGAATGTGATCCAAACACATTTTATATTTACATATGTGTGTATGAAAGTGTCATAATGTTACCCATTATTATGTATAATTAATATCTGCAAATAAAATATTTTAATGCTGTTTATACTAAAGTAGGCTATGACACTGGCAGATCCCCCTACTGAAGTCAAAAGTGAGTGACTAGGGGAGCTGGAGAGGTGGCTCAGCAGTTAAAAGCACTGGCTGCTCTTGCAGAAGACCCGGGTTCTATTCCCAGCACGCACATAGTGGCTAACAACTGTCTGTAACTCCAGTTCCCGGGGATCCAAAGCCCTCTTCTGACCTCTATGAGCCTTCCACAACACAGGTGCCTCTATATACATGCAGGCAATACACATACACATACAATTAAAAATAATAAAATATTTTTTATTAATTTTTTATTTATTTATTTTCTATGTGTATGAATGTACTGTCTGCATGTAGGTCTGTGCACCTGTGTTGTGCAATGCCGCGGAGGTCAGAAGAGGGTGTCAGATTCCCCTGGAACTGGAGTTCTCCTGGAATTGGAGTTACAGATGGTTCTCAGCCACCATGTGGGTGCTGGGGATTGAACCCAGGTCCTCTGCAAGAGCAGTCGGCGCTCTTAACCACTAGGCTATCTCTCCAGCCCCATAATAAAATACTTTTTAAGTAAGTGACTAGGTCTGGCAAGATGGCTCAGGAGTACAGGAACTTGTCCCCAAGTCTGAGGACCTGAGTTTGATTCCTGGGACTCACATAATGGGACAGGGGAACTGATTCCTGGAGGCTGTTCTCAGACCTCTATGCACAGCATAGGGGCACCCATACCACACAGATAGGTGTGTAAACACAAGCACAACAAATAACACATTTTAACTTTTGAGTTTTTCTCCATTTCATATAATAGGTCTTAATCAAATTTAGACCCCTCCCCTATCCACACCTCCCCCACTGTCCCCCCCCCACTGGATCTCATCCATTCTTTCATATAAGCCCTATCTGGTCAAGGATTTGTACCCAGATGTCCCTTGGTACAAGTTCATCCACTGGAGTCTAGTCAGCCTATCTAGAGTCGCTCCCTTAAAGATCTATTCTCCTTCACCTAGCAGTGACTAGTTGTCGATAGTGCCTCAGTTAAAGTTGGGGCCTGGTGCCCAGTTCCCTTATTCTATGCTGGGTTTTTGTCTGATTGAGTCAGCATGGGTCTTGTGCATGCTGTCACTGTTGCTGAAAGTTCATATGAACAAGCTCCCAGTGGCCTGAAATCATCTGTTCTCTTATGGCTCTCACATTCTTTCTCCCCATTCTTCCACAACGGTCCCTGAGCTGCAGATGGATAAGGTTTAATATCGGAGTCCTATCCAGGAACACACAGTCTGCAGTCTCTTATTCTCTAAAATTTAGCCAATTGTAGCCTTCTGTGTGCATCACACTCTGGTGTGTGAGGGGGGCTTCACTAGTGAGAGTCGAGGGATGTGTTAGCGTTCTCTCTACCCCCTGTTCAGCTATGTTCCATGAGCCTTAGGTGTAGAGGTTCCACTATAGATGTGTCCTATAGGGCTGGGCATCTCTCAGACACTTTCTCTGTGTGTGACCATTTGTGGAAGTCTGTAATAGCCTCCATCTGTTGCAAAAAGAAGCTTCTTAGATGAGTGGTGTATGGTTCACTTCTCTGTAAGTATAAGGATCCATATTTAGTGTACAGGAAGCAATTTTCCATTTGTCTAGAGATAATGACAGATGTAGGGTTTTCTCTTAGATCTATGACCTCTCCAGCCAGGTTTATTTGGCTATATTTACAGTGTCACCCATGAGTTCCCTCCCTTTAAGAGGAAATACATTTTTTTTCAAAAGGTGAGTGGCCATACTTCCTCATGCTAGCAGGTGATGACCACAGTGAAAAAACTTCTGCTAAGCTGGATAAGAAAGTGATTGGGAAGGCAGTGAAATCAGGAAGGGTCAGATTGTTCAGGCTGTCTTCATAACGAAGGGTGACAGACGTGACCACAATATCTCTGTATGAACACAGAGGATTATTTCATGGCCAGCTGTTCCCCAGTGGGGTTTTCCCCAGACTGAGCCAGTCATAATTTATGATTTTGACTTCTGTCCCATTGGCTGTATTTCCCAGAAGATGATCTTTGTGGGCTAGTAAGTATATGCTTCTCTTCCGAAATGAAATCCCCCACAGAGGTGCTTACGGTCTCGGGATCTTGGATGGAGACACCAAGATGTCTACCACTGAGGGAGAAAACAAGAAACAGACTGATGCTGGGAGAGCTGGAATGCCTTCCCAGAATAGCTACTCCAAAGCAATTTGTGAAGGTCTTAGAGATATACCCCAGAAGCCTCAAGGACCTGGGAAAACACTTCATCTAACATGTGCTGGGCTGGAGAGATAGCCTAGCGGTTAAGAGCACCGACTGCTCTTGCAGAGGACCTGGGTTTGATCCCCAGCACCCACATGGCGGCTAAGAACCGTCTGTAACTCCAATTCCAGGAGAACTCCAGTTCCAGGGGAATCCGAGACCCTCTTCTGACCTCCGCAGCATTGCACGACACGGGTGCACAGACCTACATGCAAACAGTATATTCATACACATACAAAAATAAATAAAATTTTTAAAAAATGCTAAAAAAACAAAACAAAAAACATGTGCTTAGCAAAAGAAACTTCGCTCTATCATGGAGAGTTGATTTTGGGGAAACCCCGACAAAACCACAAGAAAGCCTGGAGCCAGGTGGGGAGTCATTGAACCATGAAACAGAGAATAAGTCATAGTTAATGCTTTCATAAAAATAATTGACCCAAACAAAATGCACAGATTAAAAGTGTACTGTTGGGGCTGGGTGTGGTGGGGTGCACCTTTAATCCCAGCACTCCAGAGGCAAAGGCAGGTGGATCTCTGTGAGTTAAAGGCCAGCCTGGTCTACAAAGGGAGTTCCAGGCCAGCTGGGCCTACAGAGAAATCCTGACTCAAAAAGACCAAAAAAAAAAAAATGTAGAAATTAATCAGGAGTTAAGAGCACCTGCTCTTGCAGGGGATTGGGTTCAAGGTCCCAGTGCCCACATGGCAGCTGAAAATCGTCTGTATGTAACTCCAGTTCCAGGGGATCCAACACTCTCCTCTGACTTCCTTGTGCATTGCACAACATGGGTACACTTACACACATGTAGGCAATACACTCATACACATGAATTTTTTAATATCTTTTTAATTTTTATTTATTTTGTATGTGTATAAATGTACTGTCTGCATGTAAGTTTGTGCACCCATGTCATGCAATGCTGCAGAGGTCAGAAGAGGGCGTCGGATTCCCCTGGAACCAGAGTTAAAGACGGTTCTCAGCTGACATGTGGGTGCTGGGGATTGAACCCAGATCCTCTGCAAGAGCAGTAGGCATTCTTAACAGCTAGGCCATCTCTCCAGACCCACGTGAATTTTTTTTTTTTTTGTCTTTTTGAGACAGGGTCTCCCTGTAGCCCCAGCTGTCCTGGAACTCACTCTGTAGACCAGGCTGGCCTTGAACTCACAAAGATCCGCCTGCCTCTGCCTCCCAAGTGCTAGGATTAAAGGCATGCGCCACCACGCCCGGCCCACATGAATATTTTTAAGTATACTGTTGATGAATTTTGCTAAATATGTGCACACACATATTCATGTCGCAACAAAATACAGAATATCTCCATTTTCCTAATATTCTTTTTCCCTGTGTCCCTTTATAACCAATGTTATAATCCAGTCCTAGGCAGTCGTTGGCCTGTTTTCTTACACTACGGATTAGTTTTGTCACTTCTAAAATTTCAGCTATAGTGCCGGGTGTGGTGGCTCATGTCTTTAATCCCAGCACTTGGGAGGCAGAGGCAAACGGATCTTTGAGAGTTCAAGGCCAGCCTGGTCTATGTAGTGAGTTCCAGGACAGCTGGAATTACAAGGAGATCCTGTCTCAAAAAGATTAAAAAAAATAAATAATAAATTTTCAGATATATAGAATCATATTTTATGTAAACTTCTATGTGTGGCTTTTTTAATTCAATATGATGTAATTAAGACTAATCCATGTTCTCTGGGTCAAGATGGTGTTATTTTTACCACTAGGTAGTAGTCTACTGTATGTATATGGCATGCTTTGATGATAGGCATGTGAACTTTTTCTATTTAGGGGATAGTCTGAGTAGAGATTTACTGGAGATTTTTTTTTTTTTTTTGGTCTTTTTGAGACAGGGTCTCCCTGCAGCTCTGGCTGTCCCGGAACTCACTCTGTAGACCAGGCTGGCTTCGAACTCACAGAGATCCGCGTGCCTCTGCCTCCCAAGTACTAGGATTAAAGGCGTGCACCAACACACCTGGCATTTATTTATTTCTGTATGTGTATCAACATACTGTCTGCATGCAAGTTTGTGCACCCGTGTCGTGCAATGCCGCGGAGATCAGAAGAGGGTGTTGGACTCCCCCGGAACTGGAGTTTCCCTGGAATTGGAGTTTCAGATGGTTCTCGGCCGCCATGTGGGCACTGGGGATCGAACCCGGGTCCTCTGCAAGAGCAGTCGGCGCTCTCAACCGCTAGGCCATCTCTCCAGCCCCAACTGGAGATATTTTAAATTCCTTTAATGAGCATACACTTTTTTTTTTTTTTGGTGTTTTCTAGACAGGGTCTCCCTGTAGCCCCAGCTGTCCTGGAACTCACTCTGTAGACCAGGCTGGCCTTGAACTCACAAAGATCCGCCTGCCTCTGCCTCCCAAGTGCTGAGCATACACTTTTATGTATCTTGAATAAATGCCTAGAAGATTTATGGGTCATAGGGTAAGTATAAATTTATTATAAACTGCCAAATAGTTTTCCAAAGTAAATGTACCATATGCACAATATGGTTAGACAATGCTGTCTAACCATATTGTGCATATGGTAACTCTACCAAAAAAAAAAAAATGAATAAAAAAGAATTCCAGGAACTCTACGACTGTGTTTCCTAATGGTCATGTTCCAACCTTGGCTCTTACAATCTTTACACCTTCACTCCCACAATGGTCCCTGAGCCCTAAGTGTGTGACATTTAATATAGGAGTCCTAACCAGGGACATGCACTCTGCAGTCTCTTATTCTCCATCTACACTTTGGCCAGTTGTGGCCTTCTGAGTTCCTCATGCTGTGTTGCATGAGGAAGGTTCACTGATTAGAGTTGAGAGATGCATTAGTATTCTTTCTACCTCTTGTTTCACTCTATGCCCTGAGTCTTGGGTATAGAGGTTCACTTATAGTTCGTCATCTCACAGACCAACTGTGTGTGACCAATTGTGGAGCTCTGTTGAAAAGGAAGGGTTTTTTTGACAGTCTCTGAGAATCTGCTCATATGAACTTGAAAAAATAACAGCATGAACAAGATCTATGCACACTGAGGAAATGAACAGGAAGCCCCCAACCTTAGCTGAGGAGCTACTGCAGCTGATCACTGCTGGGTGAGGGAGACTTGATCTTTTTTAAGGGAGTGACCCTAGATAGGGTGACCAGGTTCCAGTGGGTGAACTCACACTTAGGGAAATCTGGAAACACAAACATAACTCAACACATGTGACAGAATGCATATCCTGTGAGTGGGCCGGGGGGGGGGGGTGAAGCTAGAGGAAAGGGTCTAAATATGATTAAGAGGTATTGTATGAAATCCACAAAAACTTAATAAAAAATACATGGAAAAATTTTTAATAAGTTAAAAATAAATTAACAAAAAAGATAAAGTATAATAAAACTACATTTTTAAATTTTTTTAATTTTATTTATTTCTGTATGTGTATCAATGTACTGTCTGCGTGCAGGTCTGTGCACCCGTGTCGTGCAATGCCGCGGAGGTCAGAAGAGGGTGTCGGATTCCCCTGTAACTGGAGTTCTCCTGGAATTGGAGTTTCAGATGGTTCTCGGCCACCATGTGGGTGCTGGGGATCGAACCCGGGTCCTCTGCAAGAGTGGTCGGCGCTCTTAACCGCTAGGCCATCTCTCCAGCCCCTAAAACTACATTTTTTAATGTGTATGCATGTAATGCCTAAATGTAGATAAGCACACCCTTGTTGTGCAATGCCTGAGGAGATCAGAAAAGGTTTTGGATCCTCTGGAACTGGAGTTACAGATGGTTGTTAGCTGCCATGTGAGTGCTGGGAATCAAACCCAGGTCCTCTGCAGGAGCAGCCAGTGCTCTTAACTGCTGAGCCATCTCTCCAACCCTCATTAGATGGTTTTAAAATAATAATAATAATAATAATAATAATAATAATGAGCTGGGTGTGGTGGTGCAGGCCTTTAATCCCAGCACTCAGGAGGCAGGTGGATCTCTGGGAGTTCAAGGCCAGCCTGGTCTACAGAGCAAGCTCCTGGCCAGCTGGGATTAAAAGGCAACCCTGACTCAAAAAAGACAATAATAATTAATAAATAATAATAATAATAATAATAATTAATAAATGCTGCCTTGGAATTCCCATCCTGGGCCTGTGAGCCTTCTCAACTAAAAGACTCTGGAGTAGTCAACAACAGTTTGTAAACCACAGTAATTAACATCTTCAAAGTTCATTTTTAATGATAACCAACTTCTTTTCTTTGTCTTAGAATAATATTGCAGCAGGCATGGTTGCAAATGGCTTTAATCTAGCACAATGGGAGGCAAGGCAGGCGGATCTTTGTGGTAGTTCAGGGCCGCCTGGTCTACAGAGTGAGTTTCAGGACGCTGGGGACAGGGCACCTGTCTAGAAAGACAAAAAAAAAAAAGAAAATTTGCATGGTAAGATTTTCAAAAAGCACTGCAGAAACTGGAAACAGCGGCACACACTTGTAATCCCAGCACTTGGGAAGCTAAGACAAGAGGACGGTGAAGTTAGGGCCGCCTAGATTACATATCAAGACCCGATTGCAGGGCTGAGGGTATAGCTCACTTTTTTTACCTAGCATGTGTGAGGTCCTGGATTTTATCCCCAGTACTGCATTTAAAAAAAAAAAAGAATTCTACTTTTTTCACATTCTCATCAACACTTTGTTTTGTTATTGGGTATTAATATATTAATTGTATAATAATTTATTTTTCTGATGATTAATGGTATCTTTTCTTGTATTTACTGGGTTTCCATATATGGTTTTTATCTGTTTGATTCTTTGACTATTTTTGTAGGTTTTGTGTGTGCGTGTGCGTGTGCATGTGTGTGTGCATGTGTGTGCATGTGTGTGCGCTATGTGTGTGTATGTGTGTGTGCATGTATGTGTTCTTTATATGATTGACCTGTAGGCACTCTATGCATTGTTACTAATGTGCATCCTGACAAAGGTTATAAGCAGCCATTACTGTGTATGAATGTCTTCTCTAGATCCCAGTGAATGACTTTCACTTTCTCACCAGTTTCTTTTTGAAGTATAGAAGTTTTAAATCTAGAATCATTTTTCAGGGTTCCACCAAAGTGTAAAAAGTATTAGCTTCGGGCTGGAGAGATGGCCTAGCGGTTAAGAGCAACGACTGCTCTTTTAGAGGACGGGGTTCGATCCCCCAGCAACCCACATGGCAGCTAGAACCGTCTGAAACTCCCAATTCCAAGGAGAACTCCAGTCCAAGGGATCTGACAACCCTCTTCTGAACCCTCCGCAGGCCCATTGCATGTCACGGTGTACAAACCTGCATGCAGACAGTACATTCATACACATACCAGAAATAAATAAAAGTATTAGCTTCACAGGGCTGGAGAAATGGCCTGTTAGTTAAGACCACTGGTTGTTCCAGCACCCACATGGTGGGCTTACTACATAGGAAAACTCCTGTTCCAGGGGAATCCAATGGCCTCCATAGACACTGCTCACACTGACATATACGCAAGCAAAACACTCATACAACTTCAATCAATATGTAAATCAATATGTAAAAATATTTGCTTCTGCCCGGCGTGGGGCGGGCACGCCTTTAATCCCAGCACTCAGTGAGGCAGAAGCAGGCATATCTCTGTGAGTTCAAAGCCTGGTCCTGCATAGCAAGCTTCCATGCAGCTGGACATAAGGGGACCCTTGTCTCAAAAAGACAAAAAAAACAAGAAAACAAAAAAAAAAAAAAACCTCACTTCTGGCCAGATGTGGCAGTACACACCTTCTTTAATTCCAGCACTCAGGAGGTAGAGGAAGGAGATCTTTGTAAGTTTAAAGACAGCCTGGTTTACACAATGACTTCCAAGCCAGCCAAGGCTCACAGTGAGACCCTGTCAAAAAGTAAATAAAAAAGCTTCTGGCCCACTTCAAAAAGAGGACTCTGAGCTAGGTGTGGTGGCGCATGCCTTTAACCCTAGCACTTGGGAGGCAGAGGCAAGCAGATCTCTGTGAGATCAAGGCCAGCTTGGTCTACATAGAGAGTTCCAGGACAGCTGGGACTATAGGAAAACCCTGTCTCAAAAAACAAAATAATAATAGTAATAGTAATAATAATAATAATAATAATAATAATAAATAATTAAGAGATCTCTGAAGTCATCTGTAGCTTGGGTCCAATTCCACATGCTTTACTTGTATTTAATCCTCACAGTAATCTTATGAACTAGACGTTTTAGTAGTATCTTTAATTTTTTATTTTATTTATTTATTTATTTGTTTATTTAGTCTTCTTGAGACAGGGTCTCCCAGCTCACCTGGAACTTTCTATGTGGACCAGGCTGGCCTTGAACTCACAGATATCTGCCTGTCTCTGCCTCCCAAGTACTGGGATCAAAGGCATGTGCCACCATGTCAGGCTAATTTTTTAAATTTTCATTTATTTAATTTTTTGCTTATTTGTTTAATGTGCATGAGTATTTGCCTGCACCCATATCATGCAGTATCTGTGGAGACCAGAAAAAGGTGTCTAATCCCCTGGAACTAGAGTTTTAGATGGTTGTGAGCTGCCATGTGGATGCTGGGACCTGAACTGGGGTCCTTTGAAAGAACCACCACTGAGCCATCTCTCCAGCTCTGAACTAGACATTTTTATGGCTTCATTACACAAATGAGAAAATTAAGGTATAGAGATATGTTTGATGCCATAATCCAAAAGATACTTGGGACTTGGATGAGCAAAGATTTCTGAAGCTACATCTAATGTCAAACAAAGGTGCACCGGAAAGCCATGGCCTGTTGTTTTCCTAAAACAGATAAAGGAGAGCTACATTTCCAGCTGTACTGGGTACCTAATAAAGCACTAGTGAAAACCAGTGACAATCACAGAATAATGAGCAGGCTACTTCCAGTTTGAGCTGTCTTTAGATTCTTTTAAGAATCCAAAATAACAGAATGGCTCAATGATATATTATGCAACAGTGGAGAATGAGACACCAGATTTAATTTAATTTAGAAAAAGTCAAAGGAAACATTTCTTACACCTAGACACTCTAGAAAAAATTCTGTATCTGCTTTGTGTAAGCACTTCCCAAAGTTATTATGAGCTATTATGAGGTATTGTTCCACCCAGTGAGAATGCAGGCCACAGTTTCCCTACCCAGTCTCTTAACTACAGAGTGGCTGTGCTACTTCCAGCTTTCCTGCTGTAAATCACTCTGATATGAATATCCTCTCACTACCTACAAGCATTTTTCATGTTTTATGTTTGTTCATTGGCCTGTATTTCCTATAATAGGTGTGTTTAGAAATGGACAGATGTAAATTTCTCTTTTCTTTAGAAGTTTCTTAATGTTTATTGCAAAGTTGTTTTCCAGGAAAAATATAGTAATGCACTCTCATCTGAATGTCTGAAAGAGACTAAACAACATTCTCAGTGACTAACTGGATTTCCCAGGTTCCTCGCTAGCAGGAAGGGCACAGGATGGGCTGCAGACCTCATACCTGAATGCTGACAACATGGCCCAGGTAGCTACTCCCTGGAATAAATTACTAGATTTATATGGTGAACTTAGAAGTCTCCCAGTAGTAGCAAGAATTCTAGGCTTGGCTTGCCCTGACCTGGATTCTAGGCCCAACTTGTCACTTCCCTGTTGTGTTCCTGAGCAAGCCACTTCCCCCCTTTTCTACCGTCCATTCATTTATCTGCAAATTGGAGACAAAAAGAACTATTATGTATTCGTGAAAATCAAATGATGCCATGTGTATGCTTTCACTGTGTGAGAAGCTGTAAGCTCCTGTGTATACTTTTGCTTATAGTCTCTGTATTTTGTTGGTGAACACAGTTCCCAGAATATATCATCTCTGAGGAAGATGATAAGGTTGAGTTTGAAAACCAGAAAAGTTGACTCAATGCTGTACCCAGGACAGGGCTTCTCAAAGGCTCAATACTTTCTGCTCTAAGAACCAACATTTTAGAAGCTGGAGTTCAGATTTTCCACTCTCTTTCCTCCATGCAGAGATCTCTGAGTCCAGCCCTCCTCCACACTCATTTCTTTCCTTTCTGATCTCATCCAGTATTGCAGCTTTATGTATAGGCTAAACACTGATGATTCCCAGTTTGTCTCCTGTCCAAACCTGTCTCCTAACTCACAAATCCAGATGATTTCCTGGTATCTCCAACTGACTTCCCCGTGTCTCAAATTGAATGCTTCATATACATCATAAACTTAATAGGTCTAAAACTGAACCCCTGATGTCACCTGCACAAATTCCTTTCTCAGATGATGCCATCATTCTTGAGTCACTCACACCAAAAAGCTTGACATCATCTGACTCCTCGTTTATTTTAAACTCCACATGTAATCCATGAGGAAATCCAATTTGTCCTACTTTTAAATGTGGTTATGAAATTGGATTTGAAACACCTGTAATTTCCTAAATTGAGTTATTAACCCACATAGTGAAATGGATGTGGGAAAATTCTGTTTTCCCATCCATTTTTTTCTTTTAAGTATTTTTTAAATTTATTTCTTTAATTTTTTATTTTATTTTTTTTTCTTAACTCATGGGGATTTTAATTGGGATCTCATTGAATCTATATATTAATTTGGGTAGAATGGACATTTTTACTATATTAATTTTTCCAATCTGTGATCATGGGAGGTTTTTCCATCTGTTGATGTCATCTTCACTCTCCTTCTTCAGGGGTTTAAAATTTTTGTTGTAGAGATCTTTGGTGTCTTTGGTTAGGTTTGTTCCCAGGTTTGTTTGTTTTTTTATTTGAGCCTAAGTGAGTGGGGAGGTCTCCTTATATTCCTTCTCCAGTTGCTCGTTGTTGGTATAAAGATAGGCTACTGATTTTTCTAGATTAATTTTGTATCCTGCCACTTTACTCAAGCTCTTAATAGTTTCTGGGAGTTTTCTGGTGGAGTTTTTAGCATCCCTCAGGTAAACTTATCATATCATCTGCAAACAGGGATAGTTTGACTTCCTCTTTTCCAATTAATACTCCTTTAATTTCCCTTTCTCGCCTTATTGCCCTAGCAAGCATTTCAAGCACTATATTGAAGCAGAGTAGTGATAAGGGGTGGCCTTGCCGGGTTCCTGCCTTTAAGGGTAATGCTTCTAATTTTTCTCCATTTAGGATGATGTTGGCTGTGGGTTTGTTGTATATGGCTTTGTAATTTTTTATTTTTTATGTGTATGAATGTACTGTCTGCCTGTAGGTTGGTGAACCTGTGTCCTGCAATGCCTCGGAGATCAGAAGAGGGCGTCAGATTCCCCTGGAACTGGAGTTAAAGACGGTTCTTAGCTGCCATGTGGGTGCTGGGAATCGAACCCGGGTCCTCTGCAACAGCAGTTGGCACTCTTAACCACTGAGCCATCTTTCCAGTCCCCCCCCCATTTTTTCATATTAGTATCTAACACAAACTAACCTGCAGTGCTGCCCAGGCAGGGTACTGCCTTCTTCAGGCCAAGCATTCTTCTTCAACCCACTGACCTTCCAGCTCTCTCCTGTCTGATTTCTATTTCCTATACTAACTCTTCTGGGCTTCCTCATCCTGTGCTGCCAATGCCTCCCTGACTCCTTTACTATACAGCATCCTATTCCCATAAAATGCACCTCTTCCCAGAAGGTGATCCCAGCTGGTCCCCAATGCCAGACTATATGTTAAAACTTCCCAAGTTGCCTTGACTCTTTCCCTATTGCCAAGTCCCAGGAAATCTCTCTTTAAGGCTCCATAAACCCAGGGGAAATGGTGCATGCCTGTAATCCCAGTATTCAGAAGGCAGAGGCAGGAGTACAAGCTTGAGGTTAGCCTGACATACAGAGCAAAACCCTGTCAGAATATAAAAAGGAGCCTCAAGTCCCTAGCCTCTTTCCTACTCAGCTACCATTTACTGACACAGTACTCTTCTAGTTTGCCTTCTTCAATTGCTGTGACAAAACACTGATGAATACCAACTTGGGGAAGAAAGGGCTTATTTGGCTCACATCTCCTTGTTTGGCTCCATCATCACTGAGGGAGCCCTAGGCAGGAACTCGGGGCAGGAACTGGAAGCAGGAGCTGAAATACAGGCCATGGAGGAATGTATTTGCTGGCTTGCTCCTCTAGCCTGGGCTCAGCTTGCTTTTTTTTTTGGGGGGGGTCTTTTTGAGACAGGGTCTCCTTGTAGCCCCATCTGTCCTGGAACTCACTACGTAGACCAGGCTGGCTCTGAACTCACAGACATCCACCTGCCTCTTCCTCCCGAGTGTTGGGATTAAAGCTGTAAGACACCATGTATGGCCTTCAGCTTGCTTTCTTATATAATATAGGTCCACCTGCCCAGGGGTGGCACCACCCACAATGAGCTGGGCCCTCCCACATCACTCAACAATCAAATAAATGTCCCCACAGACATGGCCACAGGCCAGTCCAATGGAAGTAATCCCCCCATTTAAGGTTCCCTCTACCTAGGTGTGTCAAGTTGACCACTAAAGCTATCCAGCACAGGTATGAAATGATGGATTCAGTCCTGACTTTTGCCCTTCCTGGCTGTGCAATTGGAATAGCAACAGCCACTTCAGGAGCCAATTCTGAGGATTAATGAAGATGATGAATGTCAAGGGCCTGGCACACAGCAATCACACAAGCAAACATTTGTCATCATAACCCCTGCCATTACTGCCACCCTTTGAACAGTGCTTCTCCTGCATGCTCTAATTGAATCCCTGTATTTAGGGTTGAGATTTACAAATAGGATATGCTGTCATCATCTTACAATGAAAGAAATTAAAGTTCAAAGGGATTGCAAGTGCTTTTCTCCCCCACGTCCTACAGCTGGAAAGTGACAGAGAAGTGATCCGAACTCAGGTGGATCTGGTCTCAGGACCTTTGTTCTTGCTAGGAAATACATTGTCTCCTTGAAATTACTTAAAATAGAAGTTTTAAAACACAAACATTCAACATGCATAGCTTTTCTAGAAAGCGATACAAATAAATGTATCAAAAGTCTTAAACTTACTATACCCCTTATAAAATGTGTTTACAAAATGGTTGGAATTATTAGTAGCAAAATATTATTTATCCTTATAATGTAGAAATGCAGATGGCAGTCTATAATCTTTTTAATATTTTATTTATTATTTTTTATTTTATGTGTATGAGTTACTCCCTGCATTATGTATGTAAGTGCACCCATGTTATGCAATGTCCGTGGAGGTCAGAAGAGAACATTGGATTTCCTGGAACTAGAGTTACAGGTGGTTGTTAGCCACCATGTAGGTGGTGGGAATGGAACTCAGGTCCACTGCAAGAGCAGCCAGTACTCTTAACCACTGAACAATCTCTCCAGCCCCTGAGATTTTTGGGGGGGGAGCCTTTTTAAGACAGGGTCTCCCTGTAGCTCCAGCTGGCCTGGAGCTCACTATGTAGACCAGGCTGGCCTTGAACTCACAAAGATCCGCCTGCCTCCCGAGTGCTAGGATTAGAGATGTGTGCCACCACACCTGGCTGAGATTTTTTTTAATGTGAAAATTTTTGGTTAAAGATGGGAATTTTAAGGTGCTAAAACTCCATCTTCCTCCCTGAGAGTCACAGCACTCTAATGAAATTAGAAAGCGATTTCACTTGGTGGCACACGCATTTAATCCTAGCACTTGGGAGGCAGAGGCAGGCGGACCTCTGTGAGTTCAAGGCCAGCCTGGTCTACATAGTGAGCTCCAGGCAATTTCAATCCTAAATCATAGTTTGTTTTAAACATTGGCTGGGAGAGTAAAGGAGAAAATTAAATCCATCACAAAGGGTTGGGGGATGGTACAAATGAAGACAACAGATATAAAAGACATAGAGCTGGCACACAGTAGGTTCTCTGTGGGCATGACTCACAAAGAAGTCTCATTTTCTTTGGGTAGAGGTGCTGCTAAGTTTGAGCCAGGTTAGGAAGGGAGATATGAGTGGCAGTTCTTTGTTGAGAGAGGGGAGGAAGGCAGGAAGGAGGGAAGAAGAAAGGGATGGATACAGAGGGAAAGGACACAGTCCAGGTCAAAGCCATGCCATGGAATGAGACAGTAAGGCAGGACCTACCACCCATTAGCCAGCATGAAGTGTCCAAGGGGCCAGGAGGACCCAAGACTCATTTGGGATGTTGGCTTCCCACTCCAACTCGACCTTCCTGTCTTTTGACATCGCAAACCTCCAGTCCAAACCATCCTTCTGGGTCTCCACCTGAGGCTGGAAAGGGACGTGCCTGGGCCTCCACTCTAACAAAGACCCCATTCTCACTAGCTGGCCACAGATGGGGCCCATGTGTGGCAGCCAGATCCTGGGCTGGGAGCCAGAAGGTCTGAGCCAGGCGGGTACTGGAAGTAGCTTGACATAGAAACTTGGGCAAGACACTCTCCCCTAAACAGCCTTGAGTTTCCCCTGAAGTAAAATAGCAACAACCACACAGCCTCGTCCTCTTCCTTGGGTGACATGTGGCTTTGCTGAGCTATGAACAATAGGAAATTCCCTTATGAGTCACCACAAACACTAGCGACTGTGATTATTACCATCATTATCGTCATTATTGTCTCTTCCTTGACTCACCAACCGTCCACTCCCTCTCTCCTCCTGCCCTTCTGGAATTCAGCTGAATCAAGAGTAGAAGTCTCCCTAGCACTCGTCCCTGTCCCTCCCCAACTCCTCTAGACATTCAGCCTTTTGGCATCTGATATTGAGTCAAGAGAATACCCCTGACTTTCACCCCAACATTCTTCCCATTTCTGACCACTCTGATGAAGTGGGAGAACACTGGACACCAAGAGGCTCAGTGAGTGAGTTGGGGGGTAACTGTCTTGCCCTCTGTGACCTCAGCTGCCTCCTCTGACAATGTGATAATGCTGACCTCGCAGCCTTGCCTTGAGAATTTATGTGATCCTGTAGGGTAAAGGGCCTGTCCCTTTATGATGTATGTATGAGCACATACATGCCTTAGCTACCCGAACCTCCATGAACAGGCTCTTTTTGGATCAATCCTTCCTCCCTTTCTTCTCTTAAAATGCAAATACCGGGGCTGGAGATAGTTCAGGAGTTAAGAACACTGACTGCTCCTGCAGAGGACTTAGGTTCAAATCCCAGCACCCACATGGCAGCTAACAGCTATCCATAACTCCAGTTCCAGGAGATCCAATGCCCTCTTCTATTCTTTGTGGGCCCTGCAACAACACAAGTGCGCTTACATACATGCAGACATGACACTGGTGTACATAAAATAAAATGAATCGATCAAAAAGTTAATGCAAATACCCACTGGGAGAGGGTCAGACAAGTCATGGATCCCACAAGTTAACAAAGGCTGAGCCAGTGTTGCCTCCCATCCTGATGCGAAATGACAAAGACCAATGCTGAAAGTGTGTCTGGTTTAGGGAAAGGAACAGAGCATGAGAGAGCCAGGCTGTCTTCCACCTCAGAGTAGCTTGCGTACCCCTCCCTGGCCCACCGACTTCTTTGCCATTCTAAAGCCTTTGGTGTTAAGGAACACCATTATCAGTACAGTTCCAGATGCCAAGGCCTTACAGCATAAATCAAAGCTCCTGGCACCACCCTGTGGCCAGTAGGGGGATTGCAGGAGTAAAGAGCAGTTGAGAAAAGGAACCAGGAAAGAGAGGAGGCTGGCTTTTACCATCCTTCAGGGATGCCCTTCAGTTAAGTACCCAGTTCCAGTCTGGTCCAGCTGTTTTTCACGGTGTGCTCTCAGAAGAGAACCTGGGTCCTCTAGGGCTCACTTTCCTTAACTGTAAAACTGAGGGCTTGGCACTGTGGTCACACATGCATTTAATCCCAGCACTTGGGAGGTAAAGGCAGGTAAATCTCTGAGTTCCAGGCCAGCCAGACCCTGACTCAAAAAAAAAAGATTGTTGAGGGGTTGGTCAAGGTGAGGTCTCTTGTCAGAAGCTATTCAGAGCACCTACTTTATCTGATTCTGATCCTGCTATCTAATCCTAAAACCTGATCCAGGTCTCAGTAAGATCTAAATCACCCAGCCCCCTGTGATCCAGACACTCCTGACCAAACAGAAGTCATGTTTACACCCTTAAAATCCTCCATGACCACTCATACAGCCACAGGTCCAGCCACAGGTTAAGGTTTGGCTCAAAGCTCTCCTTCCCTCGTTTCTTCCTGGCCTTTGCTCCATCTTCTCATCCAAAGCTCCGTCTTTCTGCTATAGTTATACACAAGTGGACTTCATCACCCTTCAGTATTGAGCACCCCCAACTCAAGGACTGGTCTCCCTCTTCACTCATGCTAGCACAGGNTTGGCTCTGCATTTATTTTATTTTTTTAAAATTTTTATTTATTATTTTTTATGTGTATGGTTGTAACTGTCTGCATGTAGGTTGGTGCACCGCCTGTGTCGTGCAGTGCTGTGGAATGGTCAAAGAGGGTGTCAGATCCCCTGGAAGCTGGAGTTAAAGGACGTTCTTATGTTTGTCCATTGGGTGCTGGGAATCAGAACATGGTCCTCTGCAAGATTGTTCAGTCAGTTGCACTTAGACAACTGAAGTTCCTTTCTCTCCAGCCCCACTCTGCTCATTTTTTGAGACAGGTTTCTCACTGAATCGAGAGCTCACTGATTGACTTGAGTATTTAGTTAGCAAGACTTGTGGATCTGCCTGCCCCAGTGTTAGGGTTATAATGCTCCACATCTTGACTTTTTTTTTTTAATGTTTTTAAAAAATAATTTTATTTCTTCTGTATGTGTATGAATGTACACTTGTCTGCCTGCAAATTTGTGCACCCGTGTTGTGATATGCCGCGGAGGTCAGAAGAGGGTGTACCGGATTCCCCTGGACTTGGTAGTTCTCCTGGATATGGATGTTTCAAGAACGGTTCCGCCGCCATGGTGGGTGCTGGGGATCGACCGGGGTCCTTCTGCAAGAGTGTCGGCGCTGTCTTTAAACCAGCTTAGGCTATCTCTCCAGCTCCCACAGCTTACATTTTATGTGTGGGAGTGGGGGACCTGAGCTCAAGTCCTCATTTTTGTATGCTACACACTGTAGAGACTGAACCATCTCCCTGGTCCTCCCCTAACTTTCCTCTCCCCACTTCCTTCTTTCCTTTTCCTTTGAGACTAACTATATCTTACTATGTATCCGGCTGTCCTGGAACTCAGCTGTGTATCCAGGTGGTCCCTGGAACTCAAGCACAATGATCTACCTCCTCTGCTCCTGGCTTCTAGGATTATAGGGGAAGTGTACTTACTCCACCCAGTTTAATTCTTTCTTAACTTTTAAATTTTTTAATGTGTATGTAGTGTATTTCTTGCATGTATATGAGTGCAGTCCACATCGATGCAAGTGCCACAGAGGTACCAGAGAGAGGGAGTTGGATTTCCAATTGGAACTTGTAGTTACAGGTGTTTGTTTTAGCTGCCGTGTGGGTGCTGTGGAATGAACGTTGTCTCTCAGCTCAGGATAGCCAAGTTCTTTAACTGCTGAGTCTCATGCTCTCTTGCCTCTCTAGTTTTGTTTTAAAGAGCACTTCAGGTGGTTGTGCTGCTAGGCTGTGAAACACAGCCCTTAGTGAAGGCTGACCCCGTCTTCTCTTCAGCCATTGACCTGTGCGCAGAAGGAACCCATGGCTGTGAGCACCACTGTGTCAATTCCCCAGGCTCCTATTTCTGCAGCTGTCGAGCTGGCTTTGTACTCCAGCAGGACCAGAGAAGCTGCAGGGGTAAGTACGCCCCACTGACTTGCCCTTGCCAGTATCCTGGACTGTGTCCAATCAGAAATCACGTCTTGCTGTTTTCTTCCTTCCTTTCTAGGTTTCCATTGAACTATTTTGACAGCTTGAAACTCACAGCTGGTCCAGTACGAGTGGTGTGTAACAGCCCTCATGGGGCCACAGTGGCCTGGTTGTATTGAGAGGGCCATAACTGACCTGCTGCCTGATGTGAAGATTAGCTGTCAGGTGTGAGAAGTCGTCTCTTCATAAATTAATGGGCCTTTCTATTGCTGTAGAATCTTATCTTTTGACTCATCTCTGCTCTGTTGACTCTTTAAAGTCAGGGACCTTTGCAATGATGTGGACCATGGTTGCGAGTTCCAGTGTGTAAGCCAGGGCCTCTCCTACCGCTGTCTATGCCCTGAGGGGAGACGACTTCAGGCAGATGGCAAGAGCTGTGACCGTGAGTTATAGGCAGAGGGTGGTCTGTCTGCTCCTGCCCTGTGGCCTGCATGCATTCTGTGTCTCCTCATTTTGTCCTTGTTGTAGCCCAAAGTTGTGGTGTGGATGTCGTAGCATGGATGTTGGAGGGTGTATGTGCGCCCTGATTCTGTTGCTTTCCAACAGCCCCTCTACCCTGCTGCCAAGATCGATTTCAAAATCTACATATTTTCAAATTTTTCTCCTTCACTTCAAAATCTCTTTTGTGCTCACCAGTGTCTACAGATAATGAATATCAATATGCCTTTACTCCGAGGTTTTTTTCCAGTTGGGGAAAACCACATTAATGGATAATGAAATCAAATTAATGGGTTACAACCAGCATTTAAAAATGAAAAGAATGGAAGGGAAAAGTTTTCCTGAGTTTAGAAAAGTATTTGCTTCATGAAGCTGAAGTTTAGTTACATGTAAGCATAGGGAATGTATCATATGATTATTCTCGTTTTTCATTGTGGCCTGTGGTCAGTTTTGAAACCATCACTCTAACTCATTACAATCTAGCTTTAGCAAGCCCTTTAGTCCTGTCTTCTACAACAGATTGGTAACATTTAGTCACATTCCAGCCCAGTACTCTTCCCAAATTGTTGTCAAGAGCGTCTCTAGCTCCCATTCTGTGTATATGCTGTTTGCCTCATCTTCTGGATTTCCTCTCCTTGGCCTTGCAAACTGTCACTTTTCAAGACTGTACTAGTCAAGTTATATTGCTATGACTGGGAACCAAAGACTTGGAGGTTCTCTTAGTTTGTTGTCCGTTGCTATAATGGAAGTGCCTGAGGCTGGGTGATTTACAAAGAATAGAGGTTTACTTTGGCTCACAAGTTCTGGAAATCTGAGAGCATAGTCTTAGCACCTGCTTGGTGTGAACCTCATGGCTGATGGTATCACATGACAGAGCACATGAGAGTGAGGACTGCATGTGTGGAAAGTGGCTTTCTTCCATAACTGCTCATGGGCATGCTCACTAATCCAGTTTCTTGAGACCTCCTTGATTATTTGAGATAGACATTAATTTTTTTTTTCCCAGGGTGATTGCCCAAAATTGACTCTGATTATCTCTCCCACATAAGGCTGTTAAAGCTTCCATATGAAAGCAGTTCCTCTTACTCACACTAAAGGGTCAGGCATTCAGGTGGCTTTGCTCCTCTAAATGAAAAAAATATAATATGTTCAGAGACAGGGGGTTTGGAAGCAACTAGATCATGATGGTTTCACTTTTGTCAGTGATGGTTTCAAAATGTGACTAGGCCAGCTGTGGTGGGCATTACTTTAACCTCAGCATTCTGGAGGCGGAGGCAGGTCAGATGCCTGTGAAATTCCAGAAAAACTGTGTCCTTCATGTGAATGTCCGTAGGCCAGCCTAGGCTACGAAATGAGACCCTGTTTCAAAAAGAACGTGGGGCCTGGAAACGATGGCTCGGCAGTTAAGTACACTGGCTAGCTCTTTTTGGATGGTACTCCGGTTGGTTTCCCAGCACCCACATGGTGGTTAACACCCTGGGTAATCTTTCACTTCCGGGGATTCTGGTAGGTGGAGGCAGGCAGATGCCTGTGAATTTCCAGAAAACTGGTTCTTCATGTGAATCCAGGCCAGCCAAGGCTACGAAATGAGACCCTGTCTCAAAAAAGTAATCGTGGGTGCCTGGAAACGATGGCTTAGCGTTTAAGTATGCATCTGGCTACTCTTTGGGAAGGACCCCTCGGGTTTGGTTCCTCAGCAACCCACATGGTGGTTAACAACTCTCTGTAACTTCTGTTCCAGGGGAATCCGACTTCAGGGAATCCCTCTTCTGACTCTGTGGCATTTGGCATGTCATGGGTGGCACTTATTCAATTGCAGGTAATACAACTCATACACATAAAAATAAAAAAATTAATTAAGCTGGGTGTGGTGGTAACTCGCCTGTTAAATCCTAGCACGTTGGAGGGCAGAGTCAGAGGTAGGCGGATTTCCGTGAGTTCAGGCCAGGCTGGTCTATGCAGAGTGAGTTCCGCCAGGACATGCCAAGCCTGTCTTGGGAAAAAGACCAAGAATAAAATAGTAAAAAATATGAGAATAAGACATTGGCTGTTTGGGAGGTTTATCTGTAGAAGGTGGGCCTTAGCTGCCTACTCGGAGGAAGCGGGTCACTGTGGGCATATTTGTGAAGAGATTTTTTTTGTTTGTGTTTTCTCGATGTACGCCCAGGGTGGCCTTAATCTTAGCCAATGGTGCTGAGGATGACCTTGAACTCCTGATCCCTCCTGCCCTTTCACCTTCTGAGTGCTTGGGATTACTAGTCCGTTGCTTCCAGTGCCTGCCTTTTTTCTTTGGTGCTGGTGACTAAACCCAAGGCGTATCTTATGCTAGGCAGGCACTCTAACAACTGAGCTTACATACCCCAGCTTCCGGAAGTATATATCTTTTGGTTTACTTGTTTGAAGGTGGGTTTAGTCCATGTATCCTGTCTGGCCCTCTGAATTCCAATTAGCAGTCTTCCCTCCCTCCGAGTCTCCAAGGCTGAGATTATAGGCATGCACCACTATGACTTGCTTAGGAGCGTCTTGACCTATGCTGCTTCCTATCTTTTTTTTTTTTTTTTTTTTGTCTTTTCGAGACATGGGTGTCTTCCTGTAACCTCCAAGCTGTCTGGAACTCACTCTGTAGACCAGGCTGGGCCTTGAACTCACAAAAAAAAAAAAAAATCCGCCTTCCTCTGCCTTCCGAGTGCTAGGATTATAAGGCGTGCGCCACCGGAACACCCGGCGCTTCCTTCTTATAACAAAGTGTGCTGCTTTCCTTCCCTGCCGCCATGCTATTGTGTATAGTCTAAGGCCAAAAGCAGTGGAGCCAGACAACCATGCTTCTTTCAAGAAACCCTTGAAATCATTTGAAGCTAAAGGAAATTATTTCTCACTTAAGGTATTGATGTCAGATATTTTGGAGCCAACAGTGTTTAAATACCTTGGACTGTACAGAGACGCCCACCTCTTTAGAGGGTCTTTGACACATCTCAATGCTGCTCTGGTGACCAAATTTCTGGCACATTAACTTTTGAGCACAAACTATGTAAGCCATAATGGTATCTCATGAGGGTCTGAGACCAAGATGCTGGTGGACACAGCGTCTGGCAAAGCTCTGCCTCCTGGCTTATCCACACAGTTTCCTTATCGTGTTCTCACATGATGGAGGGAAGAAAAGCAAGCTCTCTAGGAACTCTTGTTTAAGGACATTTTGATTCTGATCATTGAAGGCGTCTACCTCTCAAGTCTATCATTTTAATCCCAATGACCTCCCAAAGACACATTAGGGGAATGAGGTCTAAGACGTGAATTTTGGAATATACAATTATTCATTCCAAATCAAAACCACAACAAATGCCACTATCTCCATACAGCCTTCCTCAGCAACTCTAGGAAGAAACAATTATTCCTGACTGGATCTCCCTGCTTCTCTCTCATCTAACACTTTCTCTAATTGTCGAAGATGTTATGTCTGACTTGCTCCACTCTATCCTGATCTCGTCCTTCAGGGGGCTCCTGAGTCCTGGTCAGGTCCAGGGGCTTGAGGGTTTGATAGATCTGGCTTCAATAGCTGGCTCTATTAGCTATGGATTTGAGACAAATTGCTTTGTCCTTCAGAACCTCAGATTATGAGAATGAGGATATTACCCTAAGGTGACTGGAATCACTGGGAAAAGATATAAAGCCTATGGCCCGGTGCTTGACATATGGTAAACATTATAAATTTAAGTTTTTAGTTTGAAAGATATACATAATAAATGAAGTGACATGTGAAATTTGTTTTTAAAATGATTTTATTTACTTTATTTATTTAATTAATTAATAAAAAAAAATAATTTTAGCAGAGGGTCTAGTTTGCACTAAGCACTTAATATCAAAGCCTTTCATGAAAAAGAGGATGATGGTGACGGAGCACCTGCTGGGTAAATACTGGCAAAAGAATGGCTAGAAGAATTGAGGGCTATTGCTAGTTCAGGGTCTGACCCTCCACCCAAGCCTTCTTGTTGTCAGGCTGCCGGGAAGGCCACGTGGATTTAGTTCTGCTGGTGGATGGCTCCAAAAGTGTGCGTCCACAGAATTTCGAGCTGGTGAAGCGCTTCGTGAACCAGATCGTGGACTTCCTGGACGTGTCCCCCGAGGGCACACGCGTGGGGCTGGTGCAATTCTCAAGTCGGGTGCGCACTGAGTTCCCACTGGGTCGCTATGGCACCGCAGCAGAGGTGAAGCAGGCCGTTCTGGCAGTGGAGTACATGGAACGTGGCACTATGACGGGGCTGGCACTGCGCCACATGGTGGAGCACAGCTTCTCCGAGGCACAGGGCGCACGGCCCCGTGACCTCAATGTGCCTCGAGTTGGTGTGGTGTTCACGGATGGTCGCTCTCAGGATGACATTTCGGTGTGGGCAGCTCGCGCCAAGGAGGAAGGTGGGTTTCGCACGGGATAGGCTGGGATTGGTGTTGAGATGGAGGATGGGGAAGCACGTGCCCCCCCCCCCCGAGACCTGGGGCGTTGCCTTGAGTGCTTGGGTCCTCTAGGAATCGTCATGTACGCCGTGGGAGTGGGCAAGGCAGTGGAGGAGGAGCTGCGTGAGATCGCCTCTGAACCCGCAGAGCTGCACGTGTCCTACTCCCAGGACTTCAGCACGATGACGCACCTGCTGGAGAACCTCAAGGACAGCATCTGCCCAGGTGAGCACAGCTCTCTGGGCCGTTTGCTCTCTCTTTGTCCAGTCTCTGAAAGCTCTCCTTCCTCCCCACGCACTTTTCTGCAGTCACCGCTCTCTGTGCAGAGCCTTGTTATTGAAAGTGGTAACCAGCTGCCGGGTTTGCTGGCTCACTGTTTGATATTTGCTTTGTTAGAAATCCAGCAATTTTGGGTCTGGAGAAGGATGGACCTTTGGCGTGTAATGAGCACGCAAGACTGCTCTTGCAGAGGACCCGGGTTTGATCCTCAGCACCCCCCAGCATCACCCAACATTGGCGGGCTGAGAACCTTGTATTTAATCTCTGCTTAAGTCCAGTGGGAATTTTCCGACACCTCCTCTTTCCTTTGACTCTTCCGCCTCATTGCACGACACGGGTGGCACAAACCTACAGGCATACAGTACATTTCTATTACACATAATATAAAAAAAAAAATAGAAATTTGCATATTTGTGCATCAACCCCAGATACGAATGAAGTCAGAACCGCTCAGTGTCTTTGTGTGCAAACATCAAGTCTGACAAAGCCACTCTGGCTTGTTCACTCAGTGTTAGCAATGTTTTTAAGAATTAATTTGATAAAAATAAATAGACTTTTGGAAATGAAAGCCAAATTTAACATTCATAAATGGAATCACAGCATATATCCTTCAAACTTGTTGGGATTCCTTGTCAAAGTGATAGGACTGTGGTTTTTTTTTTTTTATTTTGTTTTATTTTAGACAGGGTCTCCCTTTCTGTCCCAGCTGGCCTGGAGCTCCGCTATATAGACCAGGCTGGGCCTGAAGCTCAACAGAGTCCAACACTGCTATCTGTCTCCCAAGAGTGCTGGGATTAAAGGGCAATGCACCACCACACCCGGTAGGACTGTGTTTTAAGTATAAAGAGACCTGTGCTTTTTGGACGACATAGCCCTTAAATGCAATTGTTTTACATCTGGTCCTCAGTTGGGAGAGAAAAGGACAAGGAGTTGCTGTGCCTTATAGGTGAGAGGTAATTTCTTGGGGGTAATTCTTGAATTGGTCAGAATGTTTAAAACATTTTTTTTATTCTGTGTGTGTGTGTGTTGTGTGTGTGTTGTGGGTTGTATTGGCTGCATGTATGTAAGGTGTAACCATGATCTTTGAATTGTCCATGGAGTTCAGAAGAGGGGCTCGATTCCCCTGGAACTGGAGTTTTGCATGATGGTTGTTTAGTTGCCATGTGTGTTGCGGGGATTGTTGAACCTGTCCTTCTGTAGAGAGGGGTCTAGACAGTGCTCTTCAACCGCCCAAAGGCATCTTCTCCAGTCTAATTTACCCCTGACCATAAGGTCTTTAGATTCTAATCCAGGCTTAAGATTTGACTCTTCTTTCAGTGTGTCAGGTGTGCCTGCGGAGATAGTGGGGTAGAGCTCTGCATACATGGAGAATCTAGTTTACTGTGATTCCTACCCTAACTCCTTCAACTCTAATTATGTTTAGCTATGGTATTTGGAATTACAATTAATTTCCAAGGATCCTTCTGCGTCTCTTTTTTTATTGAAGTTTTTTTGTGCATTCATACAACATTTCTTCCAGGTCCAATATTTAGACTCATTCCCCTTTCCATTTCCCCCCCACTTGGGTTCATGCATTTTGCCATATATGTCCTTGCATTCTTTTTTTTTTTTTCAGTCATTTTTAAAGTTTTTTAATTTTTTTTTTTTTTTTTTTTTTTTTTTTTTTTTTTACTGTTTCAGTCAGTTCTCTTTCATAGTCTTTTGTTGTTTGTTCCCTCCAATTGTATGCTCATATATCCATATATATATATATATATATAATAATGTATATATCATCATAATATATCCAATACTTGATGACATATCTTGAAATAAAACTGTATGCTAATTCCAAAAACATGTTTAAGGATTCAACATTTCCCCTTTTAATTTAATGTTACTCTAAAATATGCTCACTTAACCTCCACCCATATACCAAAATTTTGTTTGCATAGTCTGAAAATTAAGTGGTAGGTTAATTCAGAGCCTGTTAAGGGATTCACTATTTACTCAAAAAAAAAAAAAAAAAAAATATAAAAATAAATATATTAAAAAAAAAAAAAAAAATTGCTCAGTTTGCCTTACACCAAGGGATTTGGGTGTGACCACAAAGGAGGATATCATTTGTCGTTTGTATTTTTTCAGGATGCGTTACTTTCATTAACTGGCCTGACTCTTCTCCTACAGTGTGACTTTTCATGAGCCACTTAACCCACACCCTACCTTACTGATGCCCCATGTTATCTCCAGCTTTAGATTTCCTTTTTTTTTTAATTTTATTTTTGATTTATTTTCCTGTATTTGTATAGAAGTGTTAACTTTCTGCATGAAGGTTTGTGCACCCGTGTCGTGCAATGCCTATGGAGGTCATTGGAAATGTGGGTGTGTCAGATTCTTCTTGGACGGAGTTCTCCTGGAATTGGAGTTTCAGTAAGTGCTCTGTCGGCCGCATTGTGGGTGCTGGTGGATCGAACCCGGGTCCTCTGTAGAGCAGTCAATGCTCTTGACAGCGCTAGGCCACTGCTCTCCAGCCCCAGCTTTAGATTTCTAAGGGAAGTCGGGACTCTGGCTAAGGCTCTTCATTGGTTGACTGTATGGTTCCAGGCACATCCTCTCCCTTCTGTGACCCTTGGTTCTTCCATTTCTAAAGTCAGAGGAGGTCTTTGTGGGAATGCTGTTGATACCAACAGTAATGTGACACAGATAGTTTGCTAAGGATACATGCAAGACTGAGATTAAGAGATAATAGTTGCATCATAGGAGCAGCTTTCTATGAAGGCTAAGTGCCAAGTACTGTGCCCACTACCTTCTTACGTGAAATACTAAAACTGGGGACTAGTGAGATTTGCTTGCGGGGTTAAAAGCCACTTGCCGCTCAATTTGCCTGAAGATTGAAGTTTGATCCTCAGTAAGCCACAGAAAGCCAATCAAGTGGCTCCCATATGTCCATGATCCCAGCTCTCTCCTACTGCAAGACAGGAGGCAGAGACAGGAACAATTCCTGGAAGCCTGGAAGCTAACAAGCCTGGAATATGCAGAGTAGCAGAAACAACAACTTCCCCTGATGTCCACCTGAGTGCTATGGTGTTCATGTGATTGTGCACACACACGTTTTGGAATTAGCATGCATTTCCTTTTCAAAGTCATGAGGGTTTGGTATATGTGTGATATATATTTATATATATTCACATATATACATATATTCCTATTATTGTTTCAACATAGAATTGGAGGGAACAACAACAAAAGGACGGGCCAAAAAACTGAATGAAACATTGTAAGCTTCCTGCCCAAAACAATAAAACTATGCATATAAAAACTTTTAAAAAGGACGTAAAAATACGATGAATGCGAAAACACAAACATAAAAAAATGGCATGGATCTCTAGCACTCTTGGGGCAAAGCAGGTCAGATTTGGGAGTTCAAGGTCCAGCCTGGTCTACAGCGCGAGTTCTAGGACAGCTGGGGCTACAGGGAGACCCTTTTTTTTTTGTCTCAAAAGAAAAAAAAAAAGCATGGACTTACAGCAGATACGATTCTATGGTAGGTTCACTCATTACTTTTTTAAATACTGTTGAAGAAAGCCATAGGTGCAAGGTTTAGCTGTCCTCACCGGCTCATACATTGAAATGTGTGGGAATAATTTGGATCAGAAGTTTAACATCTCCAATTTGGATATCTACATATTTTTCCTTGGGTCTAAAGCCCCAGTGTTTTCTTGATTTCGGTTTCAATGGTCCAGGATGAGGTTTTTGATAATTTGGCCGTTTGTGTTAAGAATTGCCTAGTTTGTCTTAATACTTAGCCAGTCCAAGAGACCACAATGGAGAAATACTGGTCTACTTGAAATACAGAACAGGGTTGACTTGCACCTGGTTAGTGTTTTAGATTTGTGCATCCAATAAGCAATCTAATAGCTACATGTATCTAATAATTACAACTGATTGCAATAAAGTAGACTGTTTTAATTCTTTCAGTTGCACAAGCACATTTCAATGCGGAATAGCAGTATGTGGCGTTGTGACCTACTGCCTTTGTGCCAGGGCGGTATGTAGATCAATCTCTTGTCATTTCAATGTTTCATAACGGACACTGCTGCTCTGGACTCTTTCTAATGAAAGTGAAGTCACAGACCAGTATCAACATCAAGTTGGGAGCTTTTGGGGAAAGAATTTTCTCAGATTTTCTTTCCTCGATATCTGAAATCAGAATTGTAAGTCTAGTCATAGCTACGCTCTTCTTCTTTGGTTATTTAAATCAAGCAATTGAGGTTGAGAAATTCTCTTTGCAAGTGCGCACTTACGTACATAAATCAACTGACTCCTCACAATCTGCATCCTGAGTCTTTCTTTTCATTATATAACATTCTACAGATGAGAGATTGAGGCTTAGAGAGGTTGACTTTTTCCCAGTACCTCTGGGCTCCTTGGCTGGGACTCAGGGTCTGAATCCAAAGCCTATGCGTTCTCAGCTACAGAACTGGTGGAGGGATATCGGAGGGTCACAGCCAGAGTGGGCTAGTCCTGCTGTGGTTTCTCATTTCTTCTGACTTCTTACAGAAGAGGGCATCAGTGCCGGGACAGAGCTTCGGAGCCCCTGCGAATGCGAGAGCCTGGTAGAGTTCCAGGGCCGAACACTGGGGGCGCTGGAGAGTCTGACGCAGAGCCATATCCTTTGGGGCTGGAGGGGCTGGAGAGAAGCCTCTGAACTTGTGGGCCGTAAGAGAGACTGATAACCTCAGTTTGTCTTCCTCAACCGCTCACTGGCCGGGCTGACCGAGCGCCTGGAGGATCTGGAGAAGCAGCTGGCCAACAGGAAGTGAGGGCCGCCGGAGAGCTGGCCCCTCGCAGGCTCTGCGAGCATCGCGCGCGGCAGAGCCGGAACCTCTTGGGCTTGCACTGTTCGGGAGGAGGCGCTGGCGGGTTCCCAGCGCTGCCTTGGAGCTGGCCTCGCCGGGACCAGAAGCCAGACTTCACCGGGCGCGGATGGCGCGGTGGTGGTGGTGGGATGCCGTCTGGACTGGCCTCATTCCCTACAGTCGCGGTGCGGCGCCCAGTTCTTTTGTTGGATTTTTCGTTTTTGTTTCCTTTCTTAAAAACAAACACAACAACCCAACCAAAAAAAGCCGTTTTTGTGTCAGCGGGGTCTGTTTGTGGCTTCCTCTTGCTGTGCCTCCTGGGGGAGGAAAGGCCAGACGGAGTGCGCTCCGCAGGCGCCCGGGCGGCGTCTCCTCGGAGAAAGGCGCATTGTGCGGTGGTCGGGCTGGGGGCAGGGGCCGCCCCTGCTTCCCGCTCCTTGTTTATTCAGCCCAGAACAGATGGCCTCTTATGTAGGATGCGGGAAGGGAGGGAGGTTCCTCGGGAACCGTTGGGGTCTGAGCAGGTCTGCACCCCCCATCAATCGGAGAATGGAGCACTCGCTGGTCCTGGCGCCCCCCAAAGTGGCCCAAACTGCTAGGACCTTGGCTGGGGGAGTTGTTAAAGGTGGGGACAAGCGACTGAGCCTCTTGTCAGAGCCCTCTGAAAAGTTTTCTCTCTCTCTCTCTCTTCTTTCTCGTCTCTCTCTCTTCTCTCTCTCTCTCCAAACTCTCCCTCCCTCTCTCTCCCCTCTTCCCTTTTTTTTCGCCTCTCCCCCCATATTGGCAAGAGCACAACGTCCCAGGTACATGTAGGAAACAGAAAGCTTAAAATGTTTTCAGTTCCAGAGTGCTTTCAGGAAAATTCCCCTGGGCTTGTTTTGCCATTGATAAAGCTGAGATGGAAATTGTTACCCCCAAGGGTTGAGGAATTTCTCCTAAGGAGTCCAGCATTGTGCGTGATACATACCATACATTAGATCCTCAGTTAATGGTAACTAATTATTATTATTGTTGTTATTTGCTACTAATTATAGTAATAGGTAATATAGTCTTGGCCGTTATTTTCAGTGATTTCCAAGTATTACCATTGTATCCTATTTCATCCTAACAACAATTTTGTGACATAAGAATTAGTATCTTGGATTCTGTCCAATATTACACATTAAGTCCTGTCTTGCATTCTTTTTCTCAGTCTTTTTTTTTTTTTTTTTTTTTTTTTTTTTTTGGTCTTTTATTTGAGACAAGGGTCTCCCTGGGAGCCCCCTGTCCTGACTCCACTCTGAGTAGACCAAGTGCTGGCCTTGAACTCACAAAGACCACCTGCCTCTGCCGCCTCTAATGTGCTAGGGATTTAATAGGCTGTGCGCGCACCACGCCCACGGCTTTCTCAGTCTTCTTTCCTTTTTCGATGCAGAAGTTGGCTGTTTTGGTCAGTTCTTTGAATAGGGTTTTTTCTCTCTTTTTGTTTTCCTTTAATTTATATTATTCCAAAATTTGCACATATACACTCCACACATGAAATCAATTAAAATGTCTGAAAATAAACTATAGGTTTTTTTTTTTTTTTTTTTTAATAAAACATTTTAATATAGTAAAGTGTGCATGCAGGTAAATAAGTGTGGTATAACTTTTACTTTTTTTTTTTTTTTAAATATGATACATATTCTTCCATCCATATATGGTAATTACAATTACCGTATATGTGTGAATACAAGTGGTAGGACATTTCTAGAGCCCATTATTAAAGTATGATTCACATTGGAATAGCACAGTCGCCCCTTTTTTCAGAGTACAACCTTGCCCAGCTGAATCCTACAAATCTCATTAACGAACTGGCCTGGCAAGATATGCCCACCTATGCAATAGTGACACAAATATGTTACGGATAATCTAAACAACTTTCTGGATGGATTTAATGATCCAATTAATAAGATTGAGCCTATATCTGAAATACATATTGAGCTTAGGAATTTGTGGTTAGACAGGTCACATGCCATAAGGGAGGGTCTACTACTATTATTCTGCTAAAGGAACATAGTATTAATAACTCCTAACGTATATTATTGTTACACCCTATGAGATTATATGCATCTCTCACCTCTCACTAGAGAAGCTTCCTCATGTAACAGAGGGCCAGGAATGCAAGAGGTCACAAACTGCCAAAGTGTACAGAATGAGTCTGCAGAGTTGTGGGTCCCTGGATAAGATCCCTATATCAAACCTCTGCCTCCAAAAGTTCAGGGACCATTTTAGGGGCTGGATGAGATGGCCTATGCGGTTAAGAGCGCCAAAACCGCTCTTGCAGAGACTCGGATTTCAATTCCCGCACCCACATGGCGGCTGAGAAACCGTCTGAAACTCAATTCCAGGAGAACTCCAAGCTCCAGGGGAATCCGACAACCTATTCTGACCTCGCGCGGCATTTTTGCACGACACGGGTGCACAGACTGCATGAGACAGTATTCATCATACACATACAGAAATTTTTTTTTAAAAATAATAAAAAAACATTAAAAAAAAGTTCACGGGACCATTTTAGAAGATGAGATAGAAAGATTTGTTATAGAGCCAAAGGGTAAATGACATATCTAGGGAAATAGTCTTCCAGACAGATAGCTGGCAGTGTAACTCTATATGAATTCAAAGCAATGGTGTTAGTATGCACAAGTCCCAGGTAACCTCAAGTCAGACAAAAATCCCATCAATTCGAAGCAGAAAGTGACAAGAAGCTCTAAACCTTAGCTGAAGGAAGTGCTTTGTAACTGATAGCTTTGCTGGGAGAGGAGATCTTCAAGTTTTCTTTAAGGGTGGATGCTGTGTATGTAGATTAAGTCGGCTTCAACAGATCCAAATTTGGCTTGATAGTCTCTCCTCTCTACCGTGTATAAAGTACAAAGAAATTGGGCGTACTAATACAGGGGTGCAGGTAAGAAGAAGAGAATGGGTCTAAATAATGACCAAAACACATCGCTCTGAAATTCTCAAAGTCAATAAAGAATATTATTACTGAAATATCATTATAAAAATAAAAAATTTATTCATAAAAGTAAATTTTAAAAAAAAGATTAGTAATCTTTGCTGGTGTGGGTGGCACACGCTTTTCAATCCCAAGCACTTGGGAGGCAAAAGAGTAGGGGAATCTCTGGAAGTTCAAGGCCAGCTCTTTGTCTACATAGTGAGTTCCAGGACAGCTTAGACTACAGGAGAGACCCTGTCTTAAAAAGATAAAAAGAAGAAGAAGAAAAAAAGAATTAGTGTCTTAAACCAGATGGCTCAGTGGTACTGACTACCCCGAGATTAGTCCTCCAGGACCCTCTTGGTGGGAAGAAGATGACTGATTTTCACAAGTTGTTCTCTGATTACCATTCATGTCCAACCCCTCCAACCAAATAAATAATAAAAAAAAATATGATGAAATTCCCATTACAGATGAAATGGAGATCAATCTCCCACGGCTAAGTTTCCCAGGATAGAATAGCTAGTCAGATTCGGATCCAGCATGTCTTGGTTCCTGTTGCAGCCATAATAAATGGAGGGGTTGGAAAGCAAGATGAATTCAGTGTGTTACAGTTCTGGAAGCTGGAAATCTTCCAGATGGGCTGGTGAGGCTGCATTCCTCCTGGAGACGTCTGTTCTCTTTTCAAGTATCTAGAAGCCACCTGAGTTCCTGGGCTCAAGGCCTCCCTTTCTCTGACTTTGGCACTGTGATCATATTGCCATGACTCAGATGATCACAGATAAGCTCCCCATTTCAAGAACTCTTTAACATAAAAGCACCGGTAGAAGTCTCCTTTGCCATGGAAGGTCATGCATTTTTTTTTTCCCCTTGGGTTCCAAGGATTCCAAGGTGGAAGTTGTAGGGCAAGGTGTTGTTCTGGTGACAACTGATTTCAGAACAGGTGTTTTTCTGCACTTGGCCTGGGCTTGGCACTGTGGTCACACATGCATTTAATCCCAGCACTTGGGAGGTAAAGGCAGGTAAATCTCTGAGTTCCAGGCCAGCCAGACCCTGACTCAAAAAAAAAAGATTGTTGAGGGGTTGGTCAAGGTGAGGTCTCTTGTCAGAAGCTATTCAGAGCACCTACTTTATCTGATTCTGATCCTGCTATCTAATCCTAAAACCTGATCCAGGTCTCAGTAAGATCTAAATCACCCAGCCCCCTGTGATCCAGACACTCCTGACCAAACAGAAGTCATGTTTACACCCTTAAAATCCTCCATGACCACTCATACAAAGTCCAGCCACAGGTTAAGGTTTGGCTCAAAGCTCTCCTTCCCTCGTTTCTTCCTGGCCTTTGCTCCATCTTCTCATCCAAAGCTCCGTCTTTCTGCTATAGTTATACACAAGTGGACTTCATCACCCTTCAGTATTGAGCACCCCCAACTCAAGGACTGGTCTCCCTCTTCACTCATGCTAGCACAGGGCCAAGTGCAGAAAAACACCTGTTCTGAAATCAGTTGTCACCAGAACAACACCTTGCCCTACAACTTCCACCTTGGAATCCTTGGAACCCAAGGGGAAAAAAAAAATGCATGACCTTCCATGGCAAAGGAGACTTCTACCGGTGCTTTTATGTTAAAGAGTTCTTGAAACGGGGAGCTTATCTGTGATCATCTGAGTCATGGCAATATGATCACAGTGCCAAAGTCAGAGAAAGGGAGGCCTTGAGCCCAGGAACTCAGGTGGCTTCTAGATACTTGAAAAGAGAACAGACGTCTCCAGGAGGAATGCAGCCTCACCAGCCCATCTGGAAGATTTCCAGCTTCCAGAACTGTAACACACTGAATTCATCTTGCTTTCCAACGCCTCCATTTATTATGGCTGCAACAGGAACCAAGACATGCTGGATCCGAATCTGACTAGCTATTCTATCCTGGGAAACTTAGCCGTGGGATGTCTCCATTTCATCTGTAAAATGGGAATTTATTATTTATTTATTTATTATTTATTTGGTTGGAGGGGTTGGACATGAATGGTAATCAGAGAACAACTTGTGAAAGTCAGTTCTCTTCTTCCACCAAGAGGGTCCTGAGGACTAATCTCAGGTTGTCAGATACCCACTGAGCCATCTGGTTAAGACACTAATTCTTTTTTTCTTCTTCTTTTTTTGATCTTTTTAAGACAGGGTCTCCCTGTAGTCTAGCTGTCCTGGAACTCACTATGTAGACCAGGCTGGCCTTGAACTCCCAGAGATCCACCTATCTCTGCCTCCCAAGTGCTGGGATTAAAAGCGTGTGCCACCACACCCAGCAAGATACTAATTCTTTTTTTTTTACTTTTATGAATAAATTTTATTTTTATATGATATTTCAGTATATATTCTTTATTGACTTTTGAGAATTTCAGACGATGTGTTTTGGTCATATTTAGACCCCTTCTCTTCTCTTACCTGCACCCCTTGTTAGTACGCCCAATTTCTTGTACTTTATCCTGTAGAGAGAGAGAGACTATCAAGCCAAATTTGGATCTGTTGAAGCCGACTTAATCTACCCAGCATCACACCCTTAAAGAAAACTGAGTCCTCCTCTCCCAGCAGCTATCAGTTACAAGCACTTCCTCAGCTAAGGTTAGAGCTTCTTGTCAACTTTCCTGCTTCGATTGTGGGATTTTGTCTGACTTGAGGTTACCTGGGACTTGTGCATACTAACACCATTGCTTTGAATTCATATGAGTTACTGACCAGCTATCTGTGAGACTATTTCCTAGTTGTCATTTACCTTTGGCTCTTACAATCTTTCTATCTCATCTTCTAAAATGGTCCCTGAACTTTTTTTTAAA
>VZQC01012554.1:333903-446941 GCA_009823505.1 Rhizomys pruinosus
GAGAGAGAGAGAGAGAGAGAGAGAGAGAGAGAGAGAGAGAGAGAGAAACTTCAAGGGCTCTGACAGAGGCTCAGTCGCTGCTCCCACCTTAACAACTCCCCCAGCCAGGTCCCTAGCAGTTTGGGGGCCACTTTGGGGGGCGCCAGGACCAGCGAGTGCTCCATTCTCCGATTGATGGGGGGTGCAGACCTGCTCAGACCCCAACGGTTCCCGAGGAACCTCCCTCCCTTCCCGCATCCTACATAAGAGGCCATCTGTTCTGGGCTGAATAAACAAGGAGCGGGAAGCAGGGGCGGCCCCTGCCCCCAGCCCGACCACCGCACAATGCGCCTTTCTCCGAGGAGACGCCGCCCGGGCGCCTGCGGAGCGCACTCCGTCTGGCCTTTCCTCCCCCAGGAGGCACAGCAAGAGCCACAAACAGACCCCGTGCAAAACGGTTTTTTTTTGTTGTTGTTGTTGTTGTTTTAAGAAAAGGAAAACAAAAACGAAATCCAACAAAGAACTGGGCGCCGCACGCGACGAGGGTGAGCCAGTCCAGACGGCATCCCCCACCACCACCGCGCCATCCGCGCCCGGTGAAGTCTGGCTTCTGGTCCCGGCGAGGCCAGCTCCAAGGCAGCGCTGGGAACCCGCCAGCGCCTCCTCCCCGACAGTGCAAGCCCAAGAGGTTCCGGCTCTGCCGCGCGCGATGCTCGCAGAGCCTGCGAGGGGCCAGCTCTCCGGCGGCCCTCACTTCCTGTTGGCCAGCTGCTTCTCCAGATCCTCCAGGCGCTCGGTCAGCCCGGCCAGTGAGCGGTTGAGGAAGACAACTGAGGTTCAGTCTCTCTTTACCGGCCCACAAAGTTCAGAGTCTCCCTTTACCCAGCCCCTCCAGCCCCAAAGGATATGGCTCTGCGTCAGACTCTCCAGCGCCCCCAGTGTTCGGCCCTGGAACTCTACCAGGCTCTCGCATTCGCAGGGGCTCCGAAGCTCTGTCCCGGCACTGATGCCCTCTTCTGTAAGAAGTCAGAAGAAATGAGAAACCACAGCAGGACTAGCCCACTCTGGCTGTGACCCTCCGATATCCCTCCACCAGTTCTGTAGCTGAGAACGCATAGGCTTTGGATTCAGACCCTGAGTCCCAGCCAAGGAGCCCAGAGGTACTGGGAAAAAGTCAACCTCTCTAAGCCTCAATCTCTCATCTGTAGAATGTATATAATGAAAGAAGCTATTCAGTGGCAGTTGTGAGGAGTCAGTGATTTATGTACGTGTGCGCACTTGCAAAGGAATTTCTCAACCCTCAATGCTTGCTTAAATAACCAGGGAGCGTGCTAGAATACAAATTCTGATTCAGAATGAGGAAGAAACTGAGAATCTTTCCCCAAAAGCTCCCACGTGATGTTGATACTGGTCTGTGACTTCACTTTCATTAGAAAGAGTCCAGAGCAGCAGTGTCCGTATGAAACATTGAATGACAGAAATGATCTACATACGCCCTGCCAAAGGCAGTAGCCACAAGCCACATATAGCTATTCCGCACTTGAAATGTAGCTTGTGCAACTGAAGAATTAAACAGTCTACTTTATTGCAATCAGTTGTAATTATTAGATACATGTAGCTATTAGATTGCTAATTGGATGCACAAATCTAAAACACTAACCAGGTGCAAGTCAACCCTGTTCTGTATTTCAAGTAGACCAGTATTCCTCAAATTGTGGTCTTTGGACTGGCAGTATTAAGACAACCTAGGAATTTAACACAAAGGCAAATTATCAAACCTCATCCTGGACCTGCTGAATCAGAAACACTGGGGCTTTGAGCCCAGAAATACGTGATTCCAATGGAGATGTTTAAACTTCTGATCCAATCTATTTTCCCACACATTTCAATGTCTGAGCGGTGGGGACAGCTAAACTTAGCACCTATGGCTTCTTCACAGTATATAAAGTAATGGTGAACCTTACCATAGATAGTATCTCTGTAAGTCCATGCCTTTTTTTTGTCTTTTTGAGACAAAAAAAAAAAGGGTCTCCCTGTAGCCCCAGCTGTCCTAGAACTCGCTCTGTAGACCAGGCTGGCCTTGAACTCTCAAAGATCTGCCTGCCTTTGCCTCCGGAGTGCTAGGATCCATGCCATTTTTTATGTTGTGTTTGCATTCATGTATTTTTCAGACTTTTTAAAGTTTTTCTATGCAGACGTTTATTGTTTTGGGCAGAAGCTTACTGTTTCAGTCAGTTCTTTGACCCAGTCCTTTTGTTGTTGTTCCCTCCAATTTGTATTGCTCCAATATATACTATATACTATATATATATATATCACACATATACCAAACCTATGACTTCTGAAAATAAACTGCATGCTAATTCCAAAACGTGTGTGTGCACAATCACATGAACACCATAGCACTCAGGTGGACATCAGGGGAAGTTGTTGTTTCTGCTACTCTGCATATTCCAGGCTTGTTAGCTTCCAGGCTTCCAGGCATTGTCCTGTCTCTGCCTCCTGTCTTGCAGTAGGAGAGCTGGGATTGCATATGTGAGCCACTGAATCTGGCTTTCTGTGGCTTCTGAGGATCAAACTCAAGTCTTCAGGCTTGAGCGGCAAGTGCTTTTACCCGCTAAGCCATCTCACTAGTCCCCAGTTTTAGTATTTCACGTAAGAAGGTAGTGGGCACAGTACTTGGCACTTAGCCTTCATAGAAAGCTGCTCCTATGATGCAACTATTATCTCTTAATCTCAGTCTTGCATGTATCCTTAGCAAACTATCTGTGTCACATTACTGTTGGTATCAACAGCATTCCCACAAAGACCTCCTCTGACTTTAGAAATGGAAGAACCAAGGGTCACAGAAGGGAGAGGATGTGCCTGGAACCATACAGTCAACCAATGAAGAGCCTTAGCCAGAGTCCCGACTTCCCTTAGAAATCTAAAGCTGGGGCTGGAGAGATGGCCTAGCGGTTAAGAGCGCCGACTGCTCTTACAGAGGACCCGGTTCGATCCCCAGCACCCACATGGCGGCCGAGAGCCATCTGAAACTCCAATTCCAGGAGAACTCCAGTTCCAGGGGAATCCGACACCCTCTTCTGACCTCCATGGCATTGCACGACACGGGTGCACAAACTTGCATGCAGACAGTACATTCATACACATACAGAAATAAATAAAAATAAAAATTTAAAAAAAAAGAAATCTAAAGCTGGAGATAACATGGGGCATCAGTAAGGTAGGGTGTGGGTTAAGTGGCTCATGAAAAGTCACACTGTAGGAGAAGAGTCAGGGCAGTACATGAAGTAACGCAGTCCCTGAAAAACAAACGACAAATGATATCCCTCCTTTGTGGATGCTAGCACCAAATCCCTGGTAGTAAGGCAAACTGAGCAATGTTAATGTTATATATTTCTTTTTATCTGAAAGCAACTGTGCTCTTATAATGTGAATCCCTTAAGGGGCTCTAGAATTAACCTACCACTTATTTTCAGACTATGCAATTTTGGTATATGGGTGGAGGTTAAGTGAGCATATTTTAGAGTAACATTAAATTAAAGGGGAAAATGTGAATTCCTAAACATGTTTTGGAATTAGCATACAGTTTATTTTCAGATGTCATAAGTTTGGTATATGTGTGATATACATATTATATATATATATATATATATGCATATATTGGAGCAATACAAATTGGAGGGAACAACAACAAAAGGACTATGTCAAAGAACTGACTGAAACAGTAAACTTCTGCCCACAACAATAAATGTCTGCATAAAAAACTTTAAAAAGACTGAAAAAAAAAAAAGATGCAAGACATATATGGCAAAATGCATGAACCCAAGTGGGGTGGGGAAATGGAAAGGGGAATGAGTCTAAATTGGACTGAGAAATGTTGTATGAAATGCACAAAAACTTCAATAAAAAAAGAGCGCAGAAAGGATCCTGAAATCTAATGTTTCCAAAATACCATAGCTAATTATTAGAGTTGAAGGTAGGGTAGGAATCACAGTAAACTAGATTCTCCATGTATGCAGAGCTCTACCCCACTATTTCCGCAGGCACACCTGACACACTGAAAGAAGAGTCAAATCTTAAACCTGGATTAGAATCTAAAGACCTTATGGCCAGGGGTGGGAGAGATGCCTTGGCGGTTAAGAGCACTGTCTGACCCCTCTTACAGAGGACCAGGGTTCAAATCCCCGCACCACATGGCAGCTAACAACCATCTGCAACTCCAGTTCCAGGGGAATTCGATGCCCTCTTCTGACCTCCATGGACAATTCAAGTCATGGGTACACTTACATACATGCAGGCAACACACACACACACACACACACACACACACACAGAATAAAAAAAAATGTTTTTAAACATTCTACATTCAAGATTACCCCCAAGAAATTACCTCTCACCTATAAGGCACAGCAACTCCTTGTCCTTTTCTCTTCCAACTGAGGACCAGATGTAAAACAATTGCATTTAAGGGCTATGTCCTCCAAAAAGCACAGGTCTCTTTGTACTTAAAACACAGTCCTAGCCGGGTGTGGTGGTGCATGCCTTTAATCCCAGCACTCTGGGAGGCAGAAGCAGGTGGATCTCTGTGAGTTCAAGGCCAGCCTGGTCTATATAGCGAGCTCCAGGTCAGCTGGGACGAAAGGGAGACCCTGTCTCAAAAATAAAAAAATAAAAAAAAAACCACAGTCCTATCACTTTGACAAGGAATCCCAACAAGTTTGAAGGATATATGCTGTGATTCCATTTATGAATGTTAAATTTGGCTTTCTTTCCAAAGTTTTTTTTTTTCAAATTATTTTAAACATTGCTAACCTGGGTGACAAGCCAGGTGCTTTGTCGACTTTGCTGTTGCACACAAAGCACTTGAGGGTCTGACTCATTGGGTCTGGGGGTTGCATGAAATGCTGCATTTCTATTTTTTTTTTTCCCCCGAGGGCACACGCGTGGGGCTGGTGCAATTCTCAAGTCGGGTGCGCACTGAGTTCCCACTGGGTCGCTATGGCACCGCAGCAGAGGTGAAGCAGGCCGTTCTGGCAGTGGAGTACATGGAACGTGGCACTATGACGGGGCTGGCACTGCGCCACATGGTGGAGCACAGCTTCTCCGAGGCACAGGGCGCACGGCCCCGTGACCTCAATGTGCCTCGAGTTGGTGTGGTGTTCACGGATGGTCGCTCTCAGGATGACATTTCCGTGTGGGCAGCTCGCGCCAAGGAGGAAGGTGGGTTTCGCACGGGATAGGCTGGGATTGGTGTTGAGATGGAGGATGGGAAGCAGTCCCCCCCCCCCCCGAGACCTGGGGCGTTGCCTTGAGTGCTTGGGTCCCCTAGGAATCGTCATGTACGCCGTGGGAGTGGGCAAGGCAGTGGAGGAGGAGCTGCGTGAGATCGCCTCTGAACCCGCAGAGCTGCACGTGTCCTACTCCCAGGACTTCAGCACGATGACGCACCTGCTGGAGAACCTCAAGGACAGCATCTGCCCAGGTGAGCACAGCTCTCTGGGCCGTTTGCTCTCTCTTTGTCCAGTCTCTGAAAGCTCTCCTTCCTCCCCACGCACTTTTCTGCAGTCACCGCTCTCTGTGCAGAGCCTTGTTATTGAAAGTGGTAACCAGCTGCCGGGCTGCCACGTGATAGCTTGTTAGAAATCCAGCATTTTGGGCTGGAGAGATGGCCTTGCGGTTAAGAGCACCAACTGCTCTTGCAGAGGACCCGGGTTTGATCCTCAGCACCCCCCCCCAGCACCCACATGGCGGGCTGAGAACCGTCTTTAACTCCAGTTCAAGGGGAATCCGACACCCTCTCTGACCCTCCGCTCATGCACGACACGGGTGCACAAACCTACATGCAGACAGTACATTCATCATACACATAAAAAAAAAAAAAATAGAAATGCAAGCATTCATGCAACCCCCAGACCCAATGAGTCAGACCCTCAAGTGCTTTGTGTGCAACAGCAAAGTCGACAAAGCACCTGGCTTGTCACCCAGGTTAGCAATGTTTAAGATAATTTGAAAAAAAAAAAACTTTGGAAAGAAAGCCAAATTTAACATTCAAAATGGAATCACAGCATATATCCTTCAAACTTGTTGGGATTCCTTGTCAAAGTGATAGGACTGTGTTTTTTTTTTATTTTTTTATTTTGAGACAGGGTCTCCCTTTCGTCCCAGCTCCTGAGCTCGATATATAGACCAGGCTGGCCTGAACCACAGAGATCCACCTGCTTCTGCCTCCCAGAGTGCTGGGATTAAAGGCATGCACCACCACACCCGGTAGGGACTGTGTTTTAAGTATAAAGAGACCTGTGCTTTTTGAGACGACATAGCCCTTAAATGCAATTGTTTTACATCTGGTCCCTCAGTTGGGAGAGAAAAGGACAAGGAGTTGCTGTGCCTTATAGGTGAGAGGTAATTTCTTGGGGGTAATCTTGAATGTAGAATGTTTAAAAAACATTTTTTTTTATTCTGTGTGTGTGTGTGTGTGTGTGGGTGTGTGTGGGTGTATTGCCTGCATGTATGTAAGTGTACCCTGACTTGAATTGTCCATGGAGTCAGAAGAGGGCAATCGATTCCCCTGGAACTGGAGTTGCAGATGGTTGTTAGCTGCCATGTGGTGCGGGGATTTGAACCCTGGTCCTCTGTAAGAGGGGTCAGACAGTGCTCTTCACCGCCAAGGCATCTCTCCCACCCCTGACCATAAGGTCTTTAGATTCTAATCCAGGTTTAAGATTTGACTCTTCTTTCAGTGTGTCAGGTGTGCCTGCGGAGATAGTGGGGTAGAGCTCTGCATACATGGAGAATCTAGTTTACTGTGATTCCTACCCTACCTTCAACTCTAATAATTAGCTATGGTATTTTGGAAACATTAGATTTCAGGATCCTTTCTGCGCTCTTTTTTTATTGAAGTTTTTGTGCATTTCATACAACATTTCTCAGTCCAATTTAGACTCATTCCCCTTTCCATTTCCCACCCCACTTGGGTTCATGCATTTTGCCATATATGTCCTTGCATCTTGTTTTTTTTCAGTCTTTTTAAAGTTTTTTATTTTTTTTTTGCGAAGTTAGAAGTTTACTGTTCAGTCAGTTCTTTGCATAGTCCTTTTGTTGTTGTTCCCTCCAATTGGTATGCTCCCAATATATGCATGATATATAGTATTAGAGATAATATGATTCACACATAGACCAAACTTATGACATCTGAAAATAAAACTGGTATGCTAATTCCAAAACATGTTAGGAATCACATTTCCCCTTTAATTTAATGTTACTCTAAAATATGCTCACTTAACCTCCACCCATATACCAAAATTGGCAGAGTCTGAAAATAAGTGGTAGGTTATTCTAAGAGCCCCTTAAGGGATTCACACATTATAAGACACAGTTGTTTCGATAAAAAGAAAATATAACAAACATTGCTCAGTTTGCCTTACACCACCAGGGATTTGGTGCTGAGCATCACAAAGGGGGATCATTTGTCCGTTGTTTTTCAGGACTGTTACTTCATGTACTGGCCCTGACTCTTCTCCTACAGTGTGACTTTTCATGAGCCACTTAACCCACACCCTACCTTACTGATGCCCCATGTTATCTCCAGCTTTAGATTTCTTTTTNCACGTCCAGGAAGTCCACGATCTGGTTCACGAAGCGCTTCACCAGCTCGAAATTCTGTGGACGCACACTTTTGGAGCCATCCACCAGCAGAACTAAATCCACGTGGCCTTCCCGGCAGCCTGACAACAAGAAGGCTTGGGTGGAGGGTCAGACCCTGAACTAGCAATAGCCCTCAATTCTTCTAGCCATTCTTTTGCCAGTATTTACCCAGCAGGTGCTCCGTCACCATCATCCTCTTTTTCATGAAAGGCTTTGATATTAAGTGCTTAGTGCAAACTAGACCCTCTGCTAAAATTATTTTTTTTATTAACCAACAGCAATATTAATCTTTTACTGGTTAGAATTCTAAAATCCTGTAAAGAATAACAATGAAAACATCATTTGCTAATGTTTACCATATGTCAAGCACCGGGCCATAGGCTTTATATCTTTTCCCAGTGATTCCAGTCACCTTAGGGTAATATCCTCATTCTCATAATCTGAGGTTCTGAAGGACAAAGCAATTTGTCTCAAATCCATAGCTAATAGAGCCAGCTATTGAAGCCAGATCTATCAAACCCTCAAGCCCCTGGACCTGACCAGGACTCAGGAGCCCCCTGAAGGACGAGATCAGGATAGAGTGGAGCAAGTCAGACATAACATCTTCGACAATTAGAGAAAGTGTTAGATGAGAGAGAAGCAGGGAGATCCAGTCAGGAATAATTGTTTCTTCCTAGAGTTGCTGAGGAAGGCTGTATGGAGATAGTGGCATTTGTTGTGGTTTTGATTTGGAATGAATAATTGTATATTCCAAAATTCACGTCTTAGACCTCATTCCCCTAATGTGCCTTTGGGAGGTCATTGGGATTAAATATAGACTTGAGGGTAGAGCCTTCATGAACAGAATCAATGTCCTTAACAAGAGTTCCTAGAGAGCTTGCTTTTCTTCCCTCCATCATGTGAGAACACGATAAGGAAACTGTTGTGGATAAGCCAGGAGGCAGAGCTTTGCCAGACGCTGTGTCCACCAGCATCTTGGTCTCAGACCCTCATGAGATACCATTATGGCTTACATAGTTTGTGCTCAAAAGTTAATGTGCCAGAAATTTGGTCACCAGAGCAGCATTGAGATGTGTCAAGACCCTTAAGAGGTGGGGTCTCATGTCAGTCAGGTTTTAAACCACTGTGTCAAAATATCTGACATCAATACCTTAAGGGAGAAAATATTTCCTTTAGCTCATGATTTCAAGGGTTTCTTGAAAGAAGCATGGTTGTCTGGCTCCACTGCTTTTGGCCTTAGACTATACACAATAGCATGGCGGCAGGGAAGGAAAGCAGCACACTTTGTTATAAGACAGGAAGCGCCGGGTGTGGTGGCGCACGCCTTTAATCCTAGCACTTCGGAGGCAGAGGCAGGCGGATCTTTGTGAGTTCAAGGCCAGCCTGGTCTACAGAGTGAGTTCCAGGACAGCTGGGGTTACAGGGACACCCTGTCTCGAAAAGACCAAAAAAAAAAAAAAAAAGACAGGAAGCAGCTAGGTCAAGACGCTCCTCAAGCAAGTCATAGTGGTGCATGCCTATAATCTCAGCACTTGGGAGACTGAGGGAGGAAGACTGCTATGAATTCGAGGCCAGGCAGGATACATGGCTAAACCCCACTTCAAACAAGTAAACAAAGATATTCTTCCGGAGCTGGGTATGTAGCTCAGTTGGTAGAGTGCTTGCCTAGCATTTATGAAGTCCTGGGTTTGATCCCCAGCACCACATAAAAAAGCAGGCATGGAAGCACAGGACTGTAATCCCAGCACTCAGAAGGTGAAGGCAGGAGGATCAGGAGTTCAAGGTCATCCTCAGCTACATGGCTAAGATAAGGCCACCCTGGGCTACATGAGAAAACAAACAAAATAAATCTCTTCACAAATATGCCCACAGTGACCCGCTTCCTCCGAGTAGGCAGCTAAGGCCCACCTTCTACAGATAAACCTCCCAAACAGCCCAATAGTCTATTCATATTTTTTATTTTTTGGTCTTTTCAAGACAGGCTCTGGCTGTCCTGGAACTCACTCTCTAGACCAAGCTGGCCTTGAACTCACGGAGATCTGCCTGCCTCTGCCTCTGCCTCCCAAGTGCTAGGATTAAAGGCGTGTACCACCACACCCAGCTATTATTTTTATTTTTATGTGTATGAATGTATTGCCTGCATGTATATAAGTGCACCCATGACGTGCCATGCCCACAGAGGTCAGAAGAGGGCATCAAATCCCCTGGAAGTGAAGTTACCCAGGGTTGTTAACCACCATGTGGGTGCTGGGAACCAAACCCGGGTCCTCCAAAAGAGTAGCCAGTGTACTTAACCGCTGAGCCATCGTTTCCAGGCCCCACGTTCTTTTTGAAACAGGGTCTCATTTCGTAGCCTTGGCTGGCCTGGAATTCACATGAGGACCAGGTTTTTCTGGAATTCACAGGCATCTGCCTGCCTCCGCCTCCAGAATCCCCTGGAAGTGAAGTTACCCAGGGTTGTTAACCACCATGTGGGTGCTGGGAACCAAACCCGGGTCCTCCAAAAGAGTAGCCAGTGTACTTAACTGCCGAGCCATCGTTTCCAGGCCCCACGTTCTTTTTGAAACAGGGTCTCATTTCGTAGCCTTGGCTGGCCTGGAATTCACATGAGGACCAGGTTTTTCTGGAATTCACAGGCATCTGCCTGCCTCCGCCTCCAGAATGCTGAGGTTAAAGTAATGCCCACCACAGCTGGCCTAGTCACATTTTGAAACCATCACTGACAAAAGTGAAACCATCATGATCTAGTTGCTTCCAAACCCCCTGTCTCTGAACATTTTTCATTAGGGAGCAAAGCCCCTGATGCCTGACCCTTAGGTGAGTAGAGGGAATGCTTCATATGGAAGCTGTAACAGCCTTTGTGGGAGATAATCAGGTCATTTGGGCATCACCCTGGGGAAAAAAAAATTAATGTCTATCTCAAATAATCAAGGAGGTCTCAAGAAACTGGATTAGTGAGCATGCCCATGAGCAGTTATGGAAGAAAGCCACTTTCCACACATGCAGTCCTCACTCTCATGTGCTCTGTCATGTGATACCATCAGCCATGAGGTTCACACCAAGCAGGTGCTAAGACTATGCTCTCAGATTTCCAGAACTGTGAGCCAAGTAAACCTCTATTCTTTGTAAATCACCCAGCCTCAGGCACTTCCATTATAGCAACGGACAACAAACTAAGAGAACCTCCAAGTCTTTGGTTCCCAGTCATAGCAATATAACTTGACTAGTACAGTCTTGAAAAGTGACAGTTTGCCAAGGCAAGGAGAGGCATCCAGAAGGATGGGCAACAGCATATACACAGACATGGGAGCTGAGACGCTCTTGACACATTTGGGAAGAGACTGGGCTGGTGTGACTAAAATGTACAACTGTTGTAGAAGACAGGCTAAAGGGCTTGCTAAAGCTAGATTGTAATGAGTTAGAGTGATGGTTTCAAAACTGACCACAGGCCACAATGAAAAACGAGAATAATCATATGATACATTCCCTATGCTTACATGTAACTAAACTTCAGCTTCATGAAGCAATACTTTCTAAACTCAGGAAACTTTTTCCCCTTCCATTCTTTTCTTTTTAAATGCTGGTTGTAACCCATTAATTTGATTTCATTATCCATTAATGTGGTTTTCCCCAACCACTGGAAAAACTCAGGGGTAAAGGCATTTGATATTCATTTTGTAGACACTGGTGAGCCACAAAAGGATTTTGAGTGAAGGAGAAAATTGAAGAAATGTAGATTTTGAAATCGATCTTGGCAGCAGGGTAGAGGGGCTGTTGGAAAGCAACAGAATCAGGGCGCACATACACCCTCCAACATCCATGCTACGACATCCACACCACAACTTTGGGCTACAACAAGGACAAAATGAGGAGACACAGAATGCATGCAGGCCACAGGGCAGGAGCAGACAGACCACCCTCTGCCTATAACTCACGGTCACAGCTCTTGCCATCTGCCTGAAGTCGCCTCCCCTCAGGGCATAGACAGCGGTAGGAGAGGCCCTGGCTTACACACTGGAACTCGCAACCATGGTCCACATCATTGCAAAGGTCCCTGACTTAAAGGAGACACAGAGCAGGATGAGTCAAAGTAGATTCTACCAGCTAGAAGGCCCATAATATGAGAGACGTCTCCTCACCCTGACAGCTTCTTCCATCAGGCAGCAGGTCGTGGCCCTCTCTACACCGGCACTGTGGCCCCATGAGGGTGTTCACACACTCGTACTGACAGCTGTGGTTTCCAAAGCTGCAATAGTCAATGGCTGAAGGAAGGAAGAAACAGCAAGACGTGATTTCTGATTGGACACAGTCCAGGATACTGGCAAGGGCAAGTCAGTGGGGCGTACTTACCCCTGCAGCTTCTCTGGTCCTGCTGGAGTACAAAGCCAGCTCGACAGCTGCAGAAATAGGAGCCTGGGGAATTGACACAGTGATGCTCACAGCCATGGGTTCCTTCTGCGCACAGGTCAATGGCTGAAGAGAAGACGGGGTCAGCCTTCACTAAGGGCTGTGTTTCACAGCCTAGCAGCACAACCACCTGAAGTGCTCTTTAAAAACAAACTAGGGGCAAGAGAGATGGCTCAGCAGTTAAGAACATTGGCTATCTGAGCTGAGGACATACGTTCAGTTCCCAGCACCCACACGGCAGCTAACAACCACCTGTAACTACAGTTCCATGGAAATCCAACTCCCTCTTCTGACCTCTGTGGGCATTGCATGATGTGACTGCACTTACATATATGCAAGAAATACACTCATACACATTAAAAATAAAGTAAGAAAGAATAAACTGGGTGGAGTAGTACACTCCCTTAATCCTAGAAGCCAGGGAGCAGAGGCAGGTAGATCTGTGTGAGTTCCAGGCCACCTGGGATACACAGTGAGTTCCAGGACAGCCGGATACATAGTAAGATGTTGTCTCAAAGGAAAGGAAGAGGAAGTGGGGAGGAGGAAGTGGGGAGGAACCAAAGGGATGGTTCAGTCTCTACAGTGTGTAGCATACAAAAATGAGGACTTGAGCTCAGGTCCCCCACTCCCACATAAAAGTTAAGTGTGGGGCTGAAGAGATGGACCTAGCTGGTAAGAAGCGCCGACACTCTTGCAGAGAGGACCCCGTGTCGATCCCCCTAGTCATACCCACATGGCGGGGTCCTGAGAACTCCGGTCTGAGAGCTCCAATACGCAATGGAGACTAACTCCAGTTCCAGGGGAATCCGACACCCTCTTCTGACCTCCGCGGCATTGCACAACACGGGTGCACAAATTTGCATGCAGACAGTACATTCATACACATACAGAAAGAAATAAAATTAATTTTAAAAAATTAAAAAAAAAAGTCAAGTGTGGAGATTATAACCCTAACACTGGGGCAGGCAGATCCACAAGTCTTGCTAACTAAATACTCAAGTCAATCAGTGAGCTCTGCGTTCAGTGAGAAACCTGTCTCAAAAAATGAAGCAGAGTGGGGCTGGAGAGAAGGCTCAGTGGTTAAGTGCACTGACTGCTCTTGCAGAGGACCTGGGTTTGATTCCCAGCACCCACATGGCAACTAAGAACCGTCTTTAACTCCAGTTCCAGGGGAATCTGACACCCTCTTCTGACCTCCACAGCACTGCACGACACGGGTGCACCAACCTACATGCAGACAGTACACTCATACACATAAAAAATAATAAATAAAAAATTTAAAAAAATAAAATAAATGCAGAGCAAGGTGTGGTGATGCACCTTTAATCACTCAGGAGGCAAAAGCAGGTGGATCTGTGAATCTCTGTGTGATATAGGCAAGCTTTCTCTACATATTGAGTTCCAGGTGGGGTGAGGTTACAGGGAGACCCTGTCAGAAGAAGGAGGAGGAGAAGGAGAAGAAGGAGGAGAAGGAGAAGGAGAAAGAGGAGGAGGAGGAGGAAAAGGAGGAGGAGGACGAGGAGGAGGAGGGGGAAGAGGAAGAGGGAGAAGAGAGGAGGAGAGGAGGAAGGAAAGGGAAAAGAATTAGAAGAAGGAAGAGGAGGAGGAGAAAGAGGAGAAAAAGGAAGAAGAGGAGGAGAAGGAGGAGGAAGAGGAGGAGGAGGAAGAAGAAGAAGAGGAAGAGAAAGGAAGAGAGAGAGAGCAAAAACAAGAAGAGCAAGAAAGCCTAGGTAGCATCTGGATTATCAGGAGCACATGACCTCTTTTTCCAAGTTGTTGTGAAGATGAAACTGTGGACAGTGTTTGTTGTGAATGCATAAGTCTCCTAACACAATGTCTAGTACTAATTTGGCTCTCTATAAGTGGTAGAATATACAATCACAGGAATAGGCACATACTCACCAAAAAGAAAAACCCAATCATACAAGGAAGTATGTGTCACAACTTTTCAGAAAATAAAGGTAAAGAACAAGATCTTGAAAGATGTGCAGAGGGGCAGCCTGGCTGAGCCCCAGAAAGAGCTGACAGGCAGAAGTAAGAATGAACCGCATTCAGGGTAGAGAAGCCCATCTAAGTGAAGACATCTCAACAGTGCCTAAGTAACAGCAACTGGAAGGACGCGACTGGGAGGAAACAGAAGAAATCGGTCTGGGAGGTGGACTGGAGCCAGGAAGGAGATTATCAGTGCTGAATGGAGGAGAGTATAGAAAACACATTTAACTGTGGGGATTCTGCTCCACCAAAGAGTTGTGTGACCCCAAATAATACCTCTTTATTTCTAAGGCCTGTAAGGTAAAGGAGGTGTGCTTTTACAGCCAAACTCATTGCTCTGACGCTGGAAAGCCAAAGAATGTTCAGGAACAATGATGTTGCAGGACAGGAATATTTCTCACCCAAACAGTTCTTGCTGTCTGGTGCTAGCCTGTAGCCAGAGTTGCAAGTGCAGTAGAAGGTTCCTGGAGCGTTGGCACACTGGTGTTGGCAGCCGTGTCCCCACTCAGCACACAGGTCCTTTCCTGAGGACACACAGGACTGGAATCAAGCAGAGAACAGAAGGACAGAAGCCTCCAATGAAAGGACCGGAGGGTGGAAGGGGCCAAAGTAGATGCCATCCTCAAGTACAGCCTTAAGAAGAATATGGGTATGAGTCTGTGCACTTGAAATGGTTTGGGAAAGACTAGGGCTTGAGCAGTCTCTGACAGTCTCAGAAAAGGACTCCGGACTGCACGTGTAGGTGGGATAGAGTGGGACTACAGAGGTCGGGGTGGTGCAGGGAGACAGAGAGGTACTACATCAAGGTGGAAACAAGGAGTAACTCAGTAGAAAGCCAGGGCAGCGGAGCACACCTGTAAGCTCAACACTAGGGAAGTAGGTTTGGAGTGGATCAAAAGTCCAAGGCCAAATTTCAAAAAATGAAAATGAAAAAGTAAATGTGGGGGCTGGAGAGGTGGCTTAGCAGTTAAAAGCTCTGTCTGCTCTTGTAGAGGGTTCAATTCCCAGCACACACATGCCAGCTAACAACCATCCATGACTGGAGTTCCAGGGGATCTGAATCCCTCTTCTGACCTCCACAGGCATTGCACAACACTAGTGCACTTACATACAGGGAGGAAATGCACTCATACACATAAAATAAAAGTAATGAATAAAGGAGGCTGAAGAGATGGCTTAACAGTTAAGAGCACTGGCTGCTCTTGCAGAGGTCCTGGGTTCAATTCCCAGCACCCACATAGTAGCTAACAACCATCTGTAATCTGACACCTTCTTCTGACCTCCTTAGGCATTGCACAACAAGGGTACACTTACATACATGCAAAAAATACACTCATACACATAAAAAAATAAAAATAACGAAGCAAAATAAATAAATAATGAATAAAATATTTTAAATAAATAAATGTGGGGGCTGGAGAGATGGCTCAGCAGTTAAAAGAGATGGCTCAGAGTCAAACCTGGGTCCTCTGTTCTTGCAGAGGACCCAGGTTTGACTCCCAGCACCCACATGGCAGCTAACAACCATCTGTAACTCCAGTTCTGGGGATTCCAACATCCCCTCCTGATCTCCACGGGCATTGCATGACACGGGTGCACTTACATACATGCAGGCAATACATTCATACACATAAAATAACAACAATAAATAAAAAATTTTTGTCTTTTTGAGACAGGGTCTCCCTGTAGCCCCAGGTGTCCTGGAACTCACTCTGTAGACCAAGCTAGCCTTGAACTCACGAGATCTGCCTCTGCCTCCCAAGTGCTAGGATTAAAGGCGTGGGCCACCATGCCCAGCTTAAAAGCAGTTCTTAACCTGGCTTAAAGGTGGTTCTTGGGGATGGAGAGATGGCCTAGTGGTTAAGAGCACTGACTGCTCTTGCAGAGGACGCGGGTTCGATTTCTAGCACCCACATGGAGGCTGAGAACCATCTTTAACTCCAGTTCCAGGGGAATCCAACGCCCTCTTCTGACCTCCACTGCATTGCAGGACACGGGTACACAAACCTACATGCAGACAGTACATTCATACACATACAGAAATGTTGTCCATGTGGGCTGGAGAGATGGCCTAGCGGTGAAGAGCCCTGAGAGATGGCCTAGAGGTTAAGAGCGCTGACTGCTCTTGCAGAGGACCCGGATTCAATTCCCCGCACCCACATGGCGGCTGACAACCATCTTTAGCTCCAGTTCCAGGGGAATCCAACACCCTCTCCTGACCTCCGCAGCATTGCACAACACGGGTGCACAAACCTACATGCAGACAGTACACTCATACACATAAAAAAAAAAATAAAAATTTTAAAAAATGTCCATGCAAAATATAAATGGTAAAGAGGATATAATGCAAAAAAGCATCAAGTTCCTTGTAAAGGGACAATAATGGTTTGTCTGACCCAGTAATGGGTGTCTGAATGAATTCGTACATTTATTGTAAGGCTTTTTATCCATTAAAGAAAATGACTTATGTGAGAAACCAACTTTTGGTGGGCTTTGTTTTTTAGCTAATTTACTGGTGGTTTGCAAAAAAAAAAAAAATTTTAAAGGTGGTTCTTAGCCTCCATGTGGGTGCTGGGAATCGAACCTGAGTCCCCTTCAAGAGCAGTCAAAGCCCTTAACCACTGAGCTGTCTCTCCAGGCCCACAAAGTATTTTTTTTTTTAAATAAATGAATGTGGGCTGGAGAGATGGCCTAGCGGTTAAGAGCGCCGACCGCTCTTACAGAGAACCCAGGTTCAATCCCCAGCACCCACATGGCAGCCAAGAACCGTCTGAAACTCCAACTCCAGGAGAACTCCAGTTCCAGGGGAATCGACACCCTCTTCTGACCTCCGCGGCATTGCACGACACAAGTGCACAAACCTGAATGCAGACAGTACATTCATACACATACAAAAATAAATAAAATTTAAAAAAAATAAAATAAAATAAATGAATGTGGGTCTGGAGAGATGGCCTAGTGGTTAAGAACGCCGACTGCTCTTGCAGACCCGGGTTCGATCCCCAGTACCCACATGGGGGCTGAAAACCGTCTTTAACTCCAGTTCCAGGGGAATCTGACACCCTCTTCTGACCTCTGCGGCATTGCACGACACGGGTGCACAAACCTACATGCAGACAGTACATTCATACACATAAAAATAAATAAATTAAATTAAATTAATAAATAATAAATGTGACTTAAAAATCTCACAACATTTGTGAACCGGCCTTAGAGTGGGAGGGGTCATTCCGGGTGGGCGGGATCTGACTCCTGATAGATTTCATTTGTGATAGCTTTCATTTGTGAGTGTTGGTTAGTCTTGTTTTAAAGGCGTTTGATGTTGAGTTTGACACACGACTCACGGAATACAGCTAGTCCCTGATCCAGTATGACCAGCTGAATGCTGGGGACCAAGCCTGGGATTTGATTCACAACTGCCCTTCCCGGAGGGCCAATTAGAGCTGACCAGCGCCGGGCCAGGAAGGGATTAATCCTGATGCAAACTTGAATCCTTCCCCGCGCTCTGACTCACCACACAGTCGGCCCTGGAACTGTAAACCGAACTCCTGAATGAGCTCGAAGGACTCAACCAAGAAGACGTGCTGGTCCAGCGGCGGCGAGGCCATGGCGCGCAGAGAGCCCACATCTGCTCGCTGCACCCCCACCGCGTAAATCTCAATGCCGCGGGCGCGCGCCTGCGCCGCCACCTCGGCCACGCGGTCCTGAGGTCGCCCGTCGGTCACGATGACCAGGACGCGCGGCACGCGCTCCTCCAGCGGGCGCGCGCCCTCGGCCTCGCTGAAGGCCACGTTCATGGCGTACTGGATAGCCAGCCCGGTCATGGTGCCCTGCGCCAGCGGTACCACCGCGCGGACCGCGCGCTCCATGTCCTCCCGGCGCGAGAAGGCGCCGAGCGGAAACACACTCTGCACTTGACTGGAGTACTGGATCACGCCGACGCGCGTGGCGTTGAGCCCCACGTCCAGGCTCCGGAGGAGGCCCACCAGGAACTGCCGCATGGTCTCGAACTCGAAGGGGCGCACGCTTCGGGAGCTGTCAATTACAAACACCAAATCCAGAGGCCCAGTGTAGCACCTAGGACCTGCAAGGGGGTGGGGGGAGGTCAACAAAAGCTGATTTCTCTCGGAAAAACATGAAATAAATGCTGTTGTCTTAGTGGAACAGTGTCCATCATGGCACTAACCGAACAAACGCATGTTACCTCATCATTTGCTGAGGGCCTGGGCCAGGAAATTGGACAGATTTCTCACTGTACAGCTCAGAGGGGTTTTATTTATTTATTTATTTATTTATTTATTTATTTATTTATTTATTTATTTATTTTTGGTGTATTTGAGATAGGGTCTTCCTGCAGCCCCAGCTGGCCTGGAACTCACTATGTAGACCAGGCTGGCCTTAAACTCACAGAGATCTGACCGCCTCTGCCTCCTGAGTCCTGGGATTAAAGCCACCATGCCCGAGACGGCTATTTTTGAGGAGCATTGCCCATTGAGGAGATAGATGTCCCATACTCAAATGTCTATGTAGACAAGGCAGGCATAAACGAATGAACTGGTTGTATTGAGTCTCTGGACATCCCAAATGCCCGTGTTCCTCCTAACACGTGCAGTTCCAGCCCTGAATCACCAGTCACCCATGTGAACTAGACGTTAGCACCTTGGATTTTTTTTTTTTCAAGAACGTTCTCAAATCAGTGTTTTTTATGTGAAATCTCCCATTTTCCCAGGTTTTCAATAAGCTTTATTAAAAATTAAACACACTAGCCAGACGTGGTGGCACACACCTTTGATCCTAGCACTTGGGAGGCAGAGGCAGGCGGATCTCTGTGAGCTCAAGGCCAACCTGGTCTACAGAGTGAGTTCCAGGCCAGCTGGAGCTACGGGGAGATCCTGTCTCGAAAAGACCAAAAAAAAATCTAACACATTAAACCAAATGATGAACAATTCTGCATGAACTCAAAACTAAATCGCATACTGCAGGTGAGGAAACTGAGCTTCAGAGAGGTGAAGTGGGAAGCTCGGGCTCAACCCTGTTTGTTCCAAAGCCCTTTGCTTTTCTCTCTGGCAATCCTGGCTGGCAAGGGATGGCGAAACTGTTTCTGCTCCCCTCCTCCCACCTGAGGGCTGGGCCCCAGCTCACCTGTGGACTGGAGCTGGGTTTCCCAAGGCTGGAGAAAGAGCAGCAGTATGGGCAGGGGCGAGCAAAGAAGGCGCCTCATGGCGCTGGGAGGATGGCGTCCCGGCCTGGAGGCAGGAAGGAAATTAGTAAAGAAACAGTTGAGCTCTAATGTGAGAGGATATGGGCCTGGAGGCAGAGGGCCATGATTTTTTTGTCTTCCTGATCTCTGTTGTTGTCTCATTATAAAAAAATTTTTTTAATTAAAAAAAAAAAAAAGAAAAGAAAAAGAAATGTCATCACACTGGGGTTGCTGAATCACAAGAGATTCTTTGTAAAGCTGCAGAAAGTTACACTTCAGAGCACTATGAGACACCAAATAAATAAATATGAAGTTCAAAAGGAATAAATTTTTAATGTTTTATGTCTATTTATTTGTGTGTGCACGCACCACAGCACCCGTGTAGAATTCAAAAGACGGCTTGAGAGAGAGTTGGCTCTCTCCTTCCACCGTGTGGATTCTGGGAGTCAGGAATAAATTCAGGTCGTCGATCTTTACCTGCTGAACCATCTTAACAGCCCTCGAAAATACGAGATACAGTGTTAAATGTGCTTCATTCATCGTCGCATTTTAGCCCTCGGTCCAGTGCTGACACTTGCAATGGCTTCACCGTACTTATGAGGAGACAGAGGCCTAAAGAAGTTAAGTAATGGTGCCCAAAGTCATGGAGCAGGACATGGGCTGGTCTGTGAGCCCGCCAAGGTGCTCCACACTCTTCTGCAGACAGAAGCCATTCCACACCACCTTTCCTAGGCTCTGCACACAGGAACTCCGGACCTCACCCACAGACCCCGAGAAGGGAAAGAGCAACTGGCCCTCTGAGGTGCACTGTGGGAATGAATGGTGAACCAGTGTTGGGCCACCAAGAACCGGACTCGCTTAGCACCTCTGTTCGCCGCCTGCTTTTAGGAGAGACCGCCAGGGGCGCTGCTGAGTCCGGCCTCTACTGCCGTGGGAAGCCCACATCTGCCCCGCAGGTGTCCCTGCCCAGAGCAAACAGGGGGTTGGGAGGCCCCGGACCTTGGCGATAAGGCTCGGACAAGATCTACCCGGTACGAGGGGCGGGGGCAGAGGTGTGAAAGGTTCTGAGGACCGCAGGACGAGACGGGCAGCAGGAAAGGGATCCGGGGCCTCACCGCGCAGACATGGACCCTGTGGGGACAACAGGTGAGCTTTTACCCTCCGGCAGCCCTAGCAATGTCGCCTGAGAATCACGAAGGTCGGGTGTACACACACACACACACACACACACACACACGCACTGAGGCTCCCCTTTCTTCCTCCCTGGCTGGCAGCCTGATGCCTAAGAGTCACTAAACGCCCCCACCCCTGTTTCCTTCCGTTCCCTAACCCACCCCTGCACAGCACGCTGAGGCTGCCCTATCCATTTTTCTGTCGCCATTTCTTGGCAGAGCCTGGCCGGCACCCCTAACCCACCGCAGCCCCGCCCCCCAATTCCGTGAATGAGCCCATTCTGAGCCAGGCCGGTGCCTGCCTCTCTGTCCAGGCCGCCTTCCCATCCAGGATTCTTCTCCCCTCTCGCTTTCCAGGCCTGGTGGAGGAACACAAATCGCTCTGGCAGGGCCTGTCGTGGTAGGGTGACTGAGCTAGCTAGACGTGCCAGATGCTGCTGGAGGTGGGAGGGAAAGTCTTCCAGCCTGGGCCACAGCCAGGCCAGAACTCCAGAGTAGCATCAAGGGGCTTGTGTGGGTTCCGACCTGAAGAAGTCTCTAGGCCTCTGAACCTGCACTTGATACCAACTTACCTCCACCCCAGGAATCCTAGAAAGTCCAAATAGCACCTGGCTCAACGTTCGCCTTTCCAAACTCCGCATTCCACCAAAGGAAAGTAGATCCAGAGAGGGGAATGGGGGTCTTCACTCAAGGTCGCCCTTTGAGGTGGTGGAGCACTCAGCTGACCCTGGAACCCAGGACTCCTCTGGGAAGGCAATCCTAAAAAGGACGCTTCCCAGACAGACCAGTGAAACGGAGGGGAGGTTTGTGAGTTCAAGTGCTGACCAGGAATGAGCACTTTGGGATCAGTGCCACAGCCTGGAGAAAGGAGAGTAAGGAAGGAGTGCCCTGGGTTAAGTCGGCCTTGCTGGTGGGGCTCAGCCAAGAAAGGAGCCTACAGAAGAGGAAAAGGGGACTGCGGGTCAGATGTGGGCACGTGAGCGGTTAAGAACTGTGGTCCCGTGGGGTTTTCATCCTGCTTCCCTGCAGACCTCTCAGTGCCCCCGGGCCCTTTGACTCACCTGAGCCTGCTGGACAGCTCAGAGGCGCGGCTGCAAGGCGGACGCGACACGCAGAGCCTCCCGGGGAGCTGGACCAGGTAACCGGCGTGGGTAGCTTGCCCTAGGTGGGGACTGCCAGGCAGCTGGAGCGAGCAGACGCGGCAGCTGCATTTAACCCGGGGCTGGTGGGTGGGGAGGGGGAGCGCGGGCTGCGACCCCTCCCACTGGCAGGGAGCGATCCCCCCTTCCTTTGAGGACCGGGGCGGGGCAAGCGCGGCGCCCCCTTCTCCTGCCACTCTCTGAGCAGCAGGGGCGAGCGGCCCGGCCGGAATTCGGCTACGGCGGGAGTCGAGAGGCGACACTCCCCGCAGCCGGAATGCGCTGGAATCCTTCACGTTACACTTCCCAGAGGAGAGCCCCAAGAGGCGGAGCGGTCCTGGCCGCCGCCAGCCGGGCCTGGCTGGGTTTCGGAGGACGCGCCCGATTCTTGCCCTCCGCTGTCCCTTCCAGGACTGATGAAAGACCGAGAGTCGGTCCTGCCACGAGGGTAAAAGGGCTCAAAAGGACAGCTTCGGAGTTCTTAGCTCTCCTCAGGCTCCAACCGGCTAATTCCCCAAATCTCTCCCACCACACACTCCTTCCTGTATCTGCTTGGAGACCACCCACCGTCGCTCATAAAAGCCCAGGCTCACTCACTCAGGAGGCAGAGGCAAGTGGATCTCTATGAGTTCAAGACCAACCGGATCCACATAGCGAGTTCCAGGACAGCCAGGGCTACAGGGAAACCCTGTCACAAAAAGACCAAAAGAGCCGGGGCATGGTAGCGCTCACCTTTAATCCCAGCACTTGGGAGGTAGAGGCAGGCGGATCTCTGTGAGTTCAAGGCCAGCCTGGTCTACAGAGCGAGCTCCAAGACAGCTGGTACTAAAAGGGAGACCCTGCCTCAAAAATAAAAAAAAAATAAAAAAATAAATTTTTTTTAAGAGAGAGAGAGACCAAAAGAAGCCCAGGCTGAGAAGCCACAGGCCCCAGAGGTCTGGCCTGGCTCATCCTGTAAGGCCAATAGAGTTCTTATGAAAACCAGGGTGTTGTTTTAGCCTCTGAGAGACTCAGATCACACACCCCCGTTCTGTTGATGTAGTTTGTATTTGCACTAGTCTACCTGCAGGCACTGCCTTGGTGCTCTAGCCCGAGTTTCCCCCTTAAGTATTCTCCAGGGATGGGAATGTAATTACCACTTCCACATACCCAGCCTCTATCTGAGTGGAGAGCACCTCAAGCCCAAAAATTAGCCGGTGAGTTGTACTCAAGCCATCCCTTTTGCCTAACATTTCCTCCCCTGGCCCTTCGGGAAAAGGAAAGCTGGCCCATCCACCATTTTGGATCACTCGCCTTGAGCTATGGGCTCCACCACCTCCTCTGTTGGCTCTCCCTGCTGTGGCTGGCTCTCCCGTCCCCATTCCTAGGTCACCCCCAGAGCATGCCACCATCCTGAGAGAAGGAGTTCGTACATGCCTGCAGCACAGATGTGAGCAGACGGTATGGATCTTGCATGCCAAGGTGGCCCAGAAATCTTACGGGAATGAGAAGAGGTAGGTGCGCTTTAGCCCCATGCACTCCTCCGAACCCACGACCCTTTAACCTCTTTTACACCCTGTAGACCTTAAGGCTAAAACCTCAGTTATTGGTCAGCCAGAGCCCTGTCATTCAGCCAGCACTAGCTGACCCCCACACACACATTCACACAGGGGTCTAAAGCAGAACTTCATTGCAGCTCTCCAATTCTCCACACCTCCACCCATTATCCATTCATTCTGTTACTAAGTGTCATGTGCTAGGCTCTCTGGTCACTACTGAGCACCAGGCAGTCACCCCCAACAAGACTGATACAGTCTCTGCTTCCAGATGTGGAAGAGGCTGGCAGCTGTTACCTCTCCACAAATTAGCAAACAAAGAACTTCAGAATTTGATGAGAGCTAGAAGGAAAACAGAACAGGGTCCCATGATGGAAGCCTAAGGGGGCTGCATTAGCTTGAAAGGTCAAGGAGCTCTTTAGGAATGACACTGGAATGGCTAATACTGAATGGAGGCAGACATGGAAAATGGCCAGGATGTGTACTCTAACTATTCAAGGGCCTGTACAACTAGGTCTGCAGGACTCCAAAAGGAAAGAGTGGCTGAACAGAGGAGGGAGAAGGGAAGGACATAAATTGGAGATGTAAACAGTTGGACCCAGACCATGAGAGGACATGGAATTTTAAACCACTGAGGGATTGTAAGAGGAGAAGCATGATGATTTGACTCACCTTTTCATGTATTTTGAGGCGATGAAACAGGATCTCACTCTATAGCCCAAGCTGGACCTGCACTCACAGAAATCCTCCTGCCTCAGACCCTATCCCCGGTGCTAGGATTGCAGGCATGAGCCATCATGCCCAGCTTGACTGTTATTTTATAGTTATTATTATTGTGAATGTGCATGCCACAAGGCACATGGAGGTCAGAGGACAACTTTTTGGAGTTGATTCTCTCCTACTTTTTTTAATTTTTATTTATTTTTTTATGTGCATGAATGTACTGTCTGCATGTAGGTTGGTGCACCCGTGTTGTACAGTGCCTCAGAGGTCAGAAGAGGGTGTCAGATTTCCCTGGAACTGGAGTTCAAGACGGTTCTCAGCCACCAGGTGGGTGCTGGAGATCGAACCGGGGTCCTCTGCAAGAGCAGTCGGTGCTCTTAACCGCTAGGCCATCTCTCCAGGCCCTCATTACTCTCCTTCTACTTTTAAGTAGATTCTGGGGGTAGAACTCAGGCCATCAGACTTGCCCTGGAAAGTGTTTTACTTGCTGAACCATCTTGAGGGCTCAACTATTTCATTTGCTTTTTAACATTTATTTTTATCTTATATGTATGCATGTTTTGCCTCTGTGTGCATGTGCACCATGCGTGTGCCTAGTGCCATCAGAGGCTACTCTACACCACAACATGGGTGCTAAGAACTGAACCCAGATCCTCTGCAAGGAGAGCAAGTGCTGTTAAATTTCTGAACTATCTCATCTCTCTCTCTCTCTCTCTCTCTCTCTCTCTCTCACACACACACACACACACACACACACACACACACACATGATTGATTGATTTGACTGATTGATTGATTGATTGATTTTTGTCTTTTTGAGACAGGATCTCCCTGTAGTAGCCCCAGCTGACCTGGAACTTGCTATGTAGACCAGGCTGGCCTTGAATTCACAGAGATCCACCTGCCTCTGCCTCCTGAGTGCTAGGATTAAAGGTGTGCTTATTGTTTTTTAAAAAAGCAGTCTGGGGAGAGAGATGGCTCAGCAGTTAAGAACACTGACTACTCTTGCAGAGGACCTGGGTTCAATTTCCAGCACCCACACAGCAACTAATAACCATCTGTAGGTCCAGCTCCAGGGAATCCCATGTTCTCTTCTGACCTCCACAGGCATTGAAGGACACAGGTGCGCTTATGCATATGCAGGCAGTACACTCATACACGTAAAATAAAAATAGTAAGTAAATGCTGGGCCTGGTGGGGCATGGCTTTGATCACAGCACTTGAGAGGCAGAAGCTGATGGATCTCTGTGAGTTCAAAGCCAGCCTGGTCTACATAGCAAGTTCCAGGCTAGTTGGAGCTACAGGGAGACCCTGTCTCAAAAAGACCAAATAATGATAATGATAATAATAATAATTAATAATAATTTTAAAGTAATTTGGTTGCTGCGTGAAAAACAAGATGAAAGAGGGAGAAATAACAAGAGAGACAGCTGGAAGGCCAAGGCTGTGGAGAAGGCAGAAATTAATGGCTAGGACAAAGGTGGAGGTGGTGGGAACCCAGTCGATTCCGGATGCGTTTTGAAAGTGGACTGGGTGGGACTTACTGAGGCACGTAAGCAAAAGAAAGTTTTATGTTAGTAGGGTTCACACTCAAGGAGAGAGAAGTAATCAAGATTATTTGGGTTTATGCTACTTTGAGACACTCAAAGACATCGGGGATGGATGGTATCCAGCATTCCCTGTGTTTACAGGTTTTTCTGCCCCCCGCCCTGTGTCTACCTCACGGGCCCCGGCTGGAGGCTGAAGCCATTACAAGGCCAAGGTGAGGACACCCTGGGGACTGCCGGCCGTACTTGGGCCTGAAGGACCAGCTCCGCAGGGACCGGGCTTGCAGGCCCAATCTCGCTGCGCCCTCTCGCGTCGCGTGGAGAACTGTTTGCCTGGTGCCTGAGTTTGCTGAGTTCTCCCAAACTCCAGTCCTTTTCCCAGCCCACCAGGCTGCAGAGACCGGACCCACAGTCTGCGGTTACATGGGACTGGACGGCGCATCCGGAAGCGCTGCCGAGACGCAAAAGTTGAATTTTGAAGAGCAGCCGGACTCCAGGGTGAGATCACGTGGAACAGCGAGATTCCTGCTCCCATCCAGCCTCCCGTTTGCAGAGGGGGCTCCCTTAGCTCCCCTCCAGAAGCCAAGAGAAGTAGGAAAGCCAAAAGGGTGGGGTTCTGACTTGAGGCTGAGCTGAACCTTGAGCAGCCTCTTGTGACCTCTGACGGGATGGGGGCTGAGGGGTGTGAGGGACGATAGGCTCACCCCATGGCAGAGAATGGGGATGAGACAGGCTCCACCCCACACGCCCCATAGGAATTCAGCTGTGCCAAGACCCTTTACATCTCCGATGCAGACAAGCGGAAGCACTTCCGGCTGGTGCTGCGGCTGGTGCTGCGAGGGGGCGGAGAGCTGGGCACCTTCCACAGCCGCCTCATCAAGGTGATCTCCAAGCCCTCGCAGAAGAAGCAGTCGCTGAAAAACACGGACTGTGAGAGGAGGGTGGGGCGAGGGAGGACTGGGAGGACCACAGAGCAATCAAATCTAGAGCTGTTAGATTGGGAGAACGGGTGTGGGGAGGAGTCTGGGTGAGTGGCTGGCTTAGATCCCGAGAAGAGGCATACCTGGAGAAAGGGATGTGGAGGCACAGAAAACACCGGGGGCGGGGAACACGACTTGAGGCTCAGAACAGACCAAAAAAAAAAAAAAATGCAGCCAGGTCCCAGACTCTAAGCAGATTAAAAGTGAGCTTAACCAGCTGGAGAGATGGCTCAGAAGTTAAGACCACTGGCTGCTCTTGCAGCGGACCTGGGTTCAAATTCCAGCACCCACGTAGTGGCTAACAACTGTCCATAATTCCAGTTCCAGGGGATCCAACACTCATACACATAAAATAAAAATAAATAAAATTTAAAACAAATAGAATATTTAAAAGGAAAAAAAAACATTTTAAAAATGGGTGGGGAAGTGACCTTAGGGAACATTTGCAAGCTAGAGAAGGCCGCTCACACCTGTCGTTCCAGCACTCAGATATTGGCTGGAATCCAGCCCCTAGTCCTGCCCCTCACTTCCTGTTCTTTAAAAATTCTGTGGGATGTCCCTGATGGAAGCAGTGTTCCTTGGAATCAGGGAAAAGTGAGTGGGAGGTGGCACACTGTAATGGTTAAGTGTAGAATCTAGAGACTGGTGACCCAGGGTTCAATCCTGTCCTGCAATTCACTACCTGCCTGATCTTAGGCAGAAGCTGGTCTCTTATACAAAAATAATATGGCCCATGGCGGCTGAGAACCATCTGTAACTCCAATTCCAGGAGAATCCCAGTTCCAGGGGAATCCGAGACCCTCTTCTGACCTCCGCAGCATTGCACAACATGGGTGCACAAACCTACATGCAGACAGTACATTCATACACATACAAAAATAAGTAAAATTAAATAATAATAATAATAATAATATGGTCTACAGAGAGTTGTTGGGAGAATCAAATGAGCTAATATTGTATTTAGAAAAGCAGAAGGTGGGGCAATGTCTCCGTGGATAAAATGTTTACAGCACAAGCATGTGGACCTGAGTTTAGATCCCCAGCACCGACATAAAAGCTGAAAATGGCTGTGTGGCACAAGTGCCCATGACCCCAGTGCTGAGGGAATAGATAGGTGGGTCCTCGAGGCTCTCTAGCCAGCCAGTTCTAGCCAAAATGGAGACTTTTCCGTCCAATGAGAAACCCTTATAAGCTGGACCCAGGCATGGGAGGGCACGCCTTTAATCCCAGCATTCTGGAGGCAGAGGCAGGAGGATCTCTTTGAGATCCAGGCCTGTTAGGGCTACAGGGAAAACCTGTCTCAATAATAATAATAGTAATGAGGGGCTGGAGAGATGGCCTAGTGGTTAAGAGCGCCAACTGCTCTTGCAGAGGACCCAGGTTCAATCCCCAGCACCGACATGGCAGCTGAGAACCTTCTTTAACTCCAGTTCCAGGGGAAGCTGAGACCTCTTCTGACCTCCGCAGCATTGCACGACACGGGTGCACAGACCTACATGCAAATAGTACATTCATACACATACAAAAATAAATTTTTAAAATGCTAAAATAAAAAACATTTTAAAAATTTAAGAAATAAAAAAATAATAATAGTAATGATTATCTAGAGTAATGGAGGAAGATACGCAAAGTCAACCTCTGGTCTCCACATGCATGCACACACAGGTGAGGTCCCTCACAAACACATGTGCACACAAAGAAAGAAAAGTATGTGCTGTACGATAAATGTTGGCTCTTTCATACAGAGTGATCTTTACTTGAGCAATCATCTATGCAAAACCGACCTGTTTCATGTTTCCCTGCCCCTAGAAGGCCTCTTCACCGGGCAGAGTGGTGCATGCCTTTAATCCTAGCACTTGGGAGGCAGAGGCAGGTGGATTTTTGTGAGTTCAAGGCCAGCCTGGCCTACAAAGCAAGACCCTGTCTCAAAAAAGACCAAATAAAAAAGAAGGCCTCTTTAACTCTGCCTTTAAAATACATCATATTAAAAAATAAAAATAAAATAAAATACATCATATTAGTATTTTGCATTTATGTCCTTGAGGCCATGAACTCTTCCAGTGCAAAGCTGAGTCTGATTCCAAAGCTTCAGTACCCAGTACCCTGCACAATACCTGCCACAAGGCAGGCCCTGAGGGACTTGACAAAATTCTGTTCATGGAACTAAAAGCGGTCCGGCAGCACCAAAGAGCAGGCAGTGCCCCAGAAGTGGGACTGCAGCAGGCCCTAGACAGCTAGCTGTAAGATAGCAATGCCCAGTGTGTCCAGGCTAGTGGACATATTAGCTGTGCTGTCACAGGGGACAGAAGATTGAAGATTATCTGGGCAGCTTAAGGAACCACACCAGACTAGGCTACTAATTCTACCTCCTCTCACAGTATGCATCTCCTCGGGCTCAAAGGTCTCCCTCTTCAACCGCCTGCGCTCTCAGACAGTGTCCACTCGCTACCTCTCTGTGGAAGACGGGGCCTTTGTGGCCAGTGCAAGACAGTGGGCCGCCCTCACGCTCCACCTGGGTAATCACAAGGGCAGGGGTGGTCAGGGTGCTCCTCATGTGTCAACAGGTTTAGTCTTCACAATAGATCCTCAAGGAAGGTAAACTTGGCCGTAACTCAGTGACCCATCCATTTTCTTGGAATCCCAGGGACCATACCCTTCTCCCTTAAGTCAACTAAATGCCTATACCAGGGAGCAGACCTTTGTGAGAATGGCCACAAATGACCTCTCCTGGATTAGAATCTCCAGCCTTAGCTGCTTCCCTCAGGGCCAGCCATGAATGATGTGAGGTAGAGCCAGAGGAGAAGAGGCAGGGTTTGGGGCAGAAGTGTGGGAGGGTTGAAGCCTTTGTCGCTCTCTTTCTTTCTCTTCCAGCTGAGGAGCACTGTTCCCCGGGGGACTTTCCACCTCGAGAGAGCTACATCCGCTATGGCTCCCTGGTACAGCTTGTCTGCACAGTCACGGGCATCACACTGCCTCCTATGGTATGAGGAAGAAGACTGTACCTGCAAGGGTATCCACAGATCACAGATCGGTACAGAAGTATAGTCTCCATGGGAGGGCTGGAGGGTGAGGCCTCAAGGCACGAAGACACCTATTCTCCCTCTAGGAATACTCAGCTTAATGGGAATCTGCTCATGCTCTCATGGCTATTAGAGTAGCACAGCCTGGCTGGGAAAGCAGCCTCTGGGGGACCCAGCACCTGGCCACCACTTTCCTCCCACCCTTCTGCTGCAGATCATCCGCAAAGTAGCCAAACAATGTGCCCTCCTTGATGTGGATGAGCCCATATCCCAGCTGCACAAGTGTGCGTTCCAGTTTCCAGGTGACGCTCCAGGAGGGGGTGGCACCTATTTATGCCTTGCCACAGAGAAGGTGGTGCAGTTCCAGGTGAGAATACGAAGCATCCTAGAATGAACAGGGAGTCATAGAATGTGAGATCTTGTCCACAGTGGTTGAGGATGCTTCCTGGGTAATACTGCCTCCCACAGAAGGTCAGAGTCATAGAGTGTGGAACAAAGAATGGTAACTTCTAGTATTCAACAACACTCCTTTCCAAGGGCTGTTTAAATCATAGTCACTAGGGTTTGCAGAATAAAAATAAAATCATGTGGCTGGAGAGATGGCTCAGCAGTTAAGAGCACCGACTGCTCTTGCAGAGGACCCAGGTTCAATTCCCAGCACCCACATGGTGGCTAAGAACCATCTTTAACTCCAGTTCCAGGGGAATCCGACGCCCTACACTACATGCAGACAGTACACTCATACACATAAAATAATAAATTTTTAAAAATTAAACAAAATAAAATCATAATAGGAAATCTTACTGACCATTATTGAAAAAAATTATAGAATATTAAAACATAAACAAGTTATACAAGTGTGGAAAATAATTATTAAATAATATTGCTTCTAAAAGAATATTATCCTAGAATGTTAATATATAGACTGACAATATATAGAAAACATCAGTTGTAGGCTGGAGAGATGGCCTAGCAGTTAAGAGCGCTGACTGCTCTTGCAAAGGACCGGGGTTTGGTCCCCAGCACCCACATGGCTGAGAACAGTCTTTAACTCCAGTTCCAGGGGAATCCGACACCCTCTTCTGACCTCTGCGACATTGCACCACACAGGTGCACAAACCTACATGCAGACAGTACATTCATACACATAAAAAAATAAATAAAAAATTTTTTAAAATCAAATGTTATTAAGCAATATTCCTTCCCAAAGAGTATCAAATTGTAGAATTCTCTTTGTTTTGGTGTGTTTATTTGAGACTGGATCTCTTGTAGCTGGAGCTGGCCTTGAGCTCCTGATCTTGCCCTTACCTCCTAAGTACAGGATTACAGATATGCACCACCACTCCCAGCTATTAAGGAATAGAAGGTGTATAGAGACTAGAGATGGCTCAGCAGTTAAGAGCACTGGCTGCTCTTACAGAGGACCCAGGTTCAGTTTCCAGCACCCACATGGTAGCTAACAACCATTGGTAACTTCCGTTCCAGGAGATTCAGCACCCTCTTCTGGCCTCTGTGTGCATTGCACACACAGTACACTTAAATACATGCAGGCAAAACATTCATACACATAAAATTTTAAAAGTTAACCTCTCACCACCTCCAAATTAAATAATTTTTTGTCCTTTTTGGGGGGGTCTTTTCAAGACAGGGTCTCCCTGTAGCCCCAGCTGGCCTGAAACTTGCTTTGTAGACCAGGCTAGCCTTGAACTCACAGAGGTCTGCCTCCCGAGTGCTGGGAATAAAGGCGTGTGCCACTGGCCTGGCTTCTCTTTTTCCTTTTTATTTTAAGATGGTCTCACCAAATTTCACAGGCTGGCCTTGCACTCACTGTAGCACAGCAGGCCTTGAACTCTCCATTTTCCTGTCTCTGTTTCACAAATAGTTAGGATTAGAGGCTTACATCACCAGTGATTGTGAGCCACCAGGCATGAGTGCTGGAAACTGAACTCTGGTCCTCTGGAAGAGCATCAAGTGCTCTTAACCGCTGGGCCATCCCCCAAGTCCATTATGTTTAAAAAATTATTTTCCAGGTGTAGTGGTACATGCTTTTAATCCCAGCACTTGGGAGGCAGTGTATTAGAGCATGGTGGTGCACGCCTTTAATCCTAGTACTTAGGAGGCAGAGGCAGGCAGGTATGTGTGAGTTCAAGGCCAGCCTGGTCTACAGAGTGAGTTCCAGGACAGCTGGGGCACAGGGAGACCCTGTCTTGAAAAGACCAAAAAGAAAAAAAAAATCGTATTAGAAACTTGGTGCTTCAAAGAATTTCATTATTTCATTTACCTAAGTGAAAGTATTTAAAGATGTGGGAACTAAGGATGGCTCGTTGTGACAACTCTGGCACCTGAATTTGATTCCCCACATTTGAAGGGAAAAAAAAAAAATATTGAGAAGTCAAATGTGGTGGCACACACCTTTAGCCCCAACACTCAGGAGGCAGAAGCAGGTGTACTTGTGTAAGTTCAAGGCCAGCCTATTCTACAATAGGGAGTTCCAGGCCAGCTAGGGATACATAGTGAGATCCTGTCTAAAAAGAGAGAGAGAGAAATGGAGAGAGAGGGAGAGAGAGAGACTAAGGTGAAGATCAATTGAGGAAGATGCATGACATCAACCTCTAGCCTACCCTACACACACACACACACACACACACACCAAATATGTACACACTAATACACATACAAACCAAAAATAAAAATAAAAATTTTTAAAAGTGAATTTGGCTATTTATTTATTTATTTATTTATTTATTTTTGTCTTTTTGAAACAGGGCCTTCCTGTAGCCCCAGCTGGCCTGGAACTCACTACATAAACCAGGTTGCCCTTAAACTCACACATACCTGCCTGCTTCTGCCTCCTGAGTGGTGGGTTTAAAGGTCTGCACCACCACACCCCTCCAATCTGGCCCTTTAAAAAAAAATAATAATAAAATGTAAGGATCTTATCCAAGCTTCCATGGGCAGATAAACCGGAAAGCTTGGAAATGAAACTTGATTAGGCTGGGAACCACTGTTAAAAATACTGTTCCATCCCTTGGCCCTGCTCCCAGGCCTCTCTCTGCCCCAAGGAAGCCAACAGGGCACTGCTCAACGACAGCTCTTGCTGGACAATCATTGGCACCGAGTCGGTGGAGTTCTCCTTCAGCACCAACCTGGCCTGTGCGCGGGAGCCAGTCACTCCAGTACCCCTCATCATTACCCTTGAGGTAAATCGGACAGGGTGATTCAGCCTGCCCAGAGCTCCTGCCCCTCCCTGTGTCCTCTCAACCACATCTGGTCCCATCCTCCCCCAGCTGAGCGGCGGGGGCGACGTGGCCACGCTGGAACTGCAGGGAGAGAACTTCCACCCTGGGCTCAAGGTGTGGTTCGGAGATGTAGAGGCAGAAACCATGTACAGGTATGGAAACATCTTGGGCCCCCAGGATCAGGGGTGGAATGCCTGGCGACCGGTCCTGACCTCCATGCCCCACTCACAGGAGCCCGAGGTCCCTGGTATGTGTGGTGCCCGACGTGGCCGCCTTTGGTAATGACTGGCGCTGGTTACGCACTCCCATCACTGTGCCAGTGAGCCTGGTGCGCACGGATGGGCTCTTCTACCCCAGCGCCTTCTCCTTCACCTACACCCCAGAATACAGCGCACGGCCACGGCCACGGGGTATGCCAGAGCCGGCTACCAACGCAGACGCACTCCTTGAGACCATCCATCACGAGTTCACACGCACCAACTTCCACCTCTTCATCCAGACCTAAGTGTGGTCCAGGGTGCCCTGAAGGCCTCCTCCTGAGGTCTCCACCCAGCTGTTCCTCTGGACAACACATCCTACTTCCTTGCTCCTTTGCCATAAAAGGGCATCAGGAGGAGGTTTTCAGTAGAAATCCGCTCTTACACGGGCCACCCGCTCATCCTCAGACATACAGAAATTGGGAACCATGAGTGACGTTCTTCTGCGTTCATAGTGTGTAGTGTTTCCTGTTTCTGTCTGCTCTGTAACTTTCAAGATCTAGTAACAAGTCCCTATGACCCTCAACTATGTCCCTAGCTGGCTCTTCCCCTCACACTCTGCGGATCCAAGTGTGGGGTTTTGCCCTCCAGACATCCTTGTCCCAATTTGGAGAGAGGTCACTTAGTTTCTTACGCCTAGACATAAAGGAAGGCAAGCGTGTCTTGTGACACTCATGAAGTCCTTCTAGGAGCTCATTATCTAGCCCTCCCTACATTTCCTGTGGCTGGAGCCATCGAAGGACCCTTGCTTGAGTTCACACTACCCCCAGTCACTTCTCCTAAACACCCAGTAAAAAGTAGCCTGGGGCCAGGCATAGTGGCACATGCCTTTAATCCTAGCACTCGGGAGGCAGAGGCAGGAAGATCTCTGTGAGTTCAAGGCCAGCTTGGTCTACACAGTGAGTTCCAGGCCAGCTGGGGCTACAGGGAGACCCTGTCTCATAAAGACAAAAAAAAAAAAAAAGTAGCCTGGAAGATAAAGAACTGCCCTGCTGCCCTGCGATCCAGGTGTGGGTGACGGACACACTAGGGTAGAATTGTTCATCAGTGATCCCCAAGCTCTGTCAGAGTCTAATGGATCGGGCAGCCAATGACTAGCTAGATCCCCAAGGAAGAATGCCCTCTGTATGCAGAGATAAATGCAGGATCTCTTCAGAGTAAACCTTCCCAGGACAAGTCAGACAGAAGCCTTGGGGGCAACGGAGCAATAACAGAACTGCAGAAGGGGCTTCTCTGCAGGACGGGCTGACTCACAGTCCATCCATACTCTGTCTCGTCTGTTCATAGGAAAAGGAAATTGAGCAGGATCCTGGCTTGGGCTATGTGAACCAAAGACATAAATATGGGGGCCAGCCCCTGCCCTTGCCTGATAGGAGGAACTGTTAAATATGGGTTCAGGGCTCTAACAATCTGGAACCTTCCTTAACCATCAAAGGAAGAGCGAATTCCCAGTAAGATTCCTTCCCCAGAATGTGGAAAGTCCCATAAGAAAGCAGTAACTTACAGTTCCCAATAAGATTTGTTCCTAAGACTCTGAAATGTCTTTACTGGTTTCTGTCTTCTGTCAACAAGCTGAATTTTGCTATGAAGGAGGAGGGAGAAGCTTGCCTGGGGCCCAGGTGACCCCTGAAGGTGAATCTTACCTGAGGAAGGCAGGGCACATTTTGAATGGGATATGTCCCCCACAGGACTGCCTGCCTTCAAGAGTTTGGGTCACTGTCCTGTGGTGGATGGAAATGAAAGGGAATTTCATAACACATCACGGACAGAACTGGGCTTAAGGGCTATGCAGGCTGGCCTCTTGGCTTCCTCTGCTTTGTCCTAACACAAGAACCTAGGTGCCCCAGATGGCCAGGTCTAGCCAGGCATTTCTGTCATCTTTACCTCTCTTGGGAGACCCTGTAACCACTGGTCTCACTTAGAGGTACCCATCCAGAAGTCTGACCTCAGAGCTGACTTCTGCCCTACTTTCTGAGTTCCAGCTGCTGGACCAATTCCGGGAAAGCCTCCCTTACCTGAGTCTGAATCTGTTAACATCAGATTCCCTCCCCTCGCACCCAGTCTTCTGTGTCCTTCCCCAGCTCACAACCTCATCACTTAGACTTAGGGACCATTCTTCCACACTAAGATGTCTCCTCTTTTCTCTCTCTCCACTGCTCTGCCTTCCAGATCCAGGAAAATTCCATAGGAATTCCCAGTTTTCCTAGTCCAAAATGAAAATGCATGAACCCCTTGTTCAAATGTTCTTAGTAGCTTCAGGACAGGACAGATTGAGGAAATGAAGTACGGAGCCCTTGTAAGCGCCTGTTACATATTTGTGGCCACAGGCCTCCATCTTGTATTCCACTATGTTGCTTCCTGGCTTTGATTCCCCTCTAGGCTGTCAGGTTCATATGGAAAAAAAAATTTTTTTAATCTCTGCTTGTCCTAAAGGATGCAACACACAGGGCCTTGCACATTGAGTTGGTGCCTAATAAGGAACTTCGTGCACTGGCAGAGGCTGATATTGCAAGTGCACAGTAAAACCACCAGGTGGCACTGTTCGCCTTCCGATCATCACTGTAGTAGGTTGTAAAAAGCGGGAGTCCTTCGTTAGATGATCCTCAATCTTTTCGTGTTTGGGGATCTTTCAGAAATTTATATGCTCATTCCTACACACTTCCAGGAAATGTCCAAACATTCTAAAGCCCATTTTGGGTCAGTTTACTTCACTAGAATCAGCTACTCAGTAAGCTGTAAAAATGAGCTGTCCAGGCTGTACTCCATATCAGACTAAAACTCCTGAGGGGGAACCCTGGGCATCAATCAGTGTTGTTGGAATGAGCATTTCATTAGGGTCCCATACGACCCTAATGAAAAGTCAAAGAGTTTGGCCTGGCGTGGTGGCGCACGCCTTTAATCCTAGCAACTGGGAGGCAGAGGCAGGCGGATCTCTGTGAGTTCAAGGCCAGCCTGGTCTACAGAGTGAGCTAGGCCAGCTGGGACTAAAGGGAGACACTGTCTCAAAAAAAAAAAAAAAAAAAAAAAAAAAAAAAAAGTCAAGAGTTTGGAATCGCTACTTCTTTTATAGATGGGGAAACTGAGGATCCAAGAAAGGTTAATGGCAAAGCCTCCTGACACAAAACCTGTGGCTCTGAGATTCCCCTAGCTGTCGTTGTCCCACCCTGGGCATGGGTGAGGATGGTGGAGTATAGGTGGAATATGCTGCAGAGAGGAAGGAGGGTAAGGACAGGCAAAAAAATGAGGGGAGGGCAGAAAGCTCGGGGTCCACACTCCCAGTTTACCTTCTCTCCAGCTAGGCCCCGCCACTGACCTTGGGACTTCTCACTGTCTTTTGTTTCTCTGGGAAAAGAAATAAGTTAAAAGAAATAAAAGCGTGGGTAAAATTCTTAGACGTTTCCTCCCTGGGGAGGCTGCAGACATCTGAGACTGCAGACCATGAAAATGTTACCAGGGAGAAAGGAAGTGGGTTTAAGGGAAGTGAAACAAGTACGGAATCTACAGGTTTTGCTAAGGGCCAGCCCCCCACACACACACACACATGTACACCTACACACTTTCACGTGCATACACACTCACAAAGGCCCCCTAGTCAAGTCTGGCTCTGTTCCAGACCCCAAGGGACACAGGAAAGGTACTGGTGCTACAATAACGCGCTTCACCTTGTAAAGTGGTAAACATTGCCACACCTGGCTATTTGCCACAGGGAAGGTTACAGGCAAAGTTCTGGGGAAGGCAGAACCTTGGGACCAAGTTCTTCCTGGATTAACCCTAGATAAAGAGTACTAAGGTGGCCAGGCATGGTGGCACACCCCTTTAATCCCAGTCCTCGGGAGGCAGAAGCAGGCAAATCTCTGTGAATTTGAGGCCAGCCTGGTCTACATAGGGAGTTCCAGGTCAGCCAAGGCTGGAGAGACCCTGCCTCAGGAAAAAAAAAAAAAATGTACTAGTGGAGACCTGGAAATGTACCTGGAAAGGTAGGGTATTTGCCTAGCATACACAAAGCTCTTAATTCAATACTCAGCACTGAATAACATAGGCATGGTGCTCCATGCTCATAATCCTAGCACTCAAGAGGTAAAGTCAGGGGGATTAGAAATTCAAGGTCATCCTCAGGTACACAGTGAGTTCAAGGCCAGCCTGAGCTGCAAGATAGCCTGTCTTAAAATATATAATTTTTATATATAAGTACATGTTTATATTATATTTATTAAATATATTTATTATATTTAATATAAATATGAGTGTATATATATATATAATATTATATATATGGGACTGGACGGAGGTCTCAGCAGTTAAGAGCAGTGGCTGTTCTTGCAGAAAACCCTGGCTTGGTTCCCATCACCCACATGGTGGCTAACAACCATCCATAACTCCAGTTCCAGGGGAATCTGAAACCCTCTTCTGACCTCTGAGAGTTCTGCATGACATGGGTGACTTACATACCTCCAGGCAATACACTCATACACATAAAATAAAAAATAAATTACAAATATGTATAATAAAAGTAGGGCTCATCCTACCAAGCTCATCCCTAGGCTACTTCCCTCTGGACCTTGGCTGTTAGCTCTAAGTGAACCTAGTTTTGTCAGGGTATACATACATTGCATATATTTAGTGATACTTGTATTTATTGTCTTTTCTCACACTCACACCTACATGTATTTTCAGGGGTTTCTCGTAACAGGAAGAAAGCATCTCTAGCCGGATGTGGTGGCGCACGCCTTTAATCCTAGCACTTGGGAGGCAGAGGCAGGTGGATCTTTGTGAGTTCAAGGCCAGCCTGGTCTACAGAGTGAGTTCCAGGACAGCTGGGGTTACAGGAACACCCTGTCTCAAAAAGACCAAAAAAAAAAAAGCATCTCTAATAGAAAGATTGGATCCAGAGCTGGGCGTGTGGCACAGCCTTTAAATCCTAGCACTTGGAGCAGAGGCAGGCGGATCTTTGTGAGTTCAAGCCAGCCTGGTCTACAGAGTCGAACTGGTTTACAGGAAACCCCTGTACTAAAAAGAAATTAAAAAAAAAAAAAAAAATAGAAGACGAGGAGAGGGGTGTGGGGGAGGGGCGGGGAGGGGAGGGATGGGAGGGAGTGGGGCAGGGGAGGGGGGAGGACAGGACAGACAAGGCAAGAAAGAAACGGACTGGATCCAATTGTTAGTTCGACAATATTGGAGCCGACAACCTGGTGTTCAAAGCTGTACTTCTTAGTTGGGTGAGCTTGGTTAAGCTCAAGTCACCTACACTCTCTAAGCCTTAGTTTCCACTTCTGTAAATGGGAATAATAGCCTTTATTTCATAAAGGACCATGAGAAACAAATAATAAATGTAGGTGAAGCCCTTTCAACAAGGCCTGACCCATGGCAACCACTTCATATGGACTAATGCTGCCTCTGTCATTGCTCCAAAAGTGCTTTTAGAAATGGACCATATTCTGTACTCTTCCTGTTTGATAGATGGGCAAAATGGGGGACCACAGGAGGTAAGTAACCTTCCTGTACTGGTTTTCTGTTATGTAATGACTAACCACAAAAGTCACAGATTACAACATACATATATTGTCCAGAATTTCCTTAGAGTCTGTGCTTCCATGGTCAACTTGATTAGAGGGAACCTCATCTGGGGATTGCTTCGATTGGATCGGCCTTGTGGACACATCTCTGGGGCATTTTCTTGACTGTTGAGTGATGTGGGAGGGCCCAGCCTACTGTGGGTGGTGCCACCCCTGGGCAGGTGATCCTGTGTTGTATAAGAAAGCAGGCTGAGCTCAGATCAGAGGAGGAAGCCAGTAAGCAGCATTCCTCCATGGTCTGTGCTCCATTTTCCTGCCCTGAATTCTGGCCATAGTGTCCCTTGACGATGGACTATGACCTGGGAGATGTAACATGAAATAACACATACACACAGGTTTGTTTTGGTCAGTGTTTTTATTAAAGCAGTTGAAGGCAAACTAAGACAGAGTCCAAGCATCATAGCTTAGCTGGTCTGCTGAGGGTCTCCCACAACTGTAATCAAGATCTCTTTAAGCACAAGCCCTCTCCTATGCTCTTGTGACTGTTGGCCAAGTTCAAGTTCATTTTCCTGAAACTGTAGAATTTACAGCACCTTGCTCCATTGAAACTGATTGAGTCAGACCCATCCAGGATAATCTTTTTACTAACCTGATAATCGACTGATTTGGGGACATTAAATACATCTGTAAAATCCCTTCATCTGTGCCATCTAACATAACCTATTATAAACCTAGTGGCCTGCTATAGAATTTACAGGTTTACAAGTCTACCCACAGTCAAGAGAAGGGAACTGTATAAGTCATATACACCATGGGGAGGAGAATTCTTAGATGTGATCTTAAGAGTTCTGCTCACACCCCAAAGATTTGTAGCAAATTATTAGCAGAGAGATCTGTTTGATCTGTAAGCCTTTCCATGCCCCAAGAAGGAAATGTCCCATATAGAGGCCAGTGCTCCAACAGCCTCAGGAGATCGACTGGATGTGAACAAAAAATAGCCCAATATTATTCAGAATCCATTTTGTATTTCTTGCTTGATTCTCAGAAATAATATACCAATCAGTGTTAGTCTGACAGACAAACCTTTAAGATGGTTTCTGCTTTGGCTTGAATACGAAGTACTCACAATTTTTTTTATTATTTTATTATTTTTATTTTATGTGTATGAGTGTATTGCCTGAAGGTATGTAAGTGCACACGTGTTGTACAATACCCATGGAGGTAAGAAAAGGGAGTCAGATCCCCTGGAACTGGAGTTACATATGGTTGTTAGTTGCCATGTGGGTGTGGGGAACAGGATCCAGGTCCTCTGCAAGAGCGACCAGTGCTCTTAACCAACAGAGCCATCTCTCCAGCCCTAGTATTCAATTTTTTTTTTTTGGTTGTTGTTTGTTTGTTGTCTTTTTGAGACAGGATCTCCCTGTAGCCCCAGCTGGCCTGGAACTATGTAGACCAGGCTGGCCTTGAACTCACAGAGATCTACCTGCCTCTGACTCCCGAGTGCTGGGATTAAAGACATGTGCCACCACGCACAGCCCATTATTCAAATTTTAAAGACTTGCCAACTGCTTTGGAGAAGTGATTGAATCCTGAGGACTCTGACCTAATCAAAGGATTAATTGCTTAATAAATTTATAATATAGCTTTATTGGGAAGTTGTAAAAAGTAGAGATGGGTAGTGTGAAGAAGCAGGTCACTGGAAAGGGGTGCCTAGTCCTTGGCCCCGTCTCTCTCTCTGTTCACTGGTGATTTCTGGCTCACAGACCCAGAAACATGGAACCAGGTGAGGACAGATGGAAACTGAGTCAAAATAAATGCTTCCTCCCAAAGGTTGTTTCTCTCAGATATTCTGGCAGAACGATGAAAGTCTGACTAACCCAGTAAGCAGTGAGTCTTGTCTCCTGCTATTTATTCCTGCCTTCATGAGTCTACTCTGATGATAAATAGGACTGCCCTATATGACTAACAAGATCTTATGAAAGGCAGAGTGTGTGACTTCCAAAGCTAGGACATAAAAGGCACTGTAGCTTCCACCTGGCTCTCTTGGATCAGACTCTGGGAGAAGCCAGCTGTCATGTCAGGAGGATGCACCATCAGCTCTATGTCAATCCAAGAGGTGGGCAACTGAGGCCTCTTGCCAGCAATTAGCGCCAAGTTTCCAGGCATGTGAATGTACCTTCTTGGAAACGGACCCTCCCACCCAGTCAGGCTTTCAGATGACTAGAACCCTGGCCAACATCTAGTCCATAACTTTTTTTTTTTTTTTTTTTTTGGTCTTTTTGAGACAGGGTCTCCCTGTAGTCCCAGCTGTCCTGGAACTCACTCTGTAGACCAGGCTGGCCTCAAACTCACAAAGATCCGGCCTGCCTCTGCCTCCCGAGTGCTAGGATCAAAGGCGTGCGCCACCACGCCCGGCTAGTCCATAACTTTATGAAAGGATACCAGTACCACCACCACCACCACCATCCATCTAGGCTGCTACTGAATTTCTAACTCACAGAAATTGAAAGATATTTTATGTCATCATAAGCCCTTAAATTCTGGGACAGTTTTACATAGCAATAAATAACTAATACAGAAGCCTTCTGAAATACATATCTTACCCAAAGGATGGTACTCCTGATGAATGTACTGTGTCAGTCCCTGACCTCCTCTTCACAGGTGGTGGGAAGGCAAGGAAGCAGCTAATGGAAGCTGAAGTCCAAATGCAGAGGCTTCCAACCTAGACCCTAACACCATCCAGCGAAGCAAGTGACTACATGGGGGTGCCAAGGGAAAACCACCATGTCCACGGACCTGGAACTGAGAATCGAAGCTAAAGACAGGTTATCCCCTTGGTGAAAGTCTCTTTACCTCTGATAGAGGTTGTTATGGAGACGACAAGACGCTGTCATCCACCTGCCAACTACAGCACCTGTAGAGGCCAGGCAGGCCAACTACAGCACCTGTAGAGGCCAGGCAGGTGACGTCAGTTGAAACCCAAGGCCATGTGTGATGGTATGGGAAGGTGTCACTTATCAGCCAGTTCCACCAGCTGCCACACAGATTGACAGTTCAAAACAATGTACATTTTTTAAATTCCTAAGTAAGAAATTGGGAGTTTTATGAGAAACATCTTGATTTCTATAGACAGCAACTTATTTAAGAATTCTTAAATAAGGTTGGAGAGATGGCTCAGCAGTTAAGAGCACCAACTGCTCTTGCAGAGGACCCCGGTTTGATTCCCAGCACCCATATGGCGACTAAGAACCGTCTTTAACTCCAGTTCCAGGGGAATCTGACGCCCTCTTCTGACCTCCGCGGCATTGCACGACACGGGTGCATCAACCTACATGCAGACAGTACTCATACACATAAAAAATAATAAATAAATAAAAAGTTTTAAGAAAAAAATTCTTTTGATTAGCCGGGCATGATGGCACATGCCTTTAATCCTAGCACTTGGGAGGCAGAGGCAGGTGAGTTTGTGAGTTCAAGGCCAGCCTGGTCTACATACATAGTGAGTTCCAGGACACCTGGGGCTACAGGGAGACCCTGTCTTGAAAAAAAAAAAAAAAAAGAATTCTTTTTATTTAGTATTAGTACTACTGCTACTAGTATGGTATTTGTCAGTGCAGGTACCTGTGTAAAGGGACAACTTTAGGAGTCAGTTCTTTCCTTTCAGGGTGGAATGTGGGGGCTGAAACTCCGATTTTGGCAACTAGTATTTTTAACAGCCATGCCATCTGGCAGGCCCCCCATTCAAGGGTTTGTTCTTGTGTTTGTTTGTAAATGTGGTATTCCTTGATCAAAACATGGAAATAGGCATGATATGCTGTCCAGACCACCAGGGAGCGTGTTTCTGGCATCCTTCCTTCCTTCTCCCCCTCCTATCTTCTCACGTTTACCCCTCTGTCTGGCACCCCAGAGGGGGGTTGGTCAGGGTAATTCTCTCATGCTTCATTGAGTTCAAAAGATACAGATTCCCCAAGTGACTTGTTACAAACTTTAAAATGACAGAAGCAGGGGCTGGAGAGGTGGCTCAGCAGTTCAGAGCACCGACTGCTCTTGCAGAGACCCAAGTTCCATTCCCAGCGCCCACAGGGCAGCTAAGAACCATCTTTAAGCAGGGTGTGGTGGTGCATGCCTTTAATCCCGGCACTCGGGAGGCAGAGGCAGGCAGATCTCTGTGAGTTCAAGGCCATCTGGGGCTACAGGGAGACCCTGTCTCAAAAACAAATAAATAAATAAACACATAAATAAATAATTAATAAGATAAGATAAAATAAAATGACAGAAGCAGAAGCTAGAGAGCTAGATCAGTGGTTAAGAGCGCTGACTGCTCTTGCAAAGGACCCGGGTTTGATTCTCAGCACCCACAGGGCAGTTAACTGTCCATAACTCCAGTTCCAGGAGATCGAACAAGGTCTTCTGACTTCCGTTGGCAGTGCATGACATGGGTGTGCTTACACATATGGAGGCAATACGCTCAAACATATAAAATTAAAAAAAAAATTTAATGACAGAAGCAGACAATTTAGAAAGAAACAGGTTTTATTATCTTTTTATTAAAAAAAAAAAAATCAGTAACAGACAACAGTGTGAGAAGGGGATACAGAAAAGGTGATGATTCCAACACAGCCTAAGGAAAAGGACTCTGTGCCAGAAGAGGACCCAGCCAGCTGGGACCTGCACTGAGGTGGTGACAGGAGCTTATAAGCCATGGGTTACGACAAGAGAGGATGAGCTCTGCACACATACCCTAGGCTAAGCCACCAGGTCTCTCCTCTATAAGAGGGAGAGTCCCAGATACCAGGTCCCATCGGGGCCCTCATCACCCTTCTTCTGGTCCCCTTCCCTTGCCCAGAGATACAAGCAAAGCTGAGTGGTGACTCACTAAGCCAGTTTAAGTCTCCTAACAATGGGCCCAACAGATGGTGACTGAGCACTCAAACTGTGGTCAGTACCAATGAGGAATGGATTTTAAACTATATGATCTGAAGTGACCTGATTTATATAGCCACTTGTCGTTACTGTATTGGATCGTGCATCCCGAGAGCCTGAAAAAAACAAACCTAAGAAGTCCTCTGCTGGACCTCAGGCAGAAGGCAAAAAAGAGGGTTAGAATCAGTTACCCTCAACTACTCCAGGTCAATCAAGAGAAGGCACCAGAACAGGGCAAGAGAAAGGGGCAAAAACCTGCCCAGCCACATGAAAATCCACCCACTCATCCACCCAGCCAACAGGAAACTGGTAATATACTATATCCTAAAAAAATATATTTATCTATTCTTCTAGAACCAAGTAAGAATAATATATTATAAGAACACATACACAAATACCCCACCATTCCCTACATTATATTTTGGGATCTGCTAGAATACTATGTTTCTGCAAAAGCTACTTCTTAGACAAAGCAGCTTCAGAAAGGGCCAAGGTCATAAACAAAGGGGTTTAGAATAGTAAGAAACAAAGGGGGCGGGGGGCAAAAAAAGACTTTTAAAAAGAGAGAAGAGGCCCTGTCTGAAGCTATAAATAGTATAAAAAAAAGTTAATAAAAATCATATCTCCAGCTCTTATTTTCAAAAAACAAACAAAAACACAACATAAAAACGACTGAACACAAACTTAGCAGGTCAGTGGAAATATACTAGATTGAACATCTCCACATGGCCACATTCTTTGCCAGGCAGACACTCTGTATAAAGAAATGAACCATTAAAAAAAAAAATAGATATTCAAATATTCTACAAATCCATTTCAGCCAGAACTTTCAGCATCCTTCCCCCTCCCCAAATAAAAAAGACTGATTTCCCAAAGTCACTTGAGTAAGAGCCCAGAATGGCCCAAGGAATACCACAGAGATTCCGTAGTGTGAACAAGCACCCATGGATGGGCACACCTCAAGGTGCAAAGGGTTTTAGTTGTTTCCCCCAGGTCCTGACAGATGGACTGGGTGTGGCACAAAGGACAGACATCTAGGCAGCCTGGACAAACATCTAGCCAGGATTCCCACAGTAACCCCCTCGCCTCCAGCGTCCAGGTGGTCCTAGTTGAAGCAAGTTCAAAACAAGGCTTTAAACTGGTCCTACACTCTAATCTGGAAACTTGAAGAAAAAAAAAAAAAAGACCCAATCCTAGGCTTGCCTTCAGAAAGACCAAATTTAACTCCATTTGTTCTGTCAGGGCAACTGGGGCCCAAAGAATGAAGAAAAGTGTGGCAGCTCAGTAGAAGATGACGTCTCTGCAGACATTGGAAAGGTGACCAGAGATGGAGATACTGATAAGTCAGTATTAAGGTGCCCTCCTCCTACTAATGCCCACCATCCACAATCCTTTGGCTCCCCTTCCCATTAAAGTCCAAGCAGCACCCCTGGGGAGCTTCATGCGTAGAACTCGTTGGTGGGGGCTTTCTTGTAGATGGGTTTCTTGCCCAGGTCGTAGCTGCCTTCATCCTTCTTTTTCATGCGGTACACCAGCAGCAGGATCAGGAACACAGCGAAGAGGATGCCCACCACGCCGCCCACAATCAGAGCTGGAGAGGAAGAAAATGGGAAGTGATGGGGAGAGCGGCTCTTTGGGACTTGTGGCTGCATGTCTCTTCAGTTTTCTTATGGCCAGACAACCCCACCATGACCATCCCCTATACCAGGCAAGCTGACCCCTATTAACTTTGACTTTCATTATGACAAGGGGAGCCGGGCATGGTGGCACACACCTTTAATCCTAGCACTCTTTGTGAGTTCAAGGCCAGCCTGGTCTACAGAGTGAGTTCCAGGACAGCTGGGGCCACAGGGAAAAAAAAAAAAAAAAAAAAGGAACATTATGACAAGGGGGTCCCTAAGCAGTGTAAGTCACTAAAGACCATAGCTAAAGTGGACCACAGAGCAAACCCACACCTGCCTTAGTCCAAACTCAGCCTCTTTCTAAACATCCTGTAGACTCTCAGCTTAGCAGTGAGCCAGGAGCAAGATTAATGACAGGCTGTGCAGTAAACCAGGAACAAGATTAATGACAGGCTGTAGACACTTCCGTCTATAACACATGGTGCTCTCTAGCTTCCCCTGTGTGCACACATACCTATCTAGACCTACATATCTATAAACAGGCAATGCACTAATACCCACACTGTTGTGGCACAGATAATTACAGATTAACATGGCTGTGTTCCCGTGTCCTATACTGGCTATCACTGGTTTCTATTTCAACCTCTCCTTCCTACAGTGTCTGACAAAGGAGGCTCCTCATTTCTCTTACTGCAAAATGGCAAGAAGAACCTCTCCCATGTTGCCCTAGAGATTAAATAAATTAATCTACTTAAAGTGCTTAGAGCAGTGCCCAGTATGGTCCATGTGCTCAAGACTGGAGAGCCATGGTTTTGCTGTGTCTTCAATACCCTGTACTGGGCCTGAACGACAGCAAGTTCTTAATAAATGACACTCACAGTCCGGCCCGGTGAAGAGCACTTGCCTAGTATGGAACAGGGAGTTGCAGGGGGAGGGAGTAGGGCTTCTCCACTTGGGTGAGGATCTGTCTATCCAATGTGCCAAGTGGCCCGAAGGACTCACTCCTGTTTGTTAGGGTCAGGAGTGGCTGACAGAATCCTTTCTGTGGCAGACTGAGTCCCCTAATTCGGTCCTGGTTCTTACTCAGGCTAAGAAGATTAATTTCCCATCCCTGCACACACTACAAATCTTACACACAGAATGGGGCAGAGTGGCACAGAAGCAAGTTTCTTCCTTGGCTGAAATCCCATAGAAAGAATTAACAAAGTACTTCCAGAAGGTACACAAAAAAGCACACGGGGTACCAAGCATAAGCTTCATTCCTGTTTCCACCATCTTTTTCTTTTTCTTTTTTTTTTTTTTTTAATTTTATTTATTTTTTATGTGTATGAATATACTGTCTGCATGTAGGTTTGTGCACCCATGTCGTGCAAATGCTGCGGAGGTCAGAAGAGGGTGTCGGATTCCCCTGGAACTGGAGTTACAGACGGTTCTCAGCCGCCATGTGGATGCTGGGGATGGAACCCAGGTCCTCTGTAAGAGCAGTCGGTGCTCTTAACCGCTAGGCCATCTCTCCAGCCCCTCCACCATCTTTTTCTATAACTCCATTCCTCCTTCAGGCCCTTGGTCTTTGCTGAGACACTCTACAGGGGGCAAGGTCCAGCCACAAATTCAGAAGCCAGCTGTGCTCCAGGTTCATATGTCCTGACTCTATGATCGGGACCAGTTATTTAGGCTCCATTTCATGTCCATGAAGACACTGGGGAATCATATGGCATCTACCTAATAAAACTCCTGGGTGCTGTTTAAAAAGCTACAGGAATGGAGAACATAGTTTTATCTGCCACAGAGCCTTCCCTGCTAGCTGAAAACACATCTTTTCTCATAGGGATCTCATGCAGGTGGAAAGCTCTTCCTGGCTTCAATTCTTCTCTTACTATGTGAAGGCTTGGACCTCAATCTCCCCATGAATAAGAAGAAACAGCAACTTGGGCTAGACCAGTGGTTTGGCAAGCTTTCCTGAGAAGCAGCACAATGGAGATTCTAAAAACAAAACCCAATGAACAGATCTAAAAAAAAAAAAAAAAAAAACACATATGTAAATAAAACCTGTAGGGAGGAAATCTAAAATATGCCCACAGAGAGTGAAACTCTGTGGTTGAAGGAAGATGAGGAAGGCTTTATGTCTAAAATAAACCATAAAGAAGCTGTAAACTTCTAAGGCCAAGTGGTCCCTCACTCTAACAATTTACCCTCTTGCACCCACCATCATACAAACTGGTGAGGGAAAACTGGAAAGAATGTTGACAGATACCAGGAGATGCTTCACCTGTCCTGGATGGAGGTGAGACACTGATAGGTACACAGGCTCCTTCTTACATCCCAGCTGCTTCACAGCTATTGGTCAGGTGGTTCCCAGGAAACAGGAATCACCCAAGCCTTGGACACCTACTCACCAAGCAAGTTCACCCAGACTGGCTTTCTAGTCTACAGACCTGTATAACTGTGGAAGGTCCCCTAGCACCCATCTCCTCGACAACTCGCTGTGGAGACACACCCCTATTCTGAGGATAGGCACCTCTCCAATTGATGCCCCCAAGCCAGACTTGACATAACACTCCAGAAGTTTCACCAGGGGCAGTGCTTAGCCAACCAACACATTATTAGAGTCTCTAAACCTCAGTGTCCTACTCAGTCACAATCTTTGTGTCCCACCCATTACTGGACAATGAAGACAGATAGCACTACAAGTGGGAACAGGCCTTACAATTTGCAAAGGAGCATCCTATTTTAAGTTTCATGAACTAACTCAAGGAAGTATCATCATTCCCTTCTTATAGATGAGTAGACTGGCGTAGATCCAGTTCAAAAGCTTCTCAGCCAAGGTCACAAGGCTACCAAGTAATACACAGGGCCAGAGGAGATGCTAGTCTAATTCCTTGGGCCTCCAGGCTTCCAAGGGAAGTTAACCCTTTAATAATTAACTCCCAGATATCAAACCCAGTCTAGGTAAAGGCTTTGAAAAATACCTGAGGGGTTTAACGAAGCAATTCAAAGTGTATTCTTTTGAAGCTTTTGATATGCAACCCTCCCCTAAAAGAAGATAAGCCCTTAGGTGCTCCTGAGGCAAACTAAAGGGCTAAAAAAGGGACTTGGACAGGCTAGCCCGTTTCCCTCTTCACTGGTCAGGATTTGTGGGGAGGAGCAAGGGGCCTTACCTGCCAGGACCTCGGTTCGCTCAAAGATGTTACTGCCCTGGGCAGTGCTGGACATGGACACCTTGTTGGATATATCCTTGTCTTCTTCATAGGGTGAGTTCCTTTTGGGAATGACTTCATTCTCTTCCAGAGATTCCGAAGGAACCCTACTCCCAGGCTCTGCCCCTTCGGGGATGTGATTATTTATAGAAACCTGAAAGCAGGAGAGAGGGAGGATACTGAACAGATGATCTGTGGAGACTTGACTACATGGTGCTGGAACAGGAAACTAACAGTGACCTCCCCAAATTATGTAACTAGAATCCTCAGATTTGATATCAGTGCTGGGAAGCAGCTATAAATGCACAGCAAAGAGGCTGGGGTCAACAGTGACTATCTCCACAAAGAGGATGGCCTACTTGCCCTGCATGTACCAAAGTGTACCCAGGGCCCCAGCGAAAAGCCTTCTTACAATATGGAATCAAATGCCAGGTGTGGTAGTCCATGTCTTTAATCCCAGCACTCAGTAGGCAGAGGCAGGTGGATCTCTGTGAGATTGAGGCCAGCCTGGTCTACATATTGAGTTCCAGGCCAGCTATGGCTACAGGAAGACCCTGCTGGGAGGAAGGAAAGAAGGGAAGGAGGGAAGGAGGGAGGGAGGGAGGGAAGGAGGGAAAATGGAATCAAATTTTGCTCCATGGGGCTGTCTTTTGTCTCTCAGTGTGTGTTCTAGAAGAGCAAAGTGTGAGAAATAAAACTCTACAGCACTTACCAAGGGGTGAATCACTTCAGGGAAGGTTCTAGGCACCTCTGAGTCATCTGGAAGGTCAGAAGAGTGACTGTGTTAGAGTATTAAGACCATCGCAACCCTATAACTGACTCCTTCAGTCATGGCTGGTGGGAGTCCTGGCTTACAACCCTCCCAAGTCAAGCAAGTCTTACCCCCACCTCAGTCACCTATTCTGAAAAAGAGGCTCCTAACACTACCCTACCCTGGCTCTTTCACAGCAATGTGCATGCAGGTAAGACACAAAGTAGTCAAGTGTTTTGCCAGATCCAAACCTCTGCTATGTAAAGTATGAAATCAGAGACAGCATCAATACCTGGGAGATGGTTAGAAATGCAGAATGTCCCTGGACTCCTTGGTACACATATGAAATCTCAGTACACCAGAAGCTGGGGTACCAGGATGGGAGTTCAAGGACAACCTGACCCAGAGTGAGAACCTGTCTCAAAAAGCTCAAAGCCGGAAAGGTAACTAAGTGGCAAACCACTCACCTAGCAAGTCCAGGGCCCTAGGTTCAATCTCAGCAGAAAGAAAGAAGGGAGAGGAGAGAAAGAGGGAAAGGCCCGTGGAATTAGAATCTTCATTTGAACAAGCTCTCCAGGAAATTAAAGTTGGAGGAGCCAGAGTTTAATTGCAGTATCAAATACTACATATTGCTATATCAAAGCACTTTTGCTGTGTAACTGTATGAGCAGGTGAAATACCTTAACATGCTTCACTATAGAGGCCTTTTGCTATCTAGATGTATTCTATAGCATAATATACATGACAACTCCTGAGTAGTTACTGAGTGCTTGGTATGTGCCAAGAGCTTTAACCCATTCAGTCCCACAAAACAGACATGCAGACCTCCCTACACCCATTTTACAGAGCCAGGAAACCAAGGCTCGGAGGTAACACAGTCCGGGTTTGAGTTCTGGACTCTGTGACTCCAAAGCTTAAACTGGGAATCACTGAACAGAAGGGACACTTAGTAGATGTGTGACCCTGGCCTCTGGTTAGGCCCCAAGAAGCCTCAGTCCCTCCATCTAAACTGAAACAGGGATTTATTCTAGGCTCCCACCCACATCTCTGCCCACACATGGGCCTCCCACACCACACAAACTTCTGAACCAGTACTTTTCCTTTCCAAAGGGAGAAAACCACTCTGGATTCTCCTTCCTCACCCTCCCTCCACCCTTCTCCAGAGGGAGGAGTCTAGTGGACAGGTTCAGGCTAAAGTCTGAAAACTCAGGAATGAATTCAAAGCTATACACAATTCACCCCAGAGGGGTCTCTGGGGTGGAAAATTATCCTGCGATTTTTGTTTCCCCTTTTGATGTAGAGGAAGGACACTGTAGAAAAATCTCCATAAAAATCCAAGCCTCTCACAAGTGGGGCTGCAACTGCATCCCAGCCTATGTCTCAGACCATACCTAGATCTCCAGAGCCCGAGATCTCAAAGTCATCTGATCCCTGCCCGTGTCTCCCAGCATCTTCGTCATCAGGCAGTGCCCCAGAGAAGTATCGGCCTTCTAAGAGGGCCTGGGGGTCGATGACCTCAGTCTCTCGAATCTAGAAAGAAAGTTGAAGAGTCAGCTGATGGTTCTCTGGCCCCCTCCCACATGGCACCCTAAAGCAGCTGGATACTCCACAACAGCTGGAACCCAAAGGGCCAAAGAAGTAAGTGAGCATCTGGAGACCTGGGTCCTGGGTCCCAGCTGCTGTATGAACCTATGCAAGTCTCTTTCCTATGCTGGGTTAATTAAAATAATAAAGTTGTAACAAGCAAGTTATTAGTATTTCTAGGTATCATTCACTGAGCACCTATGACAGACATCCAGGCTATTTTCAGTAACTAAGGATGTGTTGTTAACTCATTTTACAAGTCAAGGACTGGGCACTAAAGGCTTTTAAGCTGGGTGTGGTGGCGTGCGCCTTTAATCCCAGCACTCAGGTGGATTTCTGTGAGTTCAAGGCCAGCCTAGTCTACATAAGGAGCTTCAGGCCAGCTGGGACTAAAGGGAGACCATGTCTCAAAAAGACCAAAAAAAAAGGTATTTTAAGTCATTGTTTTGGTAGCACAAAGGACAGGCAGGAAGGAGGACTGCCCACAAGAGCACCTGATTTCAGTGCCAGCGGTTTTCATGCACACAGGCACCCCAGGCCAGAGTCCTGTGATGCAGCGGCAGCTGATTCACAGGTGGCAGGGAGCAGGCCACCCTCTCTGGCTTTGCCCAGTCCAGGACACATTCTCCAGCTGAGTCAGACTAGGCTGGAACAGACAAGGGTTCACACCCCAAGAGCACTGCGCGGACCTGGTGACTCAGAACTGCACTGGTGAATATTCTAAACGTCGCCCATACATCTCTTCTGCTGCCTGCTCCATGCAGGGCACAGAGGCACCGTCTCTGCCTCCACAGACCATGTCACTCAGCCTTTACTTCCTAGGAGACTCAGCCAGTCACCAGAGTCTGAGGCCCAACTCTACCAAGCAGCTTTCAAAAGGAACATATCCAAAGTCCAAGGAGTTTAGCCAGGTGTGGTGGTACATGTTTAATCCCAGCAGAGGCAGGTGGATATCTGAGTTCAAGGTCAACCTGGACTATATATGAGAAAGAATTCCAGGCCAACTGGGTATATAGGGAGACCCTATCTCAAAAAGACCAAAAAAAAAAAAAAAAAGAAGAGGCAAAAATACCTGCTCCCCCTCACCCTGTAGACACCACTTTCTGCCCCTTCCCACCCTGTCCCAGCTGGGTATTAAACAAAGCTTTGTTCAGATGCCCTCTACCTTTTCTCTAGCCTCTAGATTTCTAGGGTTCTGCCTGTCCATACAACAGCCCCTTCCAAGGGTCACTGTTTGACCCCTACCAGACCCCATTTCCTCCAGGTTCCCAAAACTACATAAAGGAGGTGAGAGTCTGCTTAGAAGCCCAGAATACAGGCTAGACATTCAGACCTGGGGCCGTCCAGCCCTTCCCTTCCACAGAATTCGACAGAATTCTAGCTGGGTATAGAACAGCAACTAGCCTAAGGTCCCACACCAGTATCAGCCACACACAGCGTAGGGTGGAAAAAGGCCAGGTCTGTCTCTGACTCCCCAGGCTGTCTGTCCTTCACCCAGCTGAGGATGCCAGCGACACAGTGGAGATTCTGTCCCTGGCGGAACTGCTTGGAGAACAGGCTCCTCCCTGTTCTTTAGGGGAGAGGTAGCAGGAGCTGACGGTGTCCTAGCTATCTTCCTAATCAGGATGCTAGATTCTGGGGAGGGAGCTGCCTCTCTCCCCAGGGCGGGGCGGTAGGAGGGGTGGGTAAGCAATGCGGAGTGCCGGGTACGTGTGGGAGTGAGGAGCCGGCAGGGGTTAATCCCTGGTTGGAGATGACTTCATGACTTGGGAATCGGGAGCTGGGAAGCTGGAATTCCAGCCCCCGCACAGAGCCCGTTACTGTGGCTTTGGTTTGTGGCTTTGGTTCGGCAGCACAGGGAGAGGGCTCCTCAGTAGTTGCGCAAGTGCCCTATACCTAGGGCAAGGTTCTTATCCCAAACCCCTGTTGCAAATTCCCAATGGCTCAGAGTCTGTAACAGCAGGGCCTCTGCGGCTTACAGAAAGCCAAGCCTTAACTACGCACTTGGGATGACGTAGATCCTTTTGGCAGAGGTAGAAACCAGGGCTCAGAAAGGAAAAGTTATTTCTCTACGGTTATACAGACAGAAAGTGACCAACAGGATCAGAACTCAGCTATGAGATCACCTGGGCTTTTAACCACATACACATGAACACACATGTGCATAGGGCTATCAGCCTGCCCTAGCCTAGAAAGCAGCAAGCACCAAGTGGGTGTTTCAAATCCATTTGGGGGGGGGGGAGGAGAGAAAAGCAGGAGAGGGGGCGAAAGGGAAGGAGGGAGGGAGAAACCGATACTTTAACCTGTGTTAACTTGGCCTGATAACCAGACTGACCAGGGAAGTCGGAATTCAAACTCCTCAGGACAGAGGCCTAACAGGGGGCTGGGATTCCAGTACAGGTCTCAAACCTGAGACCTACCCCAGCCCCTAGGAGCTGTGGAATCTCAGTTATGCATCCAGCCTTCCTTTTAACACTGAAAGTGCAATGGAGTGTTTCAAAACAACCCAAGAGATTAAAGATAAATGTGCTCACTGGCTATTGATAATTGCTTCCATGAGAAATGAGGACTCAAAGAGACCGGTATACAGACCTAACAGCGGGGACAGCGGTAAAACTGAGGCTAGAAGCAAGATTTACCCCCATTTCAGCCTTCTTCAGGGCGCTCGGTCTTCCCAACCCCTTCATCTTATTCCAAGTTCCAGAGGAGATGAACAGTTAAATTAGTCTAAGCTCACACTGGGGATCAGGGGCACAGGCAGGATCAGATTCTTGTTCCAGAGCTCAGAAAGGACACATCATCAAAGGGTTTAGAAGGGTGAGGATATTTCCTTCCCTCCAGCCAGTCAGGGGCTTGTAAGGCAGCCGAAGGGACAGCATGGGGTATTTAGCTTCCTGGACCTCACAAGCCTCCCTCTCAGTCCCTTTCTTTCTCATTTTTCTACCCAAGTGGCTAGAAGCCATTTAGGACAGGACGAGCAAGACCCAACCAAGCCCAATGGGATTATGGGCAATGGTTCGCTTATTTATTTCTACCACTGGGAAGGCACCAACAGCCTTTCCTTCCTCTACTCTCTCTTCAGACAAGGTCCATTCAGTCTGGGGTGACTTTGAAAAGCCAGGCCACCCAGTAAGCAGGCCCAGTCCTGACCAGAGAGGGACCCAGCCCTCCTCCTGAGTAAATATGTGGTCTGTTCCCAGCTCATCCCCAACCCTGCCCAGGGACGTGCCTTTACACGTGTCATGCATCCTCGATAAGTCTTCAGAGCTCATCTTTGACCTTTCTACAAATACACAATGCAAGCCAGTTAAATAAGGCTGTGGGCCTGGGCCCAGGGGCTCTGCCGGCCTGTGGCTGGTAGATATCTGAATTAGTCTTAGGAGTTAGAGATCTTGGATTCTTCACCAGGCTATCTAAGGAAAAGGACAGAAGTTGGTACACTTTTGTTTGATAGTGACTAGCACCATCTCATTTTATAACCTCTGAGACAGATTATAAACCAGCAGGGACTTTGCCAAGGTCTCCCAGGGAGCTGGGTTTAGAACCTATGTCTCTGAGCTCCCAGGCTAGAGTAGCCTTGAGTACCTTTCCAGAACCTTAGCTGTCCCAAGGGTTCTCAGAAAATATACAGGTGACAGCTGTCTCTTGAGTAATAACCCCTCTTCCAATCTTCAGGCTATTGCGCGAAGCTAGGAAAAGACTACCACCGTGTCCCGAAGTCCTACAGTGTCTGTCAGGACAATCATGGACACTGGGGTGACTAATAGGTGTGTCCCCTGTATAAGGCACTGTCTCTGTGTCAGCTCAGTGAAGCTGCTCAGGGGCATTATAAGGCATTCCACTCTGCAGATGAGAACACTGAGGTTCAGATGAGTCAGTTATTCAGTCACACAGCTAGAAAGCAGCAAGGCCCAATTCAAACCCAGAGCTTTCTAACCACAACCAGATTTTTCATTGTCATCCAGTCTTCACCTTCACTCTAACCAGGTAGCCCACCATAACACATTGCCCAAGCCAGGCCTCCAGGGCACCTCTTCCCTTGCCCAGAAATAAACAAGGTGAAAGTGATATTGCTTAAACAAAGGAACAGAAACTTGGCTAAGAACTCCAGGGAGGAGTTGAGGGTCAGGGCTTGGTTAACTGTGAACTAATGTGTGTTCTCACACACACACACCTCCCTCCTCTCCAGGGAAGGCAGGGTCAGGGCCACACTTGCTCAAGCTTTCAGGAGGCCAGAAGGAGAATAACAGAGCAAGTCAATTTGAGGACAAGGGAATACACTTGGGCTGGACTCCCCAGCGTGGTTCTGCAGGAAAGTTCCCAAAGAGTACAGGTTATAATAATCACTCCTTCCCCAACCTCATTTCCTACAGCGGGCTAGAGCCACAGGCAAACCACAGTCTTATCACTTCCAACGGGTCTGGGAGCTTATTCTGGTTCTTGAGACCTCGTTTTCTTCTTTTGCAATCAGGGCTGGTAAGCACCTTGCAAAGTGAAGACTAAGGAAAATGGCATTCGAGTGTGCAAAGGACCCGTAAGTGACCTGGTTGGTATGCAGCAGGTGCTCAATAAGTGGTGGCTATTATTAACCCCCACCTGCTTTCCTTCTGACTGGGGAAAATTAGGCTTCAAAGGCTCAAGGATTCCAGGAGACTTGTAGAAGTGGTCCCGGTTTAAAGAAACTGGTCACAGAGGTGCTTTACAAGCTACAGAGCGACACCCCCTAAGATGGCTATGCTTTTTTGCCTGAGACCAGAGATGTTCAACAGCAAGCTAAGTTTCTTTAGACTCAGAGATGAGTAGAAACCTGCCCAGTGTCATAGCTTTGAACACATTATCTAAGTAAATAGACAGAGGATATCTGTATTTTTCCAGGAACAGTAGAAGGCACTACACAAAGACATCTGAAATTCTACTTGGGACCTGGATCCCTAGTTTCTGGCTTGCCTTGAGGGGGGAAAAATGTCTAGAAGGAAAAGGGAAACCACGTACCAATCTACTGTCTGGTGCCCTGGTACCTGAAGAGTTAAGCAAGATGTGGGGTTGAGGGTGGAGTGAGGGTTCAAATGTCGGCCCTGCCCACTTCAAGGTCAAGTTACTCTGAACACAATCACCCTGTAGAGAGCCAGGCTTGGCACCACGAGCAGCTAGCTTTTCACCAAGCCGCAGGGCAGTTCATTCCCACAGCAAAGATTCCAGGATCGTGGGGTACCAGCTAGGAGTGAGGGGGGTTGATCAGGAGCCTAGGGACAAACTCCTCACTGATACCAAACCAGTGCCCTTGTCACAAACCACCTAGGTGGTCCTGGGAGGAGATTCTCTTTCTGTGCCTCGGTTTCCCCACCTGTAAAAGACTGGCCTCAAAAAGACAAACCTCCCTCTGTCTCAAGGCCTGGTTACCAAACTGGGCATTGCTCCGATTACCAGTGGAGACAGCTGGGAGGGGCTGGCTCCCTCAGGGCCTCAGAGACAGAGGTGCATTGAAGCTGGGGCTTGTAATCTAGGCAGCAGATCTGAAATCCCTGCTGGATCCGTGGCTGGCCAGGAGACTCTCAGGATGCAAACAAGCCTCCTGTGTTCTGAGAGCAGAGTCCAGGGCTACTCTGCAGCCCTATCTTAAGGGATTAGATCTTCTAGGGACTGGCCTACCATTCCTTATACCCCACCCCACCACCAGGGAAAGCCACCACTCCAGACTAGGTCACTCAGGTCAGTTGCTCATAAACATCTCCCAGCTGGGCTTCCCAAAGGCAAGGAGTGTCCTGATCTGCTCCAAGTGCCCAGCCCAGCCATTTGCTGCCCAGAGGTTAGAGTGGTGCAGCCAGTCCTCACAGGTCAGGCCACCACCTCCCAGCTTCACGGAGTCACTGTTTCCATACCCGCCAGCCTCTCCCTGCCTCCCTTTCCATTACCCTGATTGTCACCTGACTTGCAGCCTCTCCCGGCCAGAGAAAACTGGGGCAGCCAACTCCCTAGGCTTGAAGGACACAGGGAGGGGGCAGGTGCAGGGAAAAGGTTGGGAGCATTCAATAGGAGGGTGGAGCTAAAGGGGGGGGTGGAAAGAGACCGAGGTGCTGGAGCAGGGGCAGAAGCAGGGTGATGAGTGTGAAAAATCAAGGGGTCAAATCTGTAATTCCAGCACTTGGGAGGTAGAAGAAGGAGGATCAGTAACTCAAGGCCAGCCTCAGCTTCATAGGAAGTTTGAGACCAGCCTAGGCTATATGAGACTCTATCTGGGGGGTTGTGGGGGATCTGAATCCCAAGAACTGAACCAGCCATCTACATGTATACCAGAAACCATGTCCCAAAGCCAACTTCTGGCCAAGGTAGGAGTAGTTGTCTAGTCTCTAATAATAAAGTCAACTAGAGCCAACACTTTACAAGTTTGCCCAACATGGATTATGGCTCTCAAGTGGCACAGGTGTTTTATAGAGGACACCAGGGCTCTCACATCAACAAAGTGACTTATTAACTCCCTGTATATCCCTGGGTGAGTGGCAGGCTGGGACAGAGACTCAGAGACTTACTTTGGTTTTCTGGTTGTAAAATCCACTTTTCCAATTGCTCAGCCTCTGGCAGACAACTCTAAGGAGGCCTACAAGGGCAGGAATATGCCCAAAGGTCACCAGCGGGTTAATAACAAACCAGCCCTAACTGTTTCTCATTCTAGAACTAAATATGACCCCAACTATTGGTATGTGTGTTCTCCTAATCTCTAGGGCACCATGTAGTAAAAACACAGGAAAATTGCCTTTGAGGTGCACTATCCCCCCTCTGCCCCCCAAAACCCAGAATGTTATTTGCAGTCAGTTCCTCAGCCTCTTTAAGACTAGAAACTCTGCCCCTCCAACATGGGAAGACACTACAAGTCTTCGATGATGCTAGGAGGGGTCTGGTAGCCTTGCAAACCCCTGCCTCCTCTCTCCCTGTGGGCTGCAGACTGCCCACTGCCTGGGCCACCTGCAGATCCAGGAGGGAAAGGTAGGGCTGCCAGGAACTGGTTCTTGTTTAAATATAAACCCATCTGATAACTAGCAAACAGCCTACTTCTAAGATAAACAAATATAAGATTTGGAGTCCATCAGCCTCACCCTAGACTGGTCCTTTCCCACCTAGTAGCTGTGAGGCTAGTTGTGGGGGAGGAGAGAAAGGTTCTAGGAAGTTAGAGAACGGTCACAAAGGAATGCCACACCACTCCTCTGCCTGGTGGCTTATCATCTGTAAGCCTCTCCACACAATCCTTTGTGTATGTGCTTTTCAATAGTGTTAGAGAATTGGACTCAGGGCCTTAACAGATCAGGAAGCTGGGCTCTGAGAAGGTGAATATCTCAATGTCTTGTTACTAATAACAATGTTTCAACCCTCCCAGCAGTGCCAGGAAGCAAGATGGCCTTAGAAATAGCAGGGAGTCATAGAGCATACCAAACCTGAATGAGCTTTGTTCTCTGAAAACAACAGATGAAGCCTCAATATTGCTTGACAGGGTGGTGGGGGATGGTACCACCTGCTCCACAGAATTCAAAAAGAGCCAGGTGTGGTGGCCTCCGCCTTTGATCCCAGCATTCAGGAGGCAGAGGCAGGCAAATCTCTATGGGTTCAAGGCCAGCCTGATCTACATAGTGAAATCCAGGCTAGCTGGGGATACAGGGAGACCCTGTCACAAAAAAAAAAAAAACCACAAACACACAAAAAGATCAATTTTGAAGGGTGACTGAACTATGTTCAATGTCAAAGTGCACACACACAAGGCAAGGCACTATGAATGTTTAGGGTCCAGTACAAGTACTTTCTGTACATCAGTAGAGTTCTAGATACTGTGATGTTGAACTCCCAAAGGATATGAGGTTAAATGACGAGAAACTTCATGCCCAGGCCAAAACTCTTCCCACAGAGCTATCCTAGTAGCCACGAGGTAGAGAGGAAATGGGTGACTCAGGCAGGCAGTGCTTAACACAGTGATTCACAGAGCCCCCATCCATCCCCTTTCCCTAATTTTAAGCATTCATTTGGAAACTGCACCCATTCGTCAGTGGAGGAGGCTGATGAACAGCTAGGAGCCAATCCCTCCCAATGGGAACTGGGGCTGGGAGCCCAGCCTGGCTCCCAGCTGTTCATTCAGGCCAGCTCAGCACTCCAAGTCCTTGGAAAAGCCTTCTGTTTCTAGGCACTGGGGATGGCAGAAGCTGAATGCTCACCCCACTTCTCTTCTGACACAAGGACTTGTTTAGATTCCGAAGGAAGCCAAGAAAGCTCCCCTTCTTCCCCTCCCCAAATGGGAAGCGGGGCAGGATTCGGATCCTTCGATGGCAACAGTCCAGCCTCCTTATTTTATTTATTTTTTTTCAATTTTATTTATTTTCTATGTGTATGAATGTACTGTCTGCATACAGGTCTGTGTGCCCGCGTCTTGCAAGGCCGCTGAGGTCAGAAGAGGGTGTAGGATTCCCCTGGAACTGGAGATAAAGACGGTTCTCAGCTACCATGTGGGCACCGAGAATCGAACCTGGGTCCTCTGCAAGAGCAGTCCGTTCTCAACCGCTAGGCCATCTCTCCAGCCCCTACCAGCCTCCTTATTTTAAGAGTTAGGGATACTGAGGCCCAGATACAAAGCATGTATGCAGTAGGAACCAAGGTATCTAAACCCATCCTCTGGAATGTTCTCCAATGCACAATAAAACCAGACACCTCACATGTTTAGTCAGATTTGGTTCTGATCTTGGCAAACCACCACATTCCTTTGAACATCCGTTTACAGAAAAAAAAAAAAAAAAAGGAGACAAATTTGCCTACCCTGAAGTGTCATGGGATATATTCAAACTAGTAATAAGTAACTCTGAAGCACATTTTAGAATGAAGTTCCATGCATGAGTTTATTTACTCATCCAAACACCTCCAGAGTGCTGACCACAGGGCAGGTATTTCACTAGAACAAATAAGACAGAGTTCCTGTCACAGTTGGGAGGGGGTCCTTTCCCGGTCCAGGATTTGGTGTATTCTCATGCCCTGGAGGGAGGGAATGCCTTAGATGTCTTCAAGGTTTCCTAGCTTTAAATAGTTAGTGTTTAGTTGTTAATCACCATCTAGCTAAATCTCCTCATTTCACAGATGGAGGACCAGAGAAAAGCAACCTCCTGGGGCTCTCAAAATCTTGGCCCAAATACTTTCTCTGGTGTGTGGTAACTCTATGGGCTCCAAAAAGAGTTCTCACCTGCTCCTCAAAGGTCCTAGAATCCTGTAGGCTTCCGCCTGTACCCCCCACTTCTGTGCAATCAAGGTGAGATTTCTCAGGCAGACCAAAATGTCTTTAAGTTGAAGTACACCTGGTGTGTGTGTGGAGGGGGGGTTGGGGTTGTAATATTTCCTCAGAATTGCCTGGGATTGGTGCCAAATCAGTGGGCTGTGCCCTTCGGCAGCAACACCTTGGCCCACCCCTTATTCCCAAAACAAGGCTGTCTTTTAATTGACCAGGGAGGGAGTGGCAGAAAGGCAGATCAGGGAATGCTCCCAGATGGACAGGAAGAACTGGTTTAGAACAGCAAACCCGCCAAAAAAAGGAGAGGGCAGCTGGGTGTTCAGCTTAGGTTCCCTTTCCCAAATTTCTTCAGGAAGGGCACAGGTTTGGGTTAAATCTAAAGCATGGGAGAGAGGATAGGAGGATCCATGCTCTCTGCTACCAAGATGATATCATTAAATCTCTTGGTTTCCCTCATCAAGAAAATGGGTATAATAACACAATCATCAAGTGCTAGATTTTCTGAAAGGACAGAAGGTACTCAATTATTAGAAAACACTCAATAAATCATAACAACCTTTAGGCAAAACCCTTTTCTTGGGCTTCATTTTCTTCTCCTCCATCTTCAAGAAGAAAATGGCAGATCCTACCATCTCTCAGGTCTAAGCCTAACTTGACAGTTCTGCTTTTACTGACCACATCCTGAGGGGGAAGCCCTGTGTCCTAATTAGAGGCAAGATGTCTGTGAATTACCCAGGAAGGCGAGAACTGAGGTCAGGACAAGCGACCGAGACTAAGACCTCCGGAAGCAGCTGCTCAGGACTGACTTCTGCCCTTGGCTGACGGATCAGGTCACCCTACACAGATTGACACAGCCCCCTTCCCCCAAACCACATCCTTTGGACTGTCCCTGGGACACAGCGGTCTACTCCTCCCCCTGAAGCACCTGCAGGCTCAGCAGTCCCAGAGCTGAGAGTGACATGTGAATGGCCACATGGTGGCCTAAGCCACCACCTGCGTCCTTTCTCCTTACACTGCCCAGCCAACGTTTCTGTGGCTGCCTCCCCAAGGACTCGGAATCCAGAACACCTTTCATCACCTCATGAGAGTTAACCACATCAGAAAGTCAGGTGGCATGGGTTCAAATCTTGCTCAGCTACAAACCTTTCTGCAAAGACACACAGGTTCCAGTTCATTCTACTTACAATTCCTTGAGGCTTCCCAGCCCCAAATATCAACAGATGGTCAGGCCAGTCTTGAGTTACCCAAGAATGGGACCTAACAGTAGCCACAGGAACTAGAAATTAAGATTAAAAAAAAAGACACTGGGAAGCCTGGCTGCCTAATCTCAATCTGACTCAGCCGGTTATTAGCTGTGTGACCTTGGGGAAGCGACTTGACCTCTCTTGCTGCCTCAGGACTAGTTTAAGAATAGTAAACAGTGTGTTGTGGGGTTTGGAATTAAAGACCTTGTAGAGCCTTTAGAAAGCTATTAGATTCAGAAGGCTGCTGCTCAAGAAGAAGAAGATGAAGAAGAAGAAGAAGAAGAAGAAGAAGAAGAAGAAGAAGAAGAAGAAGAAGAAGAAGAGGAGGAAGAAAGCGGCTATTACAATGGAGGTGAGCACACTAAATGGAGCCAATATCTGCTTGGATTGGGGGGCAGGGGAGCCTGCTCCAAAGAGTTTCACTCATTCCTCTACAAAGACTGCTGGATGGACTCAACTTAACCCAAGGTAAGTCCCCAGGAGAAAGAGACTGGAGTGGTCAAAGGAACGAATATTAATGATTAATACCTCGCTATTCCAAAAAATTAAACGAATGGGTCTAATGGCTGAAATCTCCTGGGCAGATCTCCTCTCCCAGCTATAGCCATGCCCCCAAACTTCTCAAGAGTTTGCCTCCCTCCTCCTCAGGCAGTGGCCGAGATGGAGCTTCCTGTGGCCCAAGACCCTGAAAAGAAAAGGCTCCTCCTGGCTCCCTGGAGCCGTCTCTCCTCCACCCCCCTTGACCCCACTCAGGGTGGGTGCCTCGTTTCCCTGTGTACAGCCCAACTCAAATGAACGCTTCTTGCAAAACAGCTGTAACTCAACTCCTAGCGGTGAGCTGAGCTTAAGCCCTACCAAGCGTCTGCTCCAGAAAGATCAGAGCCCCAACTTTCCAGGCACCCTAAAAAGGCAATGGTCACCTCCTGCTCCACTGCAACAGATCCTTTGTGCAGACGGAGAAGGGAGCACTTGGGGACTTGCTTTCCTCCCCAAGTCAATGGCAGGGCTGTTGCCAGAACTAAGGCCTGAACTCACTTCACTTTCCAGGGTGTGTGAAAACAGGGTTCCCGCGGAGCCCTAAACGTCATCCTCTCGGACTACTCAATTCCCCCCTCGTCCCCAGACTATCTCACATTCTAGACCTGGCTGCCTGGGCTCCCAAAGAGCCAGGAGGGAGAACCCGCGCACAGAGTCTGCCTCAAGATCCCAGCGAAGGGACGAGGATGTGGGAGGAGAAGAGTTGACACCAACTTAGTCACGTCCCAGCCAGGAGCCCGCGGCGAGGCTGAGGCCAGCGCAGGAGAACCGAGCAACAGGCTAGAGGAGCGCGGTGCGCGAAGGGGTCACCAAGCAGCCTCCCCGAAACCCCAGAGCAAAGTTCCCAACAAAGTTCTCTCCTCCTGGGCGTCCAGAAGAGGCTGGCGCAGCTCCGCCTGGCACCCGACTCCACCGGGATCCCAGTAGCCTAGAGAACAAAGCATGCACCACCTCCCCTCTCCGCCCCCAGACACCTCCCAGCACCTACCGACTCCGTGGCGGCGGGGACACCTCCAAAGAGCAGCAGCAGCAGCAGCAGCGGCAGCGGGAAGAGGCGGGCGGGCGCCATGGTACCGGCGGGTGTGGACGACGCGGGCTAGGCGAGTGGCCCGCTGCCCGCACCCCGCCCGGAATTCCCCTGGGAAGGCTGCGCCTGCGGGGCGCTGCGCGGGCTGCGGAGCTGGAAACCCCGGGACCCGCCCCGAGCGTGCCCGCCACCTGGCGACCCCGCCGCACCCTCCGGCTTTCTTATAGGACCCCTTAGGAGACGAGTTTCCCACCCCCATCACTGCGTCTAGCCCCATATTATAGCTGGGGAAACTGAGGCCCAGAAACAGGAAGGACTCATTCTTGTTTACACCAGCCTTCAAAGCGGGTGCGCTCTCCTCTGAAAGTGCGGAGGCCTTTCCCAAATGGAACGTGAAACTCGGAAAGTTTTAAGACAGGGCTTTGCAAATTGGCTCTTTTATTTTGTTTGGATTTTGGTCTTTTTGAGACAGGGTCTCCCTGTAGCCCCAGCAAGCCTGGGACTCTCTAAGTAGACCAGACTGGCCTTGAACTCACAGAGATCCTCCTGCTTCTGCCTCAGGAGTGCTGGGAGTAAAGGTGTGCACCACCTCCCTTGGCTGAGCAGCAAACTTTGAACAAGCTAAATATTTCAGGCTTAGATCACTGTGCTGCCCAAGCTACTCTTAACTCAAATGCGTCAGCTCAAAAGCTGCCCTGCCAGCATGGTGGCGCACGCCTTTAATCCCAGCACTCAGGAGGCAGAGGTAGGCGTATCTTTCTGAGTTCAAGGCCATTCTGGTCTAACAGGGAGACCTTGTCTCGAAAAGACCAAAAAAAAAGCAGCCCTAAAAAGTTAAAGGAATGAGCAAGCCAGTGTGGAAACAATATTATCTATGAACAGAAATTTGGAAATTCTCTTATGTAACAAAATATTTTACACACACACACACACACACACACACACACACACACCCGTCATTAAAAAAGTAAAACTGGGGCTGGAGAGATGGCCTAGTGGTTAAGAGCGCCTACTGCTCTTGCAGAGGATCCAGGTTCGATCCCCAGCACCCACATGGCAGCTGAGAGCAGTCTTTGACTCCAGTTCCAGGGGAATCTTTGACTCCAGTTCCAGGGGAATCTTTGACTCCAGTTCCAGGGGAATCCCGACACCCTCTTCTGACCTCCCTGGCATTGCACAACTCCACAAACCTACATGCAGACAGTACATTCATACACATACAAAATAAATTTTAAAAGTAAAACTAATTCTTAGCAGATCACTGAACAAAAATAGGCGGGAAAGACTCTGTCTGACCTCTGGTTTTGTTTTCGTTTTTTGAAACAAAGTTTCACTGTGTAGCCCTGGCTGACCTGGAACTCACTATGGAGACCAGGCCAGACTCAAACATAGGTACCTCCTGCCTCTGGCCTCCAGAGCAAGTGCTGGGATTAAAGGCCTGGGCCAAAGTGGAAAGCGATTCATTTCCAGATTAGAAATTTCCTTTAAAAAATGTCATTCTAGCCGGGTGTGGTGGTGCACGTCTTTAATCCTAGCACTGGGGAGGCAGAGGCAGGCGGATCTTGATGAGTTCAAGGCCTGGTCTACAGAGTGAGTTCCAGGACAGCTGGGGCCACAGGGAGACACTGTCTGGAAAAAGACAAAAAAAAAAAAAAACAAGTCATTCTAGCGGGGAGTGGTGGCGCACGACTTTAATCCTAGCAGGTAGAGGCAGGCAGATCTTTGTGAGTTCAAGGCCAGCCTAGTCTACAGAGTGAGTTCCAGGACAGCTGGGGCTACAGGGAGACAAAAAAAAAAAAAGTAATTCCAAAACACAGAGTTGAAGTGTTGCTTAGAGTTCTGGAGTGCAAGAAGGCTGTGACATGCTTCAAGTAAAAACACATTGTTTTATAAGCTTTGTTCAAAGCATAAAGTAAAAGCTCTTAGCTGTAAATTTGATGCTAATGAAGTAACAATGTACTGAATAAGGATACAGTGTTTTTATAACAAAGCATACATAAAGCAAGGCTATATGGGGGTATATAGTATATAGAGAGTATATATAGTATATATATATATATATAGTTATAGTTATACAGTAGAAGCAGGAAATGAAAAATTATTGATAAAAGCTACAAAATTTTAGTTACAAAAAATGAGTAAACCCTGAGAATCTAATGTACAGCATGGTAGCCATAATGAAGAATTTTGTAGTGTATACTTGATCATTCAAGAGGGTTGATTTTAAATGTTTTCATCAAAAAGAAAGAAAATGGTAAACAAAGTTACATAGTGACTGATTAATTGATTGATTGATTGATGAAGATTCTGTGACCAGAGACCTCAGAACTTACCTCTGTAGTTCTTTAAAGGAACCATAGTCTGATATTTGATAATGTAATGTTTAAGGAAACTTTAGAAATCTTAATTAGCTTAAATGACAACTATGTGTGTATAGTTTTAATGTTCTTTGTTTTGGAAACATATTCGATAAAACTTGTTTTAAAAAATGTTATCCCTCTTAAAACTAGTCTGCAAATTCATCTCCTTTCTCAAGTTCCCATCCACACTGTATCAAAGAAAGTTGTCTGCCCCACCCCCACCCCTCATCCTTCTGTAAGAGGGATGGTGAGATTTTTCTAGACCTCCAGGTATAGGTCCTGTTGGAATTACCCTTAGAGGGTTAGAGAACATCCTAAAGCCTAAACCCAGCACCTGAAATACCATGGCAGGAGAACTGGCAGAATTTAAGGCCCTCTACTGGTGAGGTGACAGCGTGAGACCCTACCTCAAAATGGGCCAGTTTAAGGGAGAAAGGACATCCCAGGAACATCAAAGTACCAACCTCTGAAATATGTACAGAGTGTTCTACAAGTGGGCATGTCATGAATTTACATACTTTATATCCTTCCTTCCTCTTCCCCTTTTTTGAGATAATGTCTTCCTGAATTCCCCAAACTGGCCTCCAAGTCTCAAAGCTCTCAACTCAGCTTCCCTAGTAGCTGCGATTACAGGTAGTGATACTGTGCCCTGTTCCCTGACTTCTCTTACTCTGTTCTTTAATTATTATCCAAGAATGAAAGTCTCTTGCGGCAGAGAACCTGAAGAGTAAACTGATTTTCAAATATAGAACATATTTTTCCTACAGGCTTAATGGTGACCAGTTCTTTTCAGTGCTTTGAATAAACTTCCCTAAAATTTGGAAACAGAGAAAACAAGTGAATCATCCCAGAATAAGAAGTTCTTTTGCAATTCAAATGGATTACAGTCTTTGTTTTCCCTGGAACTGAAGGAGAGCCTAATCTAGTGGTCAAGAGATAACCCACAGGAAGTAATTTTTGATGATGGGTCAGTTTGTTCTCTTAGCTGTCCGTCATCTCATTGCTGTGACAAAACTTTTAGTTCCCACAAACTTCTTTAAGTGTGAAAACTCAGCACTTACAGCCAGCCCAGCAGTGTACTGATAGATAAATGTTTGCTAGGAGACATGAGAGTGCTAATTTGTCCACCAGTTCCTGTATAAATACTACCACCATGGCCGATTTCTGTGCACCAATGAAATGTTGCTGATAGGGGCTGGAGAGACTGCTCAGCGATTAAGAGTGTTGGCTGCTCTTGCAGAGGACCCAGGTTCAATTCTCAGTACCCACTAACTAACAACCATCTGTAACTACAGTTCCGGGAGAATCTGACGCTCTCCTTTGACCTCCTTGGATATTGCACCACATGGGTACACTTACATACGTGCAGGCAATACACTCATACATATAAGGTGAAAATAAATAAATAAAATATTTTTAAAATAAAAATGAGCTAGACATGGTGGCCCATGCCTGTAATCCCAGCACTTGGGAGTCAGAGGGAGGCAGATCTCTGTGAGTTCAAGGCCAGCTTGATCTACAAAGTGAGTTCCAGGCCAGCTGAGACTACAGGGAGACTCTGTCTCAAAAACACCAAAATAATAATAATAATAATAAAATGTTATTGAACATGGGATTAGGAAGTGATTTGCCATGTTTCTAGCACAGTAGATATAAATTAACTTTAAAATTTTTTAATTTAAGCCAAATGTACTGGCATATACCTTTAGTCCCAGCACTTGGGAGGCAGAGGCAGGTTGATCTCCGTGAGTTCAATGCCAGCCTCATATACATAGTGAGTTGTAGGCCAACTGGGGCTATAGGGAGACCCTGACTCAAAAAGACCCCCCCCAAAAAAAAACTTTAATTTTTCTTTTAAACTTTGAGACAGGGTCTGGCTAAGTTGCCCAAGTTGGCCTCAAACTCACTATTCTCCAGCTTCCCAAGTATCTGGGATAACAGGCTCCACACCAGGTTGGTTAATCAATCTTTTTTTTTAAATATTTTATTATTTTAATTTTTTTTTATTTTAATTTTATTTATTTCTGTATATGTATGAATGTACTGTCTGCATGCAGGTCTGTGCACCAGTGTCGTGCAATGCTGCGGAGGTCAGAAGAGGGCGTCGGATTCCCCTGGAACTGGAGTTCTCCTGGAATTGGAGTTTCGGATGGTTCTCGGCCGCCATGTGGGTTCTGGGGATCGAACCCGGGTCCTCTGTAAGAACGGTCGGCGCTCTTAACCACTAGGCCATCTCTCCAGCCCCAGTTAATCAATCTTAAGAACAAAGATAATAAAGTAGAATGAAAAAAATTCTGAAGTAATGTGTTTTGAGTACTTATTTTCTTTGCATTTGTTTGTTTATTTAGTTGGTTAGTTAATTATTTGGTACTGGGTATTAAAGGTACACACACTAGGTAAACATTCTACCACTAAGATATTCTGCTAGCCTTTACTTTAAAAAAAAAAAATCTTTTTTTTTTTTTTTTTTTTTTGGCCAGGCATGGTGGTATTAGTCTCAGCACTCAGAAAGCAGAACAGGAAGAGTTCTTATGAATTTGAGGCCACCCCAACCCTCAAAGCAAGTTCCAGGTTAGTCAGGACTATATAGTGAGACCCTGTCTGAAAAGGGGGAGAGCAAAAGTGGGGGACATGCTGTCATACACCTTTAATTCCAACATTCAGGAGGCAGAGGTCAGCCTAGTCTACATATTGAGTTCTAGGCCAGCCTAGTCTACATATGGAGTTCTAGGCCAGCTGGGGCTACAGGGAGACCCTGTCTCAAAAAGCAGACTCTATTTTGGGGGTGGTGGTGCATGCTATGGCTCACATGTGGAGGTCAGAGGATGACCTATGGGACTTGGGTCTCTCTTTCGACCATGTAGATCCCAAGAATCCAACTCAGATTATTGGTCTCAGGGGAAAGTGCCATCACCCATTGGACCATCCTGCTGCCCCTCCTGTTTAAATGTAATTTAATTAATTACCAATTTATATAATATAATTCGTAGTAAGTTATGTTTAACAACTAGTTCAAATTCTTAAAAGTTGATTCTCATGAAACATTTCAAGCTGGCTCTACCCCTCTGTTGCTATCTGGGAGACATAAAAATGAAAAATTGGAATAAAATTGGGCTAGAGAGATGGCTCAGCAGTTAAGAGCACTGGCTGTTCTTGCAGAAGACCCAGGTTCAAATCCCAGCACCCACATGGCAGCTAACAACCGTCTGTAGCTCCAGTTCCAGGGGATCTGACTCCCTCTTCTGAAATCCGAGTGCATTACACAATACGGGTTCACTTACACACATTCAGGCAATAAACACATGTACATAAAATAAAAATAATAAATAGCCGGGAGTGGTGGCGCACGCCTTTAATCCTAGCACTTGGGAGGCAGAGGCAGGTGGATCTTTGTGAGTTCGAGGCCAGCCTGGTCTACAGAGGGAGTTCCAGGTCAGCTGGGGCTACAGGGAGACCCTGTCTCAAAAAGGCCAAAAAATAAATAAATAAATAAATAAATAAATAAATAAAATGTTTAAAAAGTATAATGTATACTAATGAGTAAATCCCAAGACTAGGGAAACTAGGGAAACTAGGAATTAGACAATATACTCTTAGAAGATAATATATATATATAATATAATAATCTCGTTTCAAACAGTAAATAGAGTCATCAATAAGTTTCTTAATGTAAAAAATACACTATGATAAAATTCTGTGGAAGACTGTGGAATAGGAATTTGAGTACATGAAGAAAAGGCAATAAAGCAAACAATTGATGTGTCATTTATTTACTTATTTTATGATAGTGTCTCATTATGCAGCACTGACTGGCCTGGAACTCCCTATGTAGACCAGGCTGACCAAACTCACAGAAATCCCCCTGCCTCTGTCTCCTAAGGGCTGGGTTTAAAAGTCTGTGCCATTGCTTCTTGGCTTTTGGCTAAGATCAAGTGTAAAAAGTCTGTGCCATGAAGCAGGACCCGTGTGTGTGTGTGTGTGTGTGTGTGTGTGTGTGTGTGTGTGTGTTTTTCCAATGGCTGGCTGCAGGAGACAGGTGGATCAATAGGGCTTGCCGGCCAGCCCAGCTAGCCTACTCAGCCAGTTCCACACCAATAAGACCCTGTTTCAAAAAACAAGGTGGATGGCTCCTAAAGAACAAGACCTAAGGTTGACCTCTGGTCTCCACATGCACCTGTGCATATGTGCACTCACACGAACATAAACACGCACATTTGTAGTAGTGAATAAAAGACCCTGCGTTCTTTATGGAGTAGAAGTGAAAAGGCAAAACTAATGAAAAAAGAAGAAAGGAAGGAAAGAGAGAGGGAGGAAGGGGAGGAAAAGGTGGGAGGGGGGAAGGAAGGAAGGGAGGGAGGGAAGGAGGGGGGAGGGAGGAAGGAAGGAAGGAAGGGGAAGGAAGACCAACAGAAAAATCTATATTTATAAAAAATTACTATTGCTGGGTATGGCGGCACATGCCTTTAATCCCAACACTCAGGAAGCAGAGGCAGGTGGATCTCTGTGAGTTCAAGGCCAGCCTAGTTTACATAGTGAGTTCCAGGCCAATTGGAGCTATAGGAAGACCCTGTCTCAAGAAAAAAAATTAAATTAAAATTAAATTACTGTTTGTGGTGTAATGGGGGCAGGGGTGCATTCATAGCATGGTGTGAATCCCGAGGTCAGAGGATGATGTTTTAGAGTGGGTTCTCTTCTTCCATCTTCCATGGGTTCCAGGGATGGACCTCTGGTTATCAGGTGAGAGCCTTACCAGCTGAGCCATCTCACCAGCTCTCTACATAGTTTTTAGGATCAGAAGTTCTCGGATCCAGGCATTACCTATTGGAAGAAGGTTTGCAAATAAAACCCTTTGCTCCTCTACTCTTGGAGAACTTAGGGAACAAGGAAAGACAGTGAAGAGGCAGGCCCGCATCCGTGCTCAACATGCTGCTTCCCTGCCACTTCCTTATTTTCTATCCCTAATGGAGCGAGTCCGAGGGATTTCATTGGCTACGTGCTATCTATCTTCTCTTAGCTTCTTTTCAAGCAAATGGAAGTGATTCATTCAGAGTGTCATCAGGCAGCCTCCTCCTCCAACTCTAAAAAGGAGCTGAGGCACAGCCTATGACGGGGTGAAAGTTTTCGTCTTTTTTCTCAGATTTCCTAAGCCACTTGACTGAGCCTGGGTATATATCTAGAACATCCCGGGACAGGAAGCCCAAGGTCCCACAAACTGTCTTTAGATGCCATTTCCGGAAGCCTCGAATCTCTCACCTTCTAGCTTTCAACCCGCCCCCCACTCCCACAATGTCCAGTGTTCCACAAGTCCCTACCTATGGACAGGCATCCTTTCCCCTCATGTTAGGAGGTAAAAACAAGCTCTACAGTTAGAGAGATCTGGGCTATATTCCTTGCTGTGTGATCTGGGGCAAGATGCTTTACCCCTCTGTCCCTCCAGGTCCTCATTTGTAACCTGGGGGTCATTATAATTCTGAACGTCATGAAAATGTTGACAGTATGATGTTTAGCACAGTAGCTCACCTACAGACCTCTTATCAAAGAGGTTTTCCTTGTAAAGAGTTTTAAGATATTTCTTTCCCCAAAAGCACACACACACACACACACACACACACACACACACACAGAGCAAGTACGTAATCTCAACACTGTTTTCAGATCAACTAAGAGATTCAGTCATGGGCTCTGTCACCCAGAATGATGCCAGCCCTGGCTGGTCTTCCTTGCTGTATGCAAATCTCCCTCCATTTCCACAGAATGGCAACCTGGACTTTCTAGAGCTGTGGAATGTCCAGCAGCTACCTTGCATAACCATGGAAACTGGAAATACCCTGGTTGGAAGGAGCCTCCCAGACTACTCAGTACAACAGTACCCCAACTGAAAGACAGGCAAACAGAGGTCCACACTGTGAGTCAACACCCACAGGAGACATTTGAATATTCCTGAAAAGAACCCTTCCAACTAGACCATTTGTTTGGATTATTTTCCTAAAACATGTTCCTTATCTGATACATGTATTTGTTCTTTTACTTGTTTTCACCATCAGATATAATTGACATGAGGCAGGGATACTGGCTCACAGAAGTTGCCCCGGCGTCTCACCTAGCATCACAGGTTGTTTGATGAAAATTTGCTGTGTTTGGGATGGGGGGGTGTAATGAGCAGTAGTGTGCTTGCCTATCAAGTACAAGGTTGCTGAAAGGCAACAAAGGGGAAAAGGAAAAGGTTGCTTGTATGTAGAATTGGAGGATTGCTACTTGGGTGTTTCACCTGAGGCTTAGACACAGTAATTAATTCAGTTGGTCATTTATCCAACACCTTGAACACCTTGCTGGTGAAGCTTTTTGATAAATCCTGCACAAGAGATACTGTCCTTGTTAAGTCAAGGTCTCGTTAAATAATTCAGGCAGGGCTCAAACTCAGAATCTTCCAGCTTCAGCCTCCTGAATGCTGGGATTACAGTATGCATTTTAGCTCCCTGATTAAAGGACAACAACCACAAACACTGTAGGATAAAGATCTGAATCCTGTATATCACACTCTGGACTAATATCTCTCTCTTTATCTAGGTCTTGCAAATATAAAAAACTTGCCTTATTCAGACACCTTAAGAAAAAGGAAGGCATGAGTGGAGAGATGGCTCAGCAGTTAAAGAGCACTGACTGCTCTTGCAGAGGACCCAGATTCTGCTCCTAGCACTCACATGGCAGCTGACAACTATCTGTTACTCCAGTTCCAGGGGAAATGATGCCCTCTTCTGACCTCTGCAGGCATTGGATGACACGGCTGCACTTACATACATGCAGGCAATATACTCATACAGATAAAATTTAAAAAAAAAATCTTTTAAAAAGGAAAAAGAAAGCAGGTACAAATGCACTCACCTATAATCCCAGTACTCAGAAGGCAGAGGCTAGTCTGGGCTGCAGAGTGAGACCTTGGCTAAGAAAAAAGCGAAAAGGGGGCTGGAGAGATGGCTCAGCACTTAAGAGCGCCGACTGCTCTTGCAGGAGACCTGGGTTCAATTCCCAGCACCCACATGAGAACTGTCTTTAAGCCAGGCGTGGTAGTACACACCTTTAATCCCAGCACTTGGGAGGCAGAGGCAGGCAGATCTCTGTGAGTTTAAGGCCAGCCTGGTCTACAGAGTGAGTTCCAAGCCAGCTGGGGTTATAGGGAACTCTATCTAAAAAAAAAAATAAAAAAAAAGCAAAGAGAGAAAATAAGGAGTAAGGGAGGGAGGGAGTAAGGGAGGGAGGGAGGGAGGGAGAGAGGGAGGGAGGGAGGGAGGAAGGGAGAGAGGGAGGAGGAGGTATGGCTTTCTAGGACCCTAGATCATTCCTTTCAATGAGAAGGACACTCTTCTCAATGTTAAACAAACTTGAAGCCTAGTCCTGATGCTCTTCATTGCAAGCCTTGGGCACTGCAGCAGACTATAAACTCTGAAGCTATTTTCTTATCTGTTTAAGTTAGGTTATTATTCTCCATCTCGCAAGGTCACTTGGGGAGNAATAAATAAATAAATAAATAAATAAATAAATAAATAAATAAATAAATAGAAAACACCAAACATTGCAATGGTTTCATAGATTTGTAAACCTATCTCCAGATTTCTCATCCTCTCTCTAATTTTGGACAAAGTCCCTCTGTGTAGTCCATGCTGTCATGCACCTTGCAGAACTCCTGCTTTGTAATCCCAGGTACTGGAATTACAGGCATGCACCAGTATTTGCTCCAGACCTTTAACTGTGCATTGTCTCCCTAGTGTGAGTTTCTCTCCTTTATATTGACTTGCTGGGTCTGTCTTCTGTTCTACACTTAGGGGACAGTCATTTTCATCATCTTGTCCTATGGCTTTCTCCTTGAATGAATGAAGATTGGTAACCCAGGCAATAATCTCTACTACCAATTGGTTTAGAAAAGGAACATCTTGGGGTTGGAGAGATGGCTCAGCAGTTAAGAGCACTGACTGCTCTTGCAGAGGGCCCAGGTTCAATTCCCAGACCCACATGGTGGCTAAGAACCGTCTTTAGTGCTGGGTGTGGTGGCGCACACCTTTAATCCCAGCACTCCAGAGACAGAGGCAGGCATATCTCTGTGAGTTCAAGGCCAGCCTGGTCTACAGAGCGAGCTCCAGGCCAGCTGGGACCTAAAGGGAGCCCCTGTCTCAAAAATACCAAAAAAAAAGAACATCTAGCTTCCAATGTACCCTGAGCAGAAGATGGTCAACAACATCACCTGGGCCCTGTGAAGCCAATATTATTACCTCTTATTTTATAGATGAGAAAACAGACTGAGAAAGAAAGAAAGAAAGAAAGAAAGAAAGAAAGAAAGAAAGAAAGAAAGAAAGAAAGAAAGAGAAAGAAAGAGAGAGAGAGAGAGAGAGAAAGAAAGAAAGAAAGAAAGAAAGAAAGAAAGAAAGAAAGAAAGAAAGAAAGAAAGAAAGAAAGAAAGAAAGAAAAGAAATAACACGGCTGTAACAAAGCTGCCCCAACTGACCTGCAGACCCAAGATTGAGTAACATGTGCTACTGCTATTTGCCATTGAGATTTGGGGCCATTCGTTATGTAGCAAAAGCTGAGTAGTACAAGATTTAAACCCAGGTTTCTTTGATGCTATCTGCCTTCCCATTCTGTCCCATCAGCTTACAACCCTGATTCTTGTTCTCCTCACAAAAATAATTTTTTTATGTGTTTTGTCTTCAATGGAGTAGGAAGGAAGATGCTGGGAAAAGAGCTTGAGAAATGTGTCCCCAGGAGCCTCTTGCACGCTAAACTCATACCTCCCTCAGTCCATTACAGGTGACAGTTGGAGAATGGTGACTGATAACAATCACAGCCATTCAAAGCATGCTGTGGAGCTTTTTGAAGAAATTTTTATCTATTGTTACTGCATTTTGCAAGCAGCCCCAGGACAACAGAGTTGATGCTATTTCAAGCCCCTTTATTTCTCTTCCTCCACTGAAGTTCTGGGCACTGAGTTAGCACCCTATCTCAGGGCTCCAGCTCCCAAGATTGCTTTTCCTCAGTTGAGGAAACGAAAGCAAGGGGATGTGCAGGGAGTCGTCTGGACTACAGAGCTTCACTGGAAATTTAGCCCTTGGATTCTACCCCGGCTGGAGTACTTGACCAATACTGTGATCTGGGCCCTTCCTGTGTGGGAGGCAGCATGTTCTTGGGCTGACATGACCCGGCTCCTGGAGCTGGGGTGCACTGAGAACTGGGGGACACTGAACCAGTCATTTAGCTGAGCTTTCCTTTTCCTCCCAGCTTCCCCTCCTTCCTGAAGTCCTCTTCCCGAGTTAAACTGGTCAAGGAGGAAGCAGTGCAGCCATGTTCCACAGAAACTAGAAGAGGCTGATCACAGACAGAAAGAGCTGTTGTTGCAGAAGAAAAGTAATCCAGCCGGGAGTGGCTGGTGCACGCCTTTAATCCCAGCACTCGGGAGGCAGAGGCAGTTGGATCTCTGTGAGTTCAAGGCCAGCCTGATCTACAGAGCAAGCTCCAGGCCAGCTGGGACTAAAAGGAGACCCTGTCTCAAAAATACCAAAGGAAAAAAAAAGAAGAAGAAAAGAAAAGAAATCCAGAAGTGCAGTAAAGATCACAGTATAGCTCGGTGGTAGAGACTTGATTCTATATGGTGCATGAAACCCTGGGTTCATCCCTAGCATTGGGCTGTCAAGGGCACAACCATCTGCAAACCCAAGCCTGCCAGATTCTGACTTCTTCTTATGGGCATCCATGGTGATTCACCTCATGTCCTGGGTCTCTGCTTTCTCCTTCAATAAATGAGGATGGAAAAAATAAAAATAAAAAAAAATAAATGAGGACGATCATATGATGATACCCAAGCTGTTAGAAACATAATGACTAGTTTGCCTCCATGAGCATTGTACACCTGGGTGCACTTACATACGTGCAGGCAAAACACAAATACACATAAAGTTAAAGCTAATCAATTAATTAATTTTAAAAATAAAATTAAAAGCCAGGCATGGTGGCACACGCCTTTAATCCTAGCACTTGGGAGGCAGAGGTAGGCGGATCTCTGTAGGTTCAAGGCCAGCCTGGTCTACAGAGCAAGTTCCAGACCAGCTGGTGCTACAGGGAGACCCTGTCTTGAAAAGACAAAAAAAAAAAACCTTTTAATTAAAAATTTAAAAAAGGTCTGAGCCCTCCAGGGACTCAGGAACAGTTTAGACTGTGACAGGATCAAGAAATAAGCTGAGAGCCATGGAACAGATAGGGGCACATGCCTTTAATCCCAGCATTTAAGCAAGAAGATTATGAGTGATGTCAACCCGGGCTACACAATGAATTCCAGGTCAGACTGGGCTATGTAAGGAGATATTGTCTCAAAAAAGCAAAACTAAGGACTGGGCCTGGTGGCACATGCCTTTAATCCTAGCACTTAGGAGGCAGAAACAGGTGGATCTTTGTGGTTCAAAGCCAGCCTGGTCTACCTACATATTGAGTTCTAGGCCAGCCAGGGCTATAGAGTGAGATCCCAGGACAAACAAACAAACAAACCCTACCCAAACCCAAAAAACTAAGCAGCCAAACCAAACAAATGAAAAAACAACCAAATTAAGAAAACTTGAAGGATGAGGCAGCTACTCAGGAATGCCTCACTGATCTTCCTTTCTAAGGTAACTTAGATATTGACAACGACTGTGCTGTGGGAGGGAATGCAAACTGGTACACCCCCTAAAGCTGGAAATAGATTTACCATTTGCTCCAGCCACACCACTCTTGGGCATATACCCCCCAAACTCTGTATCCTACTACAGAGAGACCTGTTCATCCATGTTCATTCCTGCTCTTTTTTTTCTTTTTTTTTTTTTTTTTTTTTTTTTTTTTTTGTATTTTTGAGACAGGGTCCCCCTTTAGTCCCAGCTGTCCTGGAGCTCGCTCTGTAGACCAGGCTGGCCTTGAACTCACAGAGATCCACCTGCCTCTGCCTCCCAAGTACTGGGATTAAAGGCGTGCGCCACCACAACCGGCTCCATTCCTGCTCTTTTCAAAAATAGCCAGGAAGAGCTGGACGTAGTGGCACATGCTTTTAATCCTAGCACTTGGGAGGCAGAGGCAGGTGGATCTTTGTGAGTTCAAGACCAGCCTAGTCTACAGAGCGAGTTCCAGATCAGCCAGAGCTACAGGGAGACCCTGTCTCAAAAAGACAACAACAACAAAAAAAATAGCCAGGAAATGGAAACAACCTAGATGTCCACCAACTGATGAATGGATAATGAAAATTTGATACATTTACACAATTAAATATTATTCATGGGCTAGAGAGATGGCCTAGCGGTTAAGAGCGCTGACCGCTCTTACAGAGGACCCGGGTTCGATCCCCAGCACTCACATGGCGGCCGAGAACCATCTGAAACTCCAATTCCAGGAGAACTCCAGTTCCAGGGGAATCCGAGAGACCCTCTTCTGACCTCCGTGGCATTGCACAACACAGGTGCGCAAACTTGCATGCAGACAGTACATTCATACACATACGGAAATAAATAAAATTAATAAAAAAATTTAAATATTATTCATTTGTTGAGGAAAATGAAATTATGAAATTTGTAGACAAATGGAACTAGAAACAATCATCTTGAATGAGGTAACCCACACCCAGAAAGACAGCTGTTGCATATTCTCTCTCATAAATGGATGCTTGGGCTGGAGAGATGGCCTAGCAGTTAAGCGCGCCGACGGCTCTTACAGAGGACCCGGGTTCGATCCCCAGCACCCACATGGCAGCCGAGAACCGTCTGAAACTCCAATTCCAGGAGAACTCCAGTTCCAGGGAAATCTGACACACTCTTCTGACCTCCGAGGCATTGCACGACACGGGTACACAGACCTGCATGCAGACAGTACATTCATACACATAAAGAAATAAAAAAAAAAAATGGATGCTTACTTTGAATCTTTCCATACCTGTTTCAATTGGGAAATCCGCAGAGGTCAGGAAATTAGTAACAGGCCAATGGGAGCAGAGGCTTCATGGCAGAGGACATAGAAAGGTAGGGAAAGGGAGCTATTAGAACAGGAAGGGTTAAATGGAATGGAGAATGGGAGAGTAAGGGAGAGGAGGGAGGGTGGGGAGGGTAACTAACACTAAAAGCCGTTTGAAAAAGTCATCTGGAAACCTATCACTATAAAAGCTTCTTAAAATATATACATATACAACTAAAAAGACCTTAGAGTCGTCCTCTAAGGGGAGGAGAGTGCTCCTACCAGACACCTTAGTCTAGGGGAAAAAAAATATGCCCATTGCCAGGAATGGACTCCCTGGTTTGGAGTTGTTAACCAGGGAGGTTCCATAGACCCTCACACAGTCCCGGGTGTTGCCATTCCTCTGGTTGCTCCTAATGGTAAGGCCCTAGTGCTGAAGTCACTACATACATGGAGAAATCAAGCTGGTACTGATCTCAAAGCTTCATCTGTACTGGCTAGCTCATAGTACTAGAAGTGCTAAGCATGGTATCAGAAGAGAAAGGTAAAAATCAGCCTTATGCAGCTGTGAACACTGAGAGCTACAATAATGACTGGCCTGGCATATATGCCCTCTGGTGCAATAGTGTGGCATGCGTGTTGTGCACGTAACCAGTCACTTTCTGATTAGATTTAAGACCTAATTCACAAGATGTAGCCCATACTCGGCATGGTTATCAGGGCCAAGATCCTGTGACTACACAGGTCACAGGCTGTAGGGGAGAACCAACTTATATCATCCTTCTAAATGGACATAGTATTAAGCCAACTCCTAGTGACTTACCATTACACATGTAGATGAGCGTATCTCTCAGCTCTCACCAGAAAAGCATCTTCTTGCAGCAGATGCTGATTAACACAGAGAGACCCGCAACTGGTCAATGTGCAGAGAATCAGAAACTATGGAGTGCTTGGCCCTAAATGGAATACCTATATCGTACTCCATCCTCCTAAAGCTCGGGAATTGTTGCCTGAAGAGAAGACAGAAAGAATTTAAAAGGTGGAGGTGGTGGATGAATACGAGGAAGCCTTATTATCTCAACACGAGAAGGCAGTTGCACATATGAACTCATAGTTCTTGTGACAGCATGCATAAGACCTGCAAAATCTAAGCACAGAGGCGGTAGGTGGGCAAGAAGCCTCTGCCTACCTACCCCCTCTGTGGTTAGAGGTACTATTCACAATGGACAGCTGCTGGGAGAGAGTCAGTTTCCTTTAAGGGTGTGATACTGGGTACGTTGACCACATCCAAGAGCATTTGGGAAACACAAATTAGATTCAATAAGCCTTTAAAAAAATAATAGAGATGGAGCCGGGTGTTGTGGTGCATGCTTTTAATCCTAGCACTTGGGAGGCAGGGGCAGGCAGATCTTTGTGAGTTCAAGGCCAGCCTGGTCTACACAGTGAGCTCCAGGACAGCTGGGACTAAAGAGAGACCCTGTCTCAAAAAATATATATTAGGACTGGAGAGGTGGCCTAGTGGTTAAGAGCGCCAACTGCTCTTTCAGAGGACTCGGGTTCGATCCCCAGCACCCACATGGCGGCTGAGAACAGTCTGTAACTCCAATTCCAGGAGAACTCCAGGTCCAGGGGAATCCGACACCCTCTTGTGACCTCCGAAGCACGACACGGATTAACAGACCTACATGCAGATAATACATTCATACACAAAAATAAATAAATAATAAATAAAATTTTAAAAATATATATTAAAAATACAAAAAAATAATAGAGGACATGAAGTGAAGCAGGGGAGGGCTAGGTGGGGATGGAGAGGGGGAAGGAGTCTGAATATGATCAAAATATATTGTATGAAATTCTTGGGGCTGGAGAGATGGCTCAGCAGTTAAAAGCGCCTAAGAGCACCGACTGCTCTGGCAGAGGAGCCAGGTTCGATTCCCAGGACCCACATGGCGACTAAGAACCGTCTTTAAGCCAGGCATGGTGGCACACACCTTTAATCCTAGCACTGGTGAGGCACTGCTTCTGCAGGGGGTTCTCTGAGTTCAAGGCCAGCCTGGTCTACAAGAGTGAGTTCTAGGCCAGCTAGGGCTACAGGGAGACCAACCCTGTCTAAAAAAAAAAAAAAAAAAAAAAAAAAATCTTAAAGAATCAATAAAAATGGTCAAAACAATCACACCAACTGAACCTTCAAACACAAAATAATCAAGCTAAAAAACTTGAAGAGGGAGACAAACTATTCGAGAATAATCACCTCTCCACCCCCACCCCCCTTTTTTTTGTTGGGACAGGGTCTCTCTATGTAGCCCTAGCTGGCCGGGGACTCACTATTGTAGACCAGGATGGCCTAGAACTCACAGAGATCTGCCTGCTTCTGTCTAGCTGGCCTTCCTTTCTAAGATATCTTAGACATTAATAGATGCCTGGAAAAGAATCCTTAAGAGAAACAATACTGTCCACTCAGAGGAGAGGCCCTGCTACCTACCAGCATTCCTGGTATCGTCCACTCACCGTGGAGAGATGTTTTGCACAGAACCACTGAAGATCCAGCTTAGTTAGAATACAGAATCCTTTCCCTTGAGCCTCTGGGTGTAAAGGAAAGAACAGGGAGCTTGGAGTGAAGCCGGATACTCCAGGTGGTTCTTAATGTTACTATTGCTTTGTTTTGTTTGCAGTTCTAAGGATAGGCTCTACTGCCTTGGGCTAGTTAAATACTGCCTCTATCACCAAGCTACACCTCCAGTTCTTGTACTTTTATAAATTTTGATTATTTCTGCTGATAAGACCTGTCACACTCCAGCTGAGTCACTTCCTCCTCTGGGTCTCAGTTACCTTATCTGTGAAATGGGGAAATATTTATGCTCACCTTGTTGGGGAAAATAGATGAGGTTATGTAGGGAAAAGTTTTCTGTAAACTGTAATGCCTAGTGCACTCATTGGAAAAGGAGTAGTGGATGGATTGACACTGACTTGGGTTGGAGTTCAACTCAGTAGCTTACTGGTGGTGTGGCTTTGGGTAAATAGTGTCCTTCTCCCAGCCTTAGGTTCCTTATCTGTTAAGTGTGACTATTAATAGTATTTACTACTCACAGACTTGTTTTAGAAATTAAATAAGAAAACAGAAGTGGGGACCATACAGTAGGTGTGCAGTATTGTCCCTTCTCAAACAAAGGTATGCACACCTAGCCCTTAAAGGAGCCTGGATAACAAAGTGTTCTCAGTCTGAAGGAGAAAACAGGCAGCCAATGAGCTCTCTCCCTCGTTTCCATTCTAAGAGAGGAACTCATTGGCCAGAATCCAGGATAGTCACTGGTGTGGAGGACAGGCAGCCAAATGCCAGCCTCCCACATGGAGTTTCCAAAAAATGTGAGCACAGAGTTGCGTAACCTGTCCAAGACGTATGTCCGGAGGACTTGCATAAACTGTTCCCAGAAAGGAAAACATGAACAGAGCAGTCAAGCAACCTAAGGGAGGGAGGAGGGCATCTGGGGAGGGGAGTGAGATTAGAAAGAGGAACTGCTGGCCCTGGGAATACAAACCAAGTCTGTAATCCCAGCTACTCCAGAGACAGACCGGAGGACCACAAATTCAAAGCCTGTCTGGTCTACAGAGAGAACGCAAGGCCAGGGAAACTTAGTGAGACCCTATCTTAAAATAAAAAGTCACAGCCAGGCGTGGTGCGCACGCCTTTAATCCTAGCACTTGGGAGGCGGAGGCAGGCGGATCTTTGTGAGTTCAAGGCCAGCCTGGTCTACAGAGTGAGTTCCAGGACAGCTGGGGCTACAGGGAGACCCTGTCTCGAAAAGACCAATAAATAAATAAATAAAATAAATAAATAAATAAAAAGTCACAAGAGCGTTAAGGAAATAGCTCAGTGGTACAGCACTTGCCTGGCATGCGTAAAGCACTAGGTCAAAGCCCCAGTACTAAGAGACATTTAGAGAGGGGCGGGGGGGGGGCATTTACAAAGCTCCTCCAATGTCCTCAGCCCCAGGCTCTTTCTGTCTGATAATTATGGTAGATCTTGCATAAATCAGAGCTTAGGTATTTCCACATTCAAAGGGAACAAATAATAGCAACAATTATCACTAATATTTACACCACACTGAATACTTATTGACTTAAACACACATTTGATCCTCAGAACAGCCCACAATATGGGCACTATCATGATCCCCATTTTATGGAAGAGAAAACCAACACCATTGAGGGACATGAAATAAAGTTCCCCAATGTCATCCAACAAGACAGTAGTAGAGCCAGGATTCGAATCTAAGAAATTCCATGGGGGAACTGTGTGTGACTTATGAAGGTGGATCAGAAAGTGACCCCGGGAACAGTTGTCCTTACATGCTCACAGTTGGTTGAGCCCTGTGGGAGCTATGTAAGTCACCAAGTACCCTCCCCTCCCTTCCACCCAGAGGACAGTTTGTCCCCGCTTGTGGCTGTTGTCACTCTGCCTCTGACCCAAAGTTTAAATTTCATTCATAAGTTTCTAACCACAAATTTGGCAGCATGTGAAGGGCCCTTGGAGACCAGCTATTTTAGTCCCAAACCCTCATATTACAGATGGAAAAAAATCCTAAAGCCAAATGGGAGCCATCGATCCATCAAGGTCATAGAGAAATTTTCTGTTGGATGGAAGAGTTGGTTTGGTGTCAACTAAAGGTCATCTTGTTTTGTGGTTACCACATATGTACCTCTGACTTACTTGGGGATCTCTTTTAAAAATTATTTCTTATTATTATTGAGACAGATCTTCCTATGTAGCCCAGGCTTGCCTAGAACTCATGATCCTCCATGTGAGCCTCTAGAGTATCAGAATTGGACACATGTGCCACCATTCCCACCTTGGGCTTGGGTTTGTTTTTTTGTTTTTTTGGTCTTTTTGAGACAGGGTCTCCCTGTGGCTCCAGCTGTCCTGGAACTCACTCTGTAGACCAGGCTGGCCTTGAACTCACAAAGATCCGCCTGCCTCTGCCTCTCAAGTGCTAGGATTAAAGGCGTGCGCCACCAAGTCTGGCTGGGCTTGGTTTTTTGACTGGAGGTGAAGTTCAGTAGTAGTGTTTGCTTAATAAGTGAGTCTCTTCAGCATTAATGAGAGAGAGAGAGAGAGAGAGACTCCTTTCTCATTTATTTTGTTTGTGCATACACTCATACACATACATAACTCACACACATACACACATACAAATGTGCCACAGCATGTTGTAGAGGGCAAAGAACAACCCACGGGAGTTAGTTCTCTCCTTCCACCCTGTGGGTTCCTAGACGTGAACTCAGGTCATCAGTCCTAGTAGAAAGCACCTTTATCTACTGAGCTATTTTGCCAGTTCTAAGAGCCTAGTTTTTGCACTATGCTTTTGGGGAGAAATCTGAATATATCACATATTTCTCAGATGATTCAGACGTCATAGGGCAATGGATTACATTTGGAAGTTGGAATCCAATGTCTCAGTTTTGTTTTGTAGTTTGTTATTAGGGCTCACTAAGGGACTTGCCCAAGATCACATAGCAAGTCAGTTACACTTGCCTGACTCTGGTGAAATTTGAAAAAAAGCTCCAAGGAGGCTGTCCAAGAAAACTGCACGGACCCCCTACCTCCTGGTTTCCTTCTTGGTTTCAGATCAGATATAGGATGATGGTCATTTCCTGGGCTCAGCCAGGTAGGAAGTTTTAAAGGAAACAGCAAGGCGGGAAAGGATGTGGCCAGGAAGTAGGGGTTTCCCAGAGGCAAGGGCTAAGCTCCGGAAGTGATGTCAGACACTAAGGATCCAGACAGTCAAGCTCAAGTTACCTGTGAGCCCTGTTTCAGAACCGGTAGAAGAGAACCTTCCCTGCGGGAGATAAGATGGGGTGGAGTGGACCTGCTGTGACTCAAAGGGTAGACTCCGGCACCTAGAAGGAAGACAGAGCTGGTTATGGGAACTAAGCCAGACCTCAGCACTTTCCCTAGTCCTCTCTCACCTTTTCTTGATCCTTCACTCCAAGTGGGGGATTTACTTTTCCTTTTCTATTTCCTACAACTCCACTACCCACTCCACTGTCTCCCTCCCTCCCTCCCTCCCTCCCGCCCCCATCCCTCCCTCCCTTCCTTCCTCCCTCCCTCCCTTCCTTCCTTCCTCCCTCCTTCCCTCCCTTCCTTCTTTTTTCTGTCCTATGAAAAGGAATTTGATGCTTATAGTCAGATGTCCTGGGTTTGAATCCAACATCAATTTCTTTATATATAAAAAGAGGAAATATATACCTGCTTGGAATTTAAGGATTAAGCAGCTCAGGTATGCACTTGATAAACAGGATTACAAACATTGGATCATGTGAGCGATCAGTTGACCAGAGGAATTTGAGTACATATTTGTTGAACACAAGTATTGCAGCACCTAAACTTTGGTTGAGCTAGAAACTACCTCAGAAATCTTTGGGCTGTAATAACTCCCAAGCTGGAATTCAAGTGAATTATTTACAGTTTCCAAATGATAAGAGAAATCGAATATTCTTGATAAAAATGAATTTATTTACTTTCGTTTAAAACTGTATCCATTCAAAGAGATAATATAGCTATCACAAGCTATTCAGAAATTCTGACTGGCAGTTATATGACTTTAATAAATTGTTAAGTGAGAAAATAATTAGGGAGTGTAAATGAAATGTTGGAAAGCGTTCATCTTGTCCAACTCATTTCATAAACAGGGAAGCTGGGGTTTAAAAAAGGAAGTTCCTCCGTGGTCACACTGCCGTAAGTGGCAGCACTGGCCCTAAAGCTCAAATTCTTTTCCTAGAACCAGTTACTTCCCTTCTTTCCACTTCAGAGAGGGATCTATAAGGTTGGGAAGTTGGGGTCTGCTGGGACAGAAATTAGTGAGTCAGCAGTTTACCATTGCCCTTTCTCTGTTCTTGATTCATTCTGCAAATATTTACTGACTGGTCACTATTCAGTCTTTAGAGAAGGAAAGGTCACAATTTGATCCCAGATATGACTTCAAAACATGTATTTTTTTTCTACTGGACACGGACATTAACACCCACTAACGTTGCCATCTCATGTCACCACGTCTGAAGACAAGTGAAGTGTCCTGGGTCCTAACCTTCCCAGCATCCAATAGGTGTGATTCAACATTGTAATACTTGTAAACACCTGAATTCTAACCCTGAGTTTGTCACTAACTTTATGTCTTTGAGAAAGTATATCACGGGGCTGGTGAGATGGCCTATCGGTTAAGAGCGCCGACCACTCTTGCAGAGGACCCGGGTTCGATCCCCAGCGTCCACATGGCGGCTGAGAACCGTCTGTAACTCCATTTCCAGGGGAATCTGACGCCCTCTTCTGACCTCCGCGGCTTTGCACAACACGGGTGCACAGACCTGCATGCAGACAGTACATTCACACATAAAGAATTTTATTTTTTTTTCTTTTTTTTTTCTTTTCTTTTTTTTTTTTGTGTATGAATGTATTGTTTGCATGCAGGTCTGTGCACCCGTGTCGTGCAATGCCGCGGAGGTCAGAAGAGGGTCTCAGATTCCCCTGGAACTGGAGTTCTTCTGGACTTGGAGTTACAGACGGTTCTTAGCCGCCATGTGGGTGCTGGGGATCGAACCCGGGTCCTCTGCAAGAGCGTCGGTGCTCTTAACCGCTAGGCTATCTCTCCAGCCCCACACATAAAGAATTTTAAAAAAGCAAAAACTAAAAAAAAAAGTATATCACTTCCCCTTTCTGGACTTTAGTTTAATCATCTGTATGAGGCAGTGGCCAAAAATATGTAGAAGAGCTTGAAAATTCTTTTCATGTTATCTAGATCAACTAGAAGAAAACACAGAATCTAAGATAAAAATAGTCAATGTTTATTACTTTTTTTTTTAATTTTAGAAGGCAGAGGCAGGCTTATCTCTGTGAGTTCAAGGCCAGACTCTTCTACATAGCCCAGGCCAGTCAGGGCTACATAGTGAGACTGTCTCAAAAAAAAAAAAATTGGATACATTTTACTTATTATATGTGTGAGTGTGGCAGTCAGAGGACAGCTTGTGGAAGGGAATCAGTTCTCACTTTCCACTGCGTGAGTCCTAGGGTTTGAAATCTAGCAGCAAGCACCTTTTAAATGCTGAACCATTTCGCTAACGTCAAATAGTCAATGTTTATCATCTCATTAACGCCTAGACTTGCAGTCCCTTTTCCTCTCCCTTGGGAATAGACATTTTAAAAGATTTCCCCCTCTAGCCAGGAATGGTGGCGCACGCTTTTGCTCTCAGCACTTGGGAGGCAGAGGCAGGGTGAGTTCAAGGCCAGCCTGGCCCGCATAGTGAGCTCCAAGTTAGCTGCGACTGCAAAAGAAAAATCCCCTCTAGAGGGCGCGCAAGATCCACAGTTTCGATGCCTCACTTCCGTTTGCCTTCACCTTTTCTGGTGCGCATGTGCAGTGATTGCTTCCTGGCTGCTCCAGCTCCTAGATGGTGAGGCCAATGGTTGCATCCACTGCGCCTGCGCAGTGTCAGCACCCCACCCCCGCCGCGGTCCCCGGAAATGCTTCCTTCCCACGCATCCCCGGGGCCACTCTGCCTCTCTAGGCCGCCAGGACCTGTGCTCCATGGTTCTGTCTGTCAGCGCGGCTTCGGGAATCAGCCGCTGAGTCCCGGCGGCGCTCAGACACTCCGCGCCTCGAGCCGATCGCGGGTGAGTGAACCTGGGAGGAGCCTGAGTGGTGGCGGGGGGTCCTGTGGCCGGAAGGGCTGGCTTCCCCCCTTCACTTCGGGAATGGGTCGGGTCGACCCCCCCTCCCCAGAATGAGCTCTCTCCCTGGTCCCAGGCCCCCCCCCGGGGGGGGGGCGTTGCCTAGGCGACGGCCTGCGGGCTGCAGCGGCTTGTGTCTCCGTAGGTGGCGGGGCAGCCGCCGGCTCATGGCGTGGCGGCGCTGACCCGTCCGGGACGGCATGGCGGGCCAGTTCCGCAGCTACGTATGGGACCCGTTGCTGATCCTGTCGCAAATCGTGCTCATGCAGACTGTCTACTATGGCTCGCTAGGCCTGTGGCTGGCGCTGGTGGACTCGCTAGTGCGCAGCAGCCCGTCGCTGGACCAGATGTTCGACGCCGAGGTAAGCGTGGGGCTGGCGCAGGATGGAGGCTCGGTCCTCCGGAGTAGGCTTTTGTGGTCTGATGTCTGAGCTCTGCATCCAGCTTGTGGGCCAGGGAAGGGATTGCACAAGTCCCATTTGTAAAATGGAATGGGCGAGAATAGCGAGGCCCTTGAGTGCATAGGCAGGTGTGTCCGACATTTGGATACTGTGAAAGGATGCTGTCAACTGCAAAGTTCTTGCTTTCGAACTATGTAATCGAGTTTCATAAAAGGAAAAAAACAATCTCAGAGGGTTTTAAGTAATTTTACAGTTTTGTGTTCTATCCTCTGTCACATGTGGCCCTGGTTGGACACTCACAGCAGGTGTTAACAGTGAACAGGTCTGTGTCCCAGGCAAACATGTTAAGTCTCCTTTCCGAGACTCTGGGATAATAACTTCTCTTCTCAGAGCTCAGATTCTCAAGGGCCACTCTAGGGAGAGAAGTAGATAAACGGGCATTCATGGAATACAAGTAAGCTTGGGTCAGACAGGTCTCTATTTAAGATCCACTATACTTACTGTGATTCTTGGGACAAATGTTACCTTTCCTGTCCTTAGTATCATGAAATTGGTATTAGGTTATAAGCTGTAGTGCAAAGGGCCTGTCTAGCCCCAAATGTAGTGATGGGCTGAAAGATGGCTGAGAAGTTAAGGGCTTATACTATTCTTGCAGTGGACCCAAGTTCAGTTGCCAGCACCCAAGTCTGGCAACTCAGAACTACTTGTAATTGCAGCTCCTGGGGGCTCTGACACCTCTGGCCTCTTGAGAATACCTGCACTTCTGTACTTACCCACCCATACATACATATGTCTATAGACATATAGACATACACATAATTAGCAAAACAAATTTAAAAATAATAAACCTACTCACTGAGGAAACCTTGTCAAGTTGTTTCACCTTCCCCAACCTTTCTTCTTCTGGAAAAGTGGGCAGAATAATTCTGCCATGTCATCCTTGGTACACTGTTAGAACTGGCTGGCCTGCAGATTAAAGCGCTTTGTAAAGTGTGGTGGAGGCCCTGAAGGTGTCAGCTAGGAGAAGCAGCTGTGACCGGTGGTAGGGATGTAGTAAGCCAAGTTCTTGGATCTAGGAGACCCGGGATAGAGTCCTTGCTCTTGCTCCCTAGTCCTTGAGTTGGTTTTGGCAGGTGACTGTCTGAAAAATAGTAACAATAATGTGAAATTATGGATGTCAGAAGCCAAGCTGAAAGTATGATGAAAGTGTTTGATATTTAGTATTTTGGCAAAGATTCGATTGCAGACTTACAGGGTTCTTAGCAACCTCCATTTTTCTTATAAGGGCATGTGGAAATCATGGGTTTTCTTGCACAGTGGTCTGATATGTGCAGCTGGAGTTCCAGCTTGGGGTTCAACACTTTTTTTTTTTTTTTTTGGTATTTTTGAGACAGGGTCCTCCTGTAGCCCCAGCTGTCCTGGAACTTGCTCTATAGACCAGGCTGGCCTTGAACTCACAAAGATAATGTAGTAAAGATTTTTAGTTCATAGCTCCTCAGCTCTACCATTGTAGTGTAAAAGCAACCATAGCCATCACATCAGAAAATAGTTGTGCAGGCTAAAGAGATGGCTCAGTGGTTAAGAGCACTTGCTGCTCTTGCGAAGGATAGGGGTCAGTCCCTGGCATCCACATGACACCTCACTTAACTCCAGTTCTAGGGGATTTGATGTCCTCTTCTGATCTCCAGGCCATTGCACTCAGGCAAAACATACATTCATATGTACATTCAGGCAAAACAACTTATGCACATAAAATAAGAATAAATAAATATTTAAATTGGCCTACTTTTTTTAGAAAAGAAGAAAGTACTTTGGACTGTGTTCCAATAAACTTTATTTACAAAAGCATGTTCCTGGCCTGTGGAGCCATAATTTGCTAAACATCTTTCTTTTTTTTTTTTAATTTTATTTATTTCTGTATGTATGAATGTACTGTTTGCATGCAGGTTTGTGCACCCATGTCATGCAATGCCGCGGAGGTCAGAAGAAGGTGTTGGATTCCCCTGGAACTGGAGTTCTCTTGGAACTGGAGTTCTCGGCCGCCATGTGGGTGCTGGGGATCGAACCCAGGTCTTCTGTAAGAGCGGTCGGTGCTCTTAACCACTAGGCCATCTCACCAGCCCTGCTAAACATCTTTCTAAGACCTGATTCTTGCTATTTACTGTATCATCTTGGGAAACTTAATTTTCTGAACTTTTATGTCTTCTTTTCAAAGATTAGAATAATAATAATCCTCACATACCATGAGGATCAAATGAGATACCATAATGGATGTGTCTAAAACTGCCATGTTGGAAATAGGCTTCTGCACAGGTCCTCTGAGTCCAGGGAAGTATTTGTGCCTTAGGAGTCTTGCTGGGATCCTGGAGCCTGGGGTCTGCCAAGACACTTGTCCAGCATGTTTCCCTTTGTGATTCCCCCTCAGATCCTGGGCTTTTCCACCCCTCCGGGCCGGCTCTCCATGATGTCCTTTATCCTCAACGCCCTCACCTGGTGAGTATCACCAGCTTTGCTCTCCATCTCTTGAGGTCTGACTGGGGCTGACTTCCTGAATTAAAAAATGAGACAGGCTGACACCTTTTCTTGGGAAGGGTAAAATGAGTGCCAGAGCCCAGTTCTGTGGACTGGCTCTATCATGGGACTCCATTGTGGTTCTGACTCTGCCTGATGGCTTCCGTCTCAGGTCGCTTCCCTGATGTGATATGAGGTGAGGAAAAAATTAGACTGGGAGTCAGGAAAATTAGGTTCTATTCTTGTTCCTGTGTTACTGGCCAAGTTACTTTCCTCCTCTCTGGGTCTAGGCTCCTTATGTATATCTAGCAGTTGGACTAGGTGACATCTAAGGTCACTCGTGACCATTGCCTTATGTCTTAGGAAGCAGTTTAGCATAGTGAGCAAGATTCCAGACTTAAAAGACTTACTTGGGTTTGAATCTCCCCTTTACCACTAGTCTACTGACTTTGGACAAATTAATCTGTCTAAACTCCATTTCCTCATCAGTAAATGGGGCTAATACTATTACCTACCTCCTGTGTTAATTCACAGGAAGTACTTGAAATAATGCCTTATGCATTATGATTTCATAGTGAAGGTTGAAAAAAGTCCAGATGTCTAGCTGCTCTTGGGTAGTAGGAAAATGGATTGATGGACTGTGAGAGTATTTGCCTAGATTTGAGTAATCTTTTCTGCATTTTAGATAGATGTATGCTTTTGGGTGCCCCACCAATCTGTACCATTCCTGAGTTGCTATTTGTCGTCAGACTCATCTTTTTGTTTTCTGCTTGGTCAGATCCACTCTTGACATTTTCAGCCAAGTCTCTCTAGGCATCTGATACAATGACCCTTGCTTCACACTTACCCTGCTTGCTCCTGACCACCGTATTGTCATTGTAACTGTCCGTCTCCCCCCCCCCCCAGTAACCTAATGTAAGGCCAGGACAACCCAGTGACAACACGCTGCTGTCCTCTCCCCACAGTGCCCTGGGCTTGCTGTACTTCATCCGGCGAGGGAAGCAGTGTCTGGATTTCACTGTCACTGTCCATTTCTTTCACCTCCTGGGCTGCTGGTTCTACAGCTCCCATTTCCCCTCAGCGCTGACCTGGTGGCTAGTCCAGGCTGTGTGCATTGCACTCATGGCAGTCATCGGGGAGTACCTGTGTTTGCGGACAGAGCTCAAGGAGATCCCCCTCAGCTCAGCCCCTAAATCCAATGTCTAGAATCAGGCCCTTCGGACACTCTACTGGCACTTGGGCCCCCATCACCATGGGCTGCTAAGACCTCCAGATGAGGTCCAGCCTAGGTCTGAGAGGAAACCTGGAAATGTGAAGTCTGTTGGTGGAGAGATAGTGAGGCCCCACCACGAGGGAGATAGCAGTCATGATCACAGCTGCAAGAATGGCCTCTGTCTGCTGAAGCCGTGATAATCTGGAAGCCAGGAAGGGCACCTTGTTGAGGGTGTAACAGATTTGGAGCCACGTCACTATTGAGCCATCATACTGTCACCAGCCTGTTGTTTTAAAAAAAGAAAAAAAAAAAATCAAGGATCTCTGATTGAAGCAAAGCACTCCTCTCCTCTTGTCTTCTGTCTTACCCCCGGGACAGCTGGTACCTTTGCCATGTTGCCAAACCACAGTGATTCTGTTTGGAGATACACTTGATTTCTGGGTTCATAGCCACAGAAAGACGTAAGTGCAAAGTACTAGGCTGCTGACAGGGAGAGGATGGCAGATGGAGGCATCAAGCACAAGAGAAACGCACAGCCCATGCCCCACACGTCTGTGTGTCCAAGAACCTATGACTAACTTCCTGTAATCCTCTGTACCAAGTCTCTACCCTGCTGCTGGCTCTGAGCACAGCAGGCCACGGGACCCAGAGAAGAGTCAGCATCCCCTCCAGCCCTAGCATAATAAAAGCCATTACCTGTTGTCTAGGAATGAGCAGGCACTCAGCTCCCACTTGACCTCGGATGTGGCAGGAGTTTCTTTTTCCTGTCTTATTTGAAATTCTGTGGTGGGGGAGGGTATGACTGGTACCCAGCTTGCCAGTCCAGACTGTTGATAGTGCTGATGGAGGCAGGAATTTGCTGCTAAGGCTAGGATTTTCCTCTGGAGTGGCACTTCCTCTGTGAGGGGTTTGCAGCTGTCCTTCCTATGTACAAAAATAACAATATTTTCTACAATGCTGTCTGTAGTTTGTGATGCTCTCATTGAAACTGAGAGAGATCAGTACTGTTAGACAAAAAAAAGAACTATAAAAGAATTGCGAGGCCACTTTCTTCTTCCCTGGGCCTGAGTTATTCCTCCATTAGGGAGAAATACTAAATGCCAGGCTACATTTAATAGCATGTGCCTACTCAGGAGGCTGAGGCAGGAAGATCATGAATTTGAGACCAACCTGGGCTGTATAAGAAACTCAAGGCCAGCCTGTCTCAAAAACCACAGCAAAGGGGCTGGAAAAATGACTCGGCAGTTAAGAACACTGGCTACCCTTACAGGACCCAGGTTTGATTCCTAGCATCTGCATGGTGGTTGACAATTGTCCGTGAACTCCAGTTCCAGGGGGAATCCAATGCCCTTTTCTGATCTCTGGGCATTTCACGACAGAATAATGCCAGAATAATGCTTACATACATGCAGCCAATACATTCGTACACATAAAACAGAACAATAGCAGCAGCAAAATGTGTGTCGCCCTATCTGCCTGTAGCTACCTTTCCAAACCCACAGGTAAAGCTGCCACTTTTCCCACTTTTGATTGCTGAGCATGTGTGGTGGAACACACCTGCAGACCACCTCCGTTGAAGAAGTCAGTGTTTCTTTGGTTTTTGAGCTTACCCAAGACAGCTGAGCTTTACCGCTGGAGATGAGTTTCACTTCCCTAGAAAGCCTGTCTAGCCTCTTGGCTCTCAGCCATGTAGAGTAGGGCATTGAGGCTGGTAGGATGAAGGTCTAAGAATGAAAGTGGCTGGAGAGAAGCTAGAGTGACACCCTGGTAACTCGGGGCTGCGGCTACACTGCCAAGGGCCTCGGCCCAGCTGAATGGGTGCATTTCCTGCCTAGACCCCACAGACTCGGACTGTAAGTAGTGTGAAGAGCTTCAGGAAGTTCTGTGGCAGCTGTCCTTGAGCTGCTCTAGGTTGAAGCACCTTTTTCTGCATACCTTCTGTGATGACTATTCTGTGTCCCTTGAATGTTAATTTGATATTTGGAAATTGCAAAAACTCAAAGCCACCAGGGTTCTCCTCACCCCCCAGCCCCCAGTTATACAGTGACTGAGTGACACTTGACAGTAAAAATTAGATGACCTCCCAGGGCATGGAGACAGGTAGAGCCTGAGAACTTACTGGGCAGCCAGCCTAGCTGAAATGGTGAGCTTCCAGTTCAGTGGGAGTCCCTGTCTCAAGGGAGTAAGGCAGAGTGATAAGGAAGACACCTGGATGTCCTGCTCTGGGTTCCACATGCATGCACTGCACACACACCACATACAGCTTATGTGACCTTAATGACAGTTATGCAGTTTCTGAAGCAGGAGTAAGAGTAGTTTCTACAAGTGACTTCCAAAGAAGACTGCAGTGCATGTGAAGCATCCATCCAGAAGTGGGCCAAAAGTCTTTCTCTTCTCATGTAATCTTCGTAACAACCCTCTGAAGTAGGAACTACCATCATCCATATCTTACAGATGAGGAAACTGAGGAATTTTCCCATGGTTACTTGTAAGGAACTCTCAGTGTCAGAATGGGGCTCCAGAGATGACTGTTAATGAGCTTGTCAGAGGTCGGTAATTAGGGATGTACAAGTTCTGATCGTTTTTTTTTTTTTTTTTGGTCTTTTTGAGACAGGGTCTCCCTATATCCCCAGCTGTCCTGGAACTCACTCTGTAGACCAGGCTGGCCCTGAACTCACAAAGATCCGCCTGCCTCTGCCTCCCAAGTGCTAGGATTAAAGTCATGCGCCACCACGCCCGGCAAGTTCTGATTGTTTTAACAGTATCACCTCATAATCATACCTTTATATCCCAATGAATTTGTCTAAATATTAAGGTTCAATAGTACTTTATAGACATTACTAGCTATTAGAGAATAAACAGATAGGTAGTACACCAAATGGGACCACAGATTTCCGAATGACTTTAGGAATGCCGATAGTGTCTTGGTTTCCAAAGGATGAAGGCTGACATCTAAATCATTACCTTCTTCAGTCTTTTCTTGAGTCAGCAAACCTATTTCTGGAGATCTGAAGTCTTGACTCCGCCCCTCCCTTCGCCCTGCTGATCACCTCCATTCAGGCCATTAGAAGAGAAATGTGGAGACGTGTGTAATTGGTACTCAGAATAGTTTATAACCTCAAAAGTTAAGGAAAAAGGTAAGTCTGATTCAGAGGGCACCTTGGAGCCCTCATTTTAGGCAGCACCGTCTAAACTGACCCAATTGAAGCCAGACTGGCAGCTGGCCAGTATCTTGGAGAGGAGGTTTGGAGGAAGACCTCTATCCTCCTAAGTCCTGAAGGGCACCCCCCTGGAAGCTAAATTTCCTGGACTCTTCCTCTGTGGCTCTCAGGTCAGGCAGGACCAGAGGAACTTCCAGGTCACACTGCCCTGAACCTGCAGCCCAAAGACCACCATGCCCCACGCATAATGCTTGAGTGTCAGGGGAGGTGGATTTAGGGTACAGGAATCCCAGAAATCATAAAGCTATGTCTTATAGCAAAGTGGTAGAAGATGATAAAAACAGTAGTGAGGGGGCTGGGGCTATGGCTTAGCAGTTGAGAGCACTGGCTGAACTGCAGGGTCATCCTTAAGTCCAGTTCCTGGGGAATCCGACCTCTTCTGACCTCCATAGCATTGAACAAACATGGGTGTGCTCACATACATGCAGAAAGTGCACTCACACATAAAATAACAATAATGAAAAAATAAATCAGTAGTGAGGCACAAAGGGGTAAAGGAAGCCCAGTCCTGGCCTGACAGTACCTAGGCAAGTCAGTGGAGGAATAGCAGCCCAGTGCTGGAGGATGAGAAAGGCTGCAGTGGAGGGCAGGGTTAATTACACCACTTACACAAGTCTCCACATTTCTCTTCAAATGGCCTGAATGGAGGTGATTGGCAGGGTGAAGGGAGGGGTGGAGTCAAGATTTCAGATCTCCAGGGTTAAGCCCTGAGGTCCTCGTTCCAAGCCAAGCCTAGTTATCTCACCCTACTCCTTACTTGTAAAATGAGGACAATTGTACAGTCATCCCTCAGTATCTGCAGGAGTTTGGTTATAGGATCTGCATGGATACTAAACTCTGTAGGTGCTCATATCCTTTATTTAAAATAGTAGTGTAAGGGGCTGGAGAGATGGCCTAGCGGTTAAGAGCACTGACTGCTCTTGCAGAGGACCCGGGTTTGATCCCCAGCACCCACATGGCGGCTGAGAACCGTCTGAAACTCCAATTCCAGGAGAACTCCAGTTCCAGGGGAATCTGACACCCTCTTCTGACCTCCGTGGCATTGCACGACACGGGTGCACAAACCTACATGCAGACAGTACATTCATACACATAAATAAATATAAATAAATAAATAAAATAGTAGTGTAAAAATAAGAATAAAATGAATCCAGGTGTGACGGCTTGTGCCTGTAATCTCAGGAGGTAGAAACTTCTACAGGAGAGTTGCTGTGAGTTTGAGGCCAGCTTGGCTAGTGAGGCAGTATCTCAGCACACATACCCCCCAAAACAAAAAAGGTGTAGTAGTTCCTTATGATTATGTGCATTCTTCCATATTTCAAATGATGTCTAGAGTACTTTAGATGCCTAATATAATGTAAATGTGTGTGTTTAACTATAATGTATTGTTTAATGACTAATAGGAAGAATCTGTACATGTTCAATATGGATGAAGGTGGGGTCCCCCCCCAAGTATTTTCCATTTCCAGCTGGTTGAATCAGGATACAAAGTTCATGGATGCAGAACTCAGGGCTAGGGAGGGCAGATTGTACTTATTTCTTTGGATCATTGTAAGGATTTAATGAGATGTCACATGTCACTTAGCATAGTATCAGGGACATAGTGATTGATCCATGATTCTAAGTTACAATTACTAGGCTATTGCCCACTTTTCTATTTTACAGAAGAGGAAACTGCTTCTGATTCCACGTGCTTTCTAATACCATCACCAAGAATTATGCTCCCATCAAGCCCTTCAAAATGGTTACTGTATGTGTAATATATCTGCAGAGATAGGAATCCTTTGTTTTGCAGACAGAGAAATTGAGGATTAGGGAGTTAACAGTTTATAGCAGCATCAGACAACTGATAAAAAGCTAAGCCTATCTGCCTCAAATGCTTCATTCATCTTTTCACAGTCCAGTTGTCTGAGTAGTCTTAATGGAGACAGGCTGTCGGAGGAAGCCCTGGGAAATGGGCTGCAATTGAGTAGCTGCTTTTGAGGGAGAAAGCAGAGCTAAGACTAGCCTTGGGATGTTTTAGCATGAGTCCGAAGGAAGTTTAAGGTAAGGCCAAGGGTTTAACACCCCACAAAGTATATCTACATAAGCCTAATTCATTTCAAGTGTTCACAATAGATTTGAGTGTCTCCATTTTTTAAATGGATGAACTAGGGGCTGGGGATGTGAGTCAGTGTGGTAGTAGGATGCTTGCCTAGCACACGCAGGTGCCCTGGATTTGATACCCAGCACTATAAAAGAAGGAAACAGGTTCAAAAGTCCTGTAGCTTACTAAAATCCACTCAATACAAATTCACATTGAGTTAATTTTTTTTAATTTTTTTTAATACACTGTTGGCTTTTTTTTGTATGTGTATGAGTGTACTGTCTGCATGTAGATCTGTGCACCTGTGTCGTGCAATGCCGCAGAGGTCAGAAGAGGGTCTTGGATTCCCCTGGAACTGGAGTTCTCCTGGAATTGGAGTTATAGACGGTTCTTAGCCTCCATGTGGGTGCTGGGGATTGAACCCAGGTCCTCTGCAAGAGCAGTCAGTGCTCTTAACTGCTAGGCTATCTCTCCAGTCCTTAATTATTTTTTTTTAATTTTATTTATTTTGTATGTGTATGAATGTACTGTCTTCATGTAGGCCTGTGCACCCATGTCATGCAATGCCGCAGAGGTCAGAAGAGGGCATTGGATTCCCCCGGAACTGGAGTTAAAGACGGTTCTCAGCCACCATGTTGGCTCTGGGAACCGAACCTGGGTCCTCTGCAAGAGCAGTCGGCACTCCCAACCACTAGGCCATCTCTCCAGCCCCTCACATTGAGTTTAATAGCCCACCCCACCCCCATCCCAGTTAACTGGAAGCCATTTCTGTGGTAGCCTGGCCTCAAATCAGGATTTTACCAAACCCAGAAGCATCTCAGACTAAAGTTGTTAGGTAAAGGGAAAATGGGCAAGACTCCAGTTATGAAACTGGGAAGTGGGTTGGGGGGAGGCAGGGGCCTGGGGCCAAGGCCGGAGGTTGTGTTGGGAGCCACTCGTGTCTTCTCCCTGTGTCCTTTTTTTTTAATTATTATTTATTTCTGTATATGTATGAATGTACTGTCTGCATGCAGGTCTGTGCACCCGTGTCGTGCAATGCCACGGAGGTCAGAAGAGGGTGTCGGATTCCCCTGGAACTGGAGTTCTCCTGGAATTGGAGTTTCAGACGGTTCTTAGCCGCCATGTGGGTGCTGGGGATCGAACCCGGGTCCTCTGCAAGAGCGTCGGTGCTCTTAACCGCTAGGCTATCTCTCCAGTCCCTCCCTGTGTCCTTTTCCCCTGGCCTGTTGGATCTCAGCCTCTGTCTACACACAGGCCTCACCACACTGAGTGATGTGCCTGTGGGGACCCTGAGCCCAGCTCAGTTCTCTGGGGACAAAGTAGAAGTTGCCAGCCTCGTCCCAGCCCACCCTGCTGGGGCCTCCACTCGGACCCTCTCTGTATAGGCTCCCCCAAAGACTGAGCATCCTGTCCTGGCTGCCCACTGATGGTGTGCTGAGGACAGTTTACTAAACAGGAGCTTGGGAAGGGAGACTGAGTAAATTTTCTAAGTTGATGGGAACCAAAATGGAGACTACTGAGGCAAATAGCTGGAGTGCAAGCTGGGAAGACAGCTGGAAACGTGGGTGACTTGTCAGGTTAGGGCAAAGTAGCAGGCAGGAGTGTGCCAGTCAGAAGGGCCACACAGTGCTTAGATGGTCCTGGGCTCTGCCCATAGGAAGCAGAGTAGAGGGCAGTGGCCTCCCCACAGCTGAGCAGTCACAGTGTGGTATGGGATTTTTTTGGTGCCAGCCTTGGCTCTGGCTGGCCCATGGGCCTCTGCCTGCCCTTCCAATACAGATGGCAATGCCGAGCACTAGTAAGGAGGAGCAGTGTGAACGGCAGGTCAAAGGACTGTCTTCCCATCATTTTCCCTCTCCTCTTTATGATATGTTGCCTCTCTAGAAGGGCTTTGTGGTCCTGCTCTCTGCCCCTCAGTGTCTCAATGGTTTAGCAGCTCATCCGAGGACACACTCTGCAGCTAGCCTCAGGGGAATATAAAGAGGGTCAGAGTCTACATTCAAAGAAAACCCAAGATTCCTTGCCCTGTCTTCTCAACTGTGCACACGAGGCCCTGTAGCTCCTACTGATAAGACGGTGACCCAGATTAGAGGAAGTCAACTACTTGGGTTGAAAGACAGCATGCTATGTCATACCTAAGCGGTAAGACACAGGGCCAGCTCCCTGCCTGACCTGATGTTTTTCCATGCTGTGTGACCAAGGTTGAACCAGGTTAGACAGGATCCATGATCTTTGACCCTTTGATCAGGATGGGGGCCCATTTACTGATACTGTACACTTGATGATCAGTGGTGAGGTATATTGGGATTATTCCACCTGCCAGTCCCAGCTCACCTTGGGACTTCTCCTGTCTTGGGGAAATGAAATGGAGAAAAACCAGGAGACCTAGGCTAGTTCTTGCCCCTGTGATTCTTATCTGAGAGAGCCTGGGTAAGTCATTTAGTGATACAAGGTTCCTCCTCTCCTTGGCTCACAGGGCCATTGTGAGGCACTTTGCACCCAGGAAACAGCAGATGGTCTCTGACTTCATAGAGGAAGTGTGCACTGCTCAAGCAAACCAGCTTTCTGGTTTTTTTTTCTGGTGGGTGAGGAGTTGGGTTGGAGTGGAGAAGTCGGAGCTAAATTCTCGGTTCCGGCTTTTAGAGTGACCTTAGTAGCTTTGGGATGGGGCCAGGGTCGTCCAGAACCGTGACATACACTCCCCACTTGACCCACTGCCCCTGCCATCCGTGCTTATGTGCTTGACAGCTTCAGACAGGCAGAATCAGTGGTAGCATCATTCAGTGCCATATAGGCGATTTTATTTGTAAACTCCTGAATTTCCTATTTCTCCCTTTCAACTGGGTGCAGGGTCTCCACTATCCTCTCCTTACACTTGAGGTTCCTATCCAGGGTCACACCACCTGCGAAGAGAGATCTCAGTGTTAATCGCTAGAATCACCCCCAGAGGGCGCTGCTGTTTGGTGAGCAGGCACAGGGACAACACTATGGTTCCTGTGACAGGTTTCCCAAAGGGAACCCTGCCACAGACGTCAGAAGAGGGTGTTGGATTCCCCTGGAATTGGAGTTACAGACGGTTCTCAGCCGCTGGGGATCGAACCCGGGTCCTTCACAAGAGCAGTCGGGGCTCTTAACCACTAGGCTATCAATCCAGCCCCGTCTTTGGTTCTTAAATAACTGTTTGCTTAGAGTGAATCTTATTCAGAGCATGAATAAATCAAATAGAGTTGTTTGGCCCAAGAGGGAATGGGATCACACAAAGCCCAACATGGCCACTTCCTCCCTCCCACATTTAGAATCCCCTTAAGTATCTCACTGTGAGATTCAGAGCTATGGCAGTTCCAAACCTCCTGAGGCCTCCAAGTAATGAGATGACACACATCAGAACCTACACTTCCCAGTGCACCTTTTCCCCTAGAGTCCGAGTCTCATCCTGAGATATGCATCCTCAGCCCAGCTACCACCCTGCTGTGTGCTCACACAATGGCTTCCTTTCTCCAGGGAAGGAAGGCATAGCTTCCCAGTACTGCCAAAGATAGCCCTCAAGATTCAAGATCTTAAGTTCTTAACTCCAGGACTGGGCCTTGAGCCTGGCTGGGGGGTTCTACGTCTCACCCTGGCCTGACAATGGTGTGGTCATACCCACCTTGTATGGGTGGTGCATAGGTAGCTCAGAGTGATACAGAGCAGAAGCGCCTACAGATGCGTTTGACCCAGCGTAGGGTGGAGGATCTGCACATGACCCTGGGCCCCGGGAGGTGGATGCGTGTAGGCAGCCCTTCAAACCAGACCAACTGGTTGGCTACATCCAGCTGCTTCTTGTCCTTCTTGGGAGTTTTGTCTTTAGATGTCTTTAGGAAGACAATTCGAGGTTTCTTCATCTGTTGTTTCTTCTTCCGGGTTTTAGTGGTCAAGCCACGACGCTTTGGTCCCCTGGGAGCTTTAGTCGCCACCTTATTCTTTTCATGTGGTGCTGAGGCACATGATGACCCCAATGCACATGATGACCTCGATGCATACGATGAGCCCAATGCACATGACACCGATACATATGACCCCGATGCACATGCTGACCCTGACGCACATGCTGACCCTGATGCACATGCTGACCCCGACGCACATGCTGACCCTGAAGCACATGCTGACCCTGATGCACATGCTGACCCCGATGCACATGCATGTAACACCTTTGACCCCTCCTTGGGCTTCCACTCCTTGGTTCTTTTTTCCTTAGGTTCCCTTATGATCTCTTCTTTGTTAGACTCAAGTTTCTTCTCAAGGGATGTAGTCTCCTGTAGCTTTTCATTTTTTTGTTTCACCTTCTTACAAACAGCATTGTCCCTGGCAGGGAGAAGAAAGGCTGTTAGCTGAGCAAGGTTAAGTAAGGTCCTCGAGCCCCATCCTGAGACAGCTGGCATGTAGCTGTGTCAGGGGAGCTTGAGGAAGCTAGAGGAAGACTGAAGAGGAACCTCCACACCCAGAGGTCAGTGCCTGGAGGTACAGGATATGATTAGTTTGGGTAGAAGGGATGTGAGAAGTTGAGAAGAGAGAAGACATGCTAGGGGATATGTTGTTGGCACTTGCCATCATGTTAGGCTTCTTTCCCTCAGTTGAAAAGGACAGTCCAGTGTTCCTTTGATTCAAATGATATTCTGAGATATCTCTAGAACCTTCACCAGTCCTGGTGGAGGGTGCAGGATGAGAGTGAGATACCCCTTGGGTGATTAGGTTTGGGGACAGTTATTTGAAGAGAGGTTCATGGCCCACAGGACCCTGATGTTTCTCCTTCTGGCCTTCCTGGTTGCCTGTGTCTGGGAGGCCAGATCTGGGGGAGAAGCCTTGAGAAGGAGTTAACGGCTTTTACGTGCTTAAAGGCTTCTTTAGAAGTGTCTGTAATAGACTGAGCCCTGTAGAGCCCCATCCTAGCTCATCCTAGCCAAGGGTGGTCACTTGTGAAGCTCAGAATCCTCACCACACTGCCAAATAGGAGGCTGTGAAACAGCAGCAGTTTGTGGAGCTGAGTCCTTGGAGACACACATACTAAGTTGAGAGCGTCTGGATTGGGAGAAGAAATTTAGCCTCTCAGAGCTGGAGTCTCCTTATAAAATTAGGGCAGTGCTATATACCTAGGATTGTTATCAAAAGTAAACTAAATGGTCACTCATGTAAAGGTGCTGAACATAGTAGCCGGCATTTAGCAGGTGCTTATGTAAATGCTTCCAAAATCCTGGTTTGGCCATGGATAAACTGATCCTGAGCAGGATACACACATCTGCATACTTCAAAGGGCAGTCTACAAGTGAATCCCTAGGGCAAGTTGCTAGGAGGAAGAGGAGGGGAAGAAAGCCCCACACAGACACTCAGTACCCCATGGGTTAAACCCTTTATTAGGTGAATATGAGCATGGTTATAGGTATAGCTTTGATCTCAGGAAGGAGTGACTTCAAAACCTCACTCTGCCACTTTTCAGTTAACTGAACTAAATCAACTCATCTCAGTCTCTATCCGTAAAGTAGCTCGCATAAGCACCTGCTGCACACAGCCTTTGTGTAAAGTAGACCTCTTTAAATCCCTCACCACAATGCCTTTTCCTAGGAAAGACAGCTATTGGGTGTGTGGGGGGGGGTGCTCAGAAGTGGGTGGTAACTCACCCAGAGGAGATTTGGAGGTTCTTTGGAACTCTGAGCATTGAATTCCAGCACCTTCTAGCCAATCTGTGCAGTTCTTTGATCTGGCCATTCGAGCTCTTGAGTAGCTTCAAGAGAGACAAGTTTCTTAATACCTGCCAGGGTCAAGAAACCAGAAAATTAGAAGTTCCTGCTCTCCTGGGATAGCCTTCCATTCCCTGCCTGTGACTCAGTTCAGCTCAGCCTAGGGCTGGGTCTGCTGGCTCTTGTGGGTCACTGGGCCCAGAAACTGGGGTAGCCCTTGGTGGGGAGTTAACTCCCCTAAGATGGAGCTGAAATGGAGCATCTCACCATTTTAAGTCGGTTCCGCTCAATTAGTTTGCTGACAGGCTGCTTTGTCTTGTCCTGTGGTTTCTCATCTTGCTTCTGAGGGACAGGCAGAGAGAGACAGCGAGCACTGGAGGACCCCCATGGCTGTGCTGTGCCTCTCCATTTGGTTGAGCATGGTTTGACCAACCCTGGGCTGCCAGTTTTGGCACTTTGATTTGGGAGCCGAACTGAGATCATCTTAACTCTCCTGCCCTCCCTTTGCCCTTCGCCCTTCCCTTTTCCACAAAGCTAGAAGGACTCCGTCCTTGGCATGGCTGGGTTCTTTGCTAAGCTTCCTTCTACAGGGATTGCTCGGGCTCTAGTACAAAGTCTGACCTTGGAAGCCACTCTATTCTTGGGCTTCTTCCTGGTAGATGGACCCATGTCGGGACCGGAGGAACAAGTCTAGACCCAGCACTTTCTTGTAGCTTGCCCCTCTTAGTTCAGCCAGCACTTGACCTGAGCAGCAAATGATGGTGCTGGAGCTGACAGGCAGGGGAGCTGTGACATCACTGAAATGTGTGACAGCAGCAGGGCTGGGTCTCCAGGCAGTATGTGAGGGGCAGGGGTGGAGGGTTTCTGAGATCATTGTCTTGCTGTGTTGCCCAGGCTAGCCTCAACCTCAGCAGCTTCCTGCCTTGGTTTCCTCGGTGGTTGGAATTCCGGCATATGCCACCCACCCAACGTACGTAGCCCGTATGTATAGTGCTTTGTTTGAATTTTCTCTGACTCTTATCGATAGCCAGCACATAGTTATAATGTCTAAACAAATGTGGTACCACCATAAGTGTTGCTATTTGCCTTCATCCTGAGGAGTAAGAAGAAAATGAAAAAAAAAAAGGAACAACAGAGATGTTGACATTTCATTCATTCACTGGTGACTTGACTGGCTTGGCTGAAATGGACCCATTTTTGAATAATGGAAATGCAGTTTCTCAGAGGTGGTTTTGTTGTTTGTGGTAGGGAGATGTGTTTTATTTTGTTTTGTTGGTTATATACAATGTATTAGCTTTTGCATGTAATCTGCATTATGTTAACATTTTCTCCCTTACTTTAAGGCTAGACCAGGGGTCAGTCAGTTTCTTGTGTAAAGTGCCAAACAGTAACTACTGTGAGATTTTCCAGGCTGTTTAGTTGTTAACTGCTTAACTCTGCTTGCTGTTAAAAGCAGCCACAATGTGTAGGTGAATAGGGGTGGTTTTATTGCAAGAAGACTCTGTTTACAAAAACAGGCCCAGGCCAACTTGGGACAAATAAATACATATAAACCCAGCTTCTCATGTTTACCTTTCCTGTGAAATATTCCTACTGCAGCTGATTGCAAGTCAACAGTTGGTATCCCTGAACTCAGAGTAAAGGTATTGAGTAGTATGCCTCTGTATTATATATTCTACTAGCAGACAGGTAGCTGTAAACAATATTCAAGATCTATGAATGATGGTGTATAAGAAAGTGATGTACCAGGTATGGTGGCACACGCCTTTAATCCTAGCACTTGGGAGGCATAGGCAGGAGGATCTTTGTGAGTTCAAGGCCAGCCTGGTCTACAGAGTGAGTTCCAGACCAGCTGGGGCTACAGGGAGACCCTGTTTCGAAAAGACTAAAAAAAGGGGGGGGGTTTGAAGAATGTAGGTGTGCAATGAATGGAATTCTAAACTATTGTGTATTAAAATTTTTTTTTAGCTGGACATGGTAGCACATGACTTCAATCCCAGCAGACAAGGGGTGGTGGATCTCTGTGAGTTTAACACTAGCCTGCTTTATATAGCAAGTTCCAGGCCAGCTGGGGCTACAGGGAAACCCCCACCTCAAAAAGGCCAAAAAAAACTTTAAAATTTATTTTATATGTATGGATGAGTTGCCTGCATGTGTGTAAGTGCACCACGTGTGCAGTGCCTATGGAGGCCAGAAGAAGGCATCAGATCCATTGGAATTGGAGTTACAGACAATGGTTAGCTTCTATGTGGGTGCTGGGAACTGAACCTGGGTTCTCTGCAACAGCACCCAGTGCTCTTAGCTGCTGAGCCATCTTGCCAACTCCCAACCATTGTGTTTCACTGGAGTAGAAGGTAGGGGCCGAGTGTGACAAGGGTTAGAATTGGAGAAGTGAGCCAGACTTAGATGGCTAAGTGCTAAGAAACCTAGCTGAGAAGCTTGGATCCAGAGAGCACCTGGAAGGCTCAGTCTGTTGACTGAGCTGGCTGACTCTGTGCCTGTGCCATTCTGTTCTACTCCATAGTTTTTGTTAAATGTTTAAAATATTTTTTTTCTAAAGAGCAGTTTTTAGGTTCATAGCAAAATTAACTAGAAGGCAGAGAAATTTCCCATAACCCTTCCCACCCTTGCATGTGAGTAACCAAACCTGCCTACCCTGCAGGCACATGCTCACACTCCATCAACTCACCGGTTCCGGATGAACATGCAAAGGTGCGTTAGCATCCTCACCCAGAGGCCACAGTATACAGCTCTGCTCCCTCATGTAGAATTCCCCTACTGCCCTAAACACCCTTGTGTTCCAGTAATTTCATCCCTCCTCTTCCATCAAATCCTGATAGACACTGATCTCTGCTGCCATTGGTGCATCCTGTAATTGAAGTATATTGTAAAGTGTGTAACGTAGTATGTAGCCGTTTGGGATTGGCTTCTTTCTTTTGATAATAGCATTTAAGTTTACTCCATGACTTTCCATAGCTTGACTGTTCATCTTTTTTTTTAAATTTTTTTAATTAATTTTATTTCTTTCTGTATGTGTATGAATGTACTGTCTGCATGCAAGTTTGTGAACCCGTGTCGTGCAATGCCACGGAGGTCAGAAGAGGGTGTTGGATTCCCCTGGAACTGGAGTTCTCCCGGAATTGGAGTTTCAGACGGTTCTCAGCCACCATGTGGGTGCTGGGGATCGAACCCGGGTCCTCTGTAAGAGCAGTCGGTGCTCTTAACCGCTAGGCCATCTTTCCAGCCCTGTTCATCTCTTTTTAGTGTTCAGTAATACTCTCTTGTCTGTAAGCATCATGATTTATCCCTCACCTACTAAAGAACATCTTGTTTGACTCCAGGTTTTGCAATTTGAATAAAGCTGCTGCAGACATCTCTGCCCAGGTTTATGTAGACATGTGCTTTGAGATCCTTTGGACATATACCAGAGAGTGCAGTTGCTGGATCCTATGCTTACTTTTGCAGATACCACCAAATGATTGTCTTCCAAAGTAGCTGGATCAAGACAGTACCTTTAACATTTTTTGGTTTTATTTTTAATTTTTAAAATTTTATGTGTTTGTGTGTTTTGCCTGCATATATGCAATGCCTATGGAGGTCAGAACAGAGCATTGGATTCCCCGGAACTGGAGTTATAGATGGTTGTGAGCAGCCATGTAGATGCTGGGAACTGAACCCAGTTCCTCTGGAGGAGCAGCTAGTGCTCTCGACTGCTGAGCCATCTCTCTAGCATCTTGTGTTGTTGTTGTTGTTTTCCTTGTGCTTTTTTAAAATAGAGTCTTGCTGTGTAGCCCAGCCTCAGACTCACAGTCCTGAATATTAGGAGTACAAGGATTCCAGACATGAGCCACCATGCCCAGCTTAGTCACTCCTTACCTGTTTCCCTGCCTTCTGAAGTTAGAGCCACCTGAGCAGCTCAGACCCAAGGGACCAGACTTTACAGCAACATTGGTTCTTGAAGCAATTTCCCATATTCCATCTTGTTTGATCTTTCCATTCACATATGAAAAATCCCAACCTGACATAGCTGGTAAGCCTTACATAATAAATATAAAGCCCTGAAGTAAGAAACATGTCTTTAAAATATAAACACAGAACATAAAATTTACCATCTTAACCATTTCTTTTGTGAGACAGGTCTTGTTATGTAGTCCCGGACCACACCTGACTCATCTTAACCAATTTTTAAAAATTTACTTTCTTTTATTTTATGTATGTGAGGGTTTTGCCTGCATGTATATAAGTGTACCCAGGTCATCCAATGTCTGGGAAGTCCAGAAGAGGGAAGGGCATCATCCCCTGGAATGGGAGTTAAGGATGGTTGTTAGCTGCCATGTGGATGCTAAGAACTGAACCCAGGTCTTCTGCAGGAAGAGCCAGTATTTTTTTTTTTAATTTTTTAAATTAATTTTATTTATTCCTGTATGTGTATGAATGTACTGTCTGCATGCAAGGAGCCAGTATTCTTAACCACTGATCCATCTCTCCAGCCCCATATTAACCATTTTTAAGTGTGCAGCATTAGGTAGTTATATGGTTATAAACCCGTCACCCCCATCTAGGTCATCTTGTAAAATGGAGCTCTGTACTGATGAAACCCCCTACTCACCTTTCCACAGCTTCTCGGCAACCACATCTCTCCTTTCTGTGTTTGTGAACTCATCTCCTCTAGGTCCTTCATGTCCATGAAATCATAGTATTTGTTCCTTTTTTTTTTTTTTTTTTTTGGTCTTTTCGAAGACAGGGTCTCCCTGTGCCTCCAGCTGTCCCTGGAACTTTCACCACTCTGAGATCAGGCTGGCTTGAACCTCCCAAAGATCTGCCAATGCCTCTGCCTCTCAAGTGCTAAATATTTGTCTTTTTGTGACCAGCACATTTTTTTTTTTTGAGGAGGGGTCTCCCTATAGCCCCAGCTAGCCTGGAACTCACTCTGTAGACCAAGCTGGCCCTAAACTCACAGAGATCTGCCTACCTCTGCCTCCCGAGTGCTGGGATTAAAGGCATGCACCATCATGCCTGGCTTAAAGATAGTTCTTAGCCGCCATGTGGGTGTTGGGAATTGAACCCGGGTCCTCTGCAAGAGCAGTCGGCGCTCTTAATTGCTAAGCCATCTCTCCAGCTCCGTGACCAGCACATTTCATTGAGCATGTCTTCAAGGTGTCTTCATATTGTAGAATGTTTCAGAATGTCTTTCTTTATTCCTTTCTTTCTTTGATTCTTGTTTTGTTTTGTTTTGTTTTGAGACAGGGTCTCCCTTTAGTGTCACCTGGATAGGAACTCACTATGTAGACCAGGTGAGCCTTGAAGTCACAGAGATCTGCCTGCCTCTGCCTCCCAAATGCTGGGATCAAAGGCATGCACCACCACGCTTGCACAGAATGTCCTTTCTAAGGCTAAATGATATTGCATTGTATGGATCTACCATAGGTTATTCATTCATCAGTCAATGGCCATTTGAGTTGTTTCTACCTTTTGTGTGTTATGACTAAGGCTGTATGAACACAAGCACATAATGTCTCTTCATACTCTGCCTTTCAGTTCCTTTAGGTATATACCCAGAAGTAGAATTGCTAGATCACATGGTAATTCTGTGTATGTATATGTGTCTTACTAGAGACTGAGTTCAGGCTCAATCTTGTGAATGCTAAACATGAGCTCTGTCACTCAGCTATACACACATCCAGCCCAGTAATTCAATTTTTAAGGTTTTTAAAAATTATTATATCTTGGAGGCTGGAAAGATGGCTCAGCAGTTAAGAGCGCTGACTGCTCTTGCAGAGGACCCAGGTTCGATTCCTAGCACCCACATGGTGGCTAAGAACCATCTTTAAGCCAGGCATGGTGGTGCACACCTTTTAATCCTAGCACTCCTGAGGCAGAGGCAGGCAGATCTCTGTGAGTTCAAGGCTAGCCTGATCTACAGAGTGAGTTTCAGGCCAGCTGGGGCTATAGGGAGACCCCGTCTCAAAAAAAAATTATTACATTTCTTTATGTGTGTGTGTGTGTATGTGTGCGCGCGTGCACGCATGTGCAAGTGTCATGGACCACATGTGGAACCAAAGGACAATTTGCAGGGGTTGGGTCTCTCCTCCAACCATGGGTTCCTGTAGATCAAACTCAGGTTGTCAGGCTTTGTGACTTTACACTTTACCCACTGAGCCATTTCATTATCCCCTTACCAAAGTGTGGGGTGAGAGAGAGAGAGAGAGAGAGAGAGAGGGTGTGTGTGTGTGTGTGTGTGTGTGTGTGTTGTGTGAACTTGGACACATGCATACCAAAGCACATACATGGAGGTCAGAGAACAACTTTCAGGAGCCATTTTCTCCTTCCACTGTGGGTTTGGGGGGCAGGGAGATCAAGCTCGGGTTGTCAAGGCTTGCACGGCAAGTGCTTTTTACCAAGTGTCTTATCTTGCTGGCCCCATTTGTTATATTTTTGTTTCTTTGGGCTCTGTGCCACCAGGGGTCAGACCCAGGCCTTACATATGCAAAGTGCTCCTTGCCTGAGGTACAGCCCCAGCTTTGCTATTTTCTCTTTGGTGCCTAACAGTAGCATCCAATGACAGTGAACTTCTACTCTTGTTTTTAATAGTTTGCTCTTTAGTTTCCTTCATTTTATTGAAGTCTCTTTTATACTGAAAGCCACCCTTTTTCAGCAGTTCTGTAAGTTTGACAAATGCATATCATTGTATAACCACAGCAATGTAGAATGTTTCCATAATATCTCTAAATTCCTTCAAGCCATCTTAACCACCACTACAGCTCCCCACCTCCCATTCCCCCCATGCCACCCACCCCGCTTCCCATCTCTCCAACCCCTCCTTCCCTCTTCCAGCCTTGCAACAGCTGATGTGCTTCAGTGCTCATAATTTTGTCTTTTCTAGAAAATCATGTAGATAGAATTGTATGATATGTAGCTTTTTGAATTGGTGTGTGTGTATGCTTGTGTTTGTTCACTGGTACTTATAGGTGGAGGCCAGAAGTCAATGTTGGGTGTTTTCCTTAATGGCTCCACTGCCTTGTTTTGGGGGACGGTGTCTTTCACTGAACCTGGTGCCCACAAGTTGATAAGACTGGCTAGGTAGCCAATGAGTTCTGGGGATCTGCCTGTCTCTGCTCCACTGCTGTGGTTACAAGTGTGTGCTGCCACATCTAGCTTTTTAGGTGGGTGCTGGGCATCCAAACTCAAGTCCTCTTGCCTTTGTAGCAGGATGTTGACTGACAGCCCTCTCCCCATCCCCTAATAGAGATTTCCTTCATTTGAGTCATACATGTTATATGTTGGTAGTTTGTCTCTTTTCATTGTTGAGTAGTATTTCATTATACAAATGTTTAATCTGAACTAGTGTCTAGTTTTCAGTGATTATAAATAAAGTTACCATATACATATGTGCACAGGTTTTTAAGGAACACAGGTTTTTATTTCACATGGGTACTTACCAAGGAATGGGATTATAGAATCATGTACTATTATATGTTTAACTTTATAAGGAACTGCCAAACAGACTGAGTGTGGTGGTGCCTATCTCTAATCCCAGCACTCATGAGATAGAGGTAAGAGAGTTATGAGTTCAAGGCCAACCTTGGTTACATAGCAAGACTCTGTCTCAAAAAGCAAAAATCAAGCAATCAACAATAATAGAAAGGAATTGGCAGGGTTTGTTTTTTGTTTTGTTTTTTTGTCTTTTCGAGACAGGGTCTCCCTGTAGCCCCAGCTGTCCTGGAACTCACTCTGTAGACCAGGCTGGCCTTGAACTCACAAAGATCTACCTGCCTCTGCCTCCCAAGTGCTAGGATTAAAGGCGTGCGCCACCATGCCTGGCTAGGAATTGGCAATTTTCTGAGGAGCTGTGTAATGTTATGTTCCCTCATCACAGTGTACGAGAAGTCTAGTTGTTCCACATCCTGGGCAGCAATCCGACTGCTAGGGGTTTGGAGTTTTTTGTAAAATTGTTTCAGCAGGGGGCTGGAAAGATGCCTCAGTGGTTAAGAGCATTTGCTTTTGCAGAGGAACTGGGTTCAGTTCCCAGAAGCAACATGGGGCTTCATATAGTTTTTAACTCCAGTTCCAGGGGATCTGATGCCCTCTTCTGGCCTCCAAAGGCACTGCATTCTTATGGTGCACATCCATACAAGCAAACAGAACAATTATATACATAAAATAAAAATATTTTTAAATTTTTTATTTATTTATTTATTTTTTGGTCTTTTCAAGACAGGGTCTCCCTGTAGCCCCAGCCGTCCTGGAACTCACTCTGTAGACCAGGCTGGCCTTGAACTCACAAAGATCCGCCTGCCTCTGCCTCCCGAGTGCTAGGATTAAAGGCATGCGCCACTACACCCAGCAATAAAAATAATATTTAAAAAATTGGGGGGGTTGATGATCTAGCGGTTAAGAGCGCCAACTGCTCTTGCAGAGGACCCGGGTTCGATCCCCAGCACCCACATGGCGGCTGAGAACCATCTTTAACTCCAGTTCCAGGGGAATCCGACACCCTCTTCTGACCTCTGCAGCATTGCACAACACGGGTCCACAAACCTGCATGCAGACAGGACATTCATACACATACGAAAATAAATAAATAAATAAATAAATAAATAAATAAATAAATAAATAAATAAAATTAAAAAAATTTTTTTTAATTGGGGGCCAGGCATGGTGGTACACACCTTTAATCCCAGCACTCTGGAGGCAGAGGCAGGCAGATCTCAGTGAATTCAAGGCCAGCCTGGTCTACATAGCAAGTTCCAGCCCAGTCAGAGCTACATAGTGAGACCCTGTCTCAAAAAAAAAAAAAAGTGTTTAGCAAGTATACATTTGTATCTCATATTACTATTACTTTCCATTTCACATTGCTTGATAATATTGTGCATATTTTTACACTTTGATTTTTGAACGTTGAAATTGTTCTTTGATATAGTATTTGTTCTTTGCCCTATTTTTTTTGGAGGGGGAGGGATCTGTAAGCCAGGCTGGTGTGGCACCAGTGTGCAGTCCTGGCTGGACTTGAACTCAAAACAGTCTTCCTGCCTCAGCCTCCTAAATACTGGCATCATGGGTGTGAGCCACCATGCCCAGCTTCTGACCAATTTAAATTGGGTTATATTTTATATTTGGATTATGAATCTTTTTGTCAGGCATAAGATTTGCAAGTGTTTTATACAAGTCACATGGTTCATCTTTTCATTTTTTTTAACTATCTCTAAACAGCAGGTACTTCATTTTGATGAAATCTGTTTTATCACTTTACATGGACTTTTAATGTTCCATTTAAGAAATATTTCCCTCACCCAATGTGCTAGATAGCTTTAGTTGTCAACTTCACACACCTGGTTAGAGGGAACCTCAACTGGGGAATTGTCTTCATTGGATTGGCCTGTGTACATGTTTGTGGGACACTTTGATTGTTGACTGATGTGGGAGGGTCCAACCCCCAGTCCACTGCCAAGGGGGCCACACCTGCGCAGGTGGTCATGTGTTGTATAAGAAAGCAGGTTGAGGGGGCTGGAGAGATGGTTCAGAGTTTAAGAGTACTGGCTATTCTTGCAGAAGACCCAAGTTTGAATCCTTGCACCCACTTTGCAGCTAAAAACCATCCATAACTCTAGTTCTGGGGGATCCAATGGCCTCTTCTGACCTCCACAGGCATTGTACAACACGGGTGTACTTACACCCATGCAGGCAATACACTCAGACACATAAAATGAAAATAATAAGCCAGGCATGGTGGTACACACCTTTAACCCCAGCACTTGGGAGGCAGAGGCAGATCTCTGTGAGTTCAAGGCCAATCTGGTCTATATACCAAGTTCCAGCGCAGCTGGGGCTATATGGAGACCTTGTCTCAAAAATAATCCCCCAAAAAAATGAAAGAAAAAAAAAGAAAAGATAAAATTAAAATTTTTATTTTTCCCTTTTTATTGAGCTTCTGTGCATTTCATACAATATTTCTTAATCAAGTTTATGCCCTTCCTCCCATCCATGCCCCGCCCCCCTACTCATGCATTGTCTTACATGTTAAGTCCTGTCTTGTATCTTCTCAAGTCCTTTTTTTAAACTTTTTTGATGCTTAAGTTTACTGTTTGGGTAAATTCTTTGAGCAAGTCTTTTTGTTGCTGTTGTTCTCTTTAATTTCTTTTTCTCCAAAAAGTTCTGGGATCACCAGCTCCATCTCAGCTTCTTGAGTGCTGGGATCACCGGCTCCATCTTAGAATCTTGAGTGCTGGGATCACAGGCTCCATCTCAGCGACTTGAGTCCTGGTATCACCAGCTCCATCTCAGTGACTTGAATGCTGGGATCACCAGCTCCATATCTGCATCTTGAATCCTAGGATCCCAGGCTCCATCTCGGAGTCTTGAGTCCTGGGATCAAGGTTTTATCTCAGCATCTTGAGTGCTGGAATCACAGGCTCCATCTCGGAGTCTTGAGTGCTGGGATCACAGGCTCCAAAAAGTTCTGAGATCACCAGCTCCATCTCGGCATCTTAAGTGCTGGGATCACGGGTTCCATCTCAGCGTATTGAGTGCTGGGATCACAGGCTCCATCTGTGTGTCTTGAGTCCTGGGATCCTGGGCTCCATCTCCACGTCTTGAGTCCTAGGATCACGGGTTTCATCTCAGCCAAAATGAAAATTTAAAAAAAGCAGGCTGAGAGACTGGAGATATGGCTTAATGGATAGAGCACTGGCTGTTCTGGCAGACCAGGTTCAAATCCCAGCACCCATATGGTGGCTAGACACTGTCCATAACTCCAGTTCCAAGGGATCCAACATGCTTTTCTGTTTTTCATGGGCATTCCATGATATGGGGGCACTAACATACATGAAGGCATTACATTCATACACATAAAAAATAAAAATAAAATTTTTTCTATACATTTTATAAAAGGTTTTCATAAGAATCTCCCCCGCCCCCCCCTTTTTTTTTTGGCCTTTTCGAGACAGGGTCTCCCTGTAGCCCCAGCTGTCCTGGAACTCACTCTGTAGACCAGGCTGGCCTTGAACTCACAAAGATCCGCCTGCCTCTGCCTCCCAAGTGCTAGGATTAAAGGCATACACCACCATGCCTGGCAAGACCACCTTTTTAAAGGCAGGGTATCCCTGTAGCCCCAGCTGGCCTGGAATTTGTTGTATGACCAGGTTCGACTTGGACTCACAGATATTTACCTGCTTCTGCCTCCCCAGTACTGAGATTAAAGGTGTGGACTCACAGAAATCCACCTGCTTCTGGCTCCCAAGTGCTGGGATTAAACGTGTGTATCACCATACCTAGCTAGGATCCATTTAAAAATATATATATTTTTTGTATTTTTGAGACAGGGTCTTCCTTTAGTCCCAGCAGGCCTGGAGCTCACTCTGTAAACCAGACTGGCCTTGAACTCACAGAGATCCCCCTGCCTCTGCCTCCCAAGTGCTAGGATTAAAGGTATGTGCCAATACACCTGGCTTGATCCATATTTTTTAATATTTTTTCTTTGTTTTTCTTTTCACAGGAAAACAGACAATACAAAATGACAACAAAACAAAGCAATAAGAACCAAAAAATGGGGGTTCCATTTCTTATTCTGGTGAAATAATCAGTCTGTGGAGCTTGGTATGTACTTCTCTTTTTTTTTCTTCTCTTTCCTTTCTTTCTTCTTTTCCTGCTCTTTCAGGGCTACCAGAAGGATATGTGTTTCCTGGCTAGTCCAGGAAGCCTTGAGTTCTCAGCTGAGAAAAAGTCTGGTTAACTTGGGGGGGGGGGTCTTATCCATAATCTGCCCAATCAGTTTCTAGCTCCTGTTTAGTTACGTTACACTCTGAAAAGGGTCACCCCATTTGCCAGAAGGGAATTGGGATGCCGACCACTCTGACTTCTTCCATGCTGAAAAGGGACATTGGGTGTGGCAACTGGGTATCACCCATTCAGAGGGCCAATCTAAAAGACTCCCAAGCATAAATATAGAGGGAAAAATATCCTTGACTGGTACCCGTGAAAGCAAAATGAAGGCAGGAGTAGTTGGTACATGATCTAGGCAGGGGGCCAGGAGAAGTAAGAACAGGGTAAATTCTAATGTCCAACTTAAAAGTCCATTAGAATTTCTTGACCAGTGGTTTCAAAGCATTCATTTATCATTTATTAGGTTTCTCCTTCTCTTCATTTGGCCATGATGTCTGGACTCAGGATCTGTTTTTTCAGGCTTTTTAATAGTCAGGATATGGGGCTGGAGGGATGGCCTAGCGGTTAAGAGCGACGACCGCTCTTGCAGAGGACCCGGGTTCGATCCCCAGCACCCACATGGCGGCTGAGAACCGTCTGTGACTCCGGTTCCAGGAGAACTCCAGTTCCAGGGGAATCCGAGACCGTCTTCTGACCTCCGCGGCATCGCACGACA